>OY750774.1:11730000-12330000 GCA_963556745.1 Catoptria pinella | reverse complement strand
TTAAAGATTTAATACCCTACTCCAATTCAAAATTTAGTATAGCTACAAATTATTATTAGCTACCAAGTTTATAAAGTAAGTTCCAACTAATTACGGCTTTGATTATTTAAAATAACAGATGCTTAATATTAGGCTTTCAAAGCTTATTACGATCATGTTTCTAACAATCAACTTTGTTCCAACGTAATTAACGCTTCCATCAACATTGTGTTTACAAAAAGCAACAAAAGAGACAGTCATTATTAAATAGACTTAATTACTGTTCTGACGTTAACATATTGGACATAGATACCTTAAAAGATTTCGATCTATTGTCAAGTATCAATGAGCGACATTATTGATAACTATAGCGGCCTCCCACAGCTTCGCCCGCGTGGACTTTGATATAATAACCTATCAATATGAAACATGCACCAGATTTTAAGGTAGACTATCAGAAATAAAACTGTGAAAATTACATCCAGTTTGGTGCTGTCGTGCTTGCGTGATGCGCGTACAAACATACAGACAGACAAACAAAAATTCTAAAAATAAATGTTTTGACTTCTAATAAGACCCCTCTTTTAATTTTTTCTTAAATATTTGGGCCCTATACAGACATCGGCCCGTTACAATTTTATTAGGTATTATTCTACCTCTGGAGTTTTGGATGCAAAAACAACAATATATAGCAATAACACTATCTAAAGTGTGGAAGTTGTTGCTAGATATTCTTGTGTTTTGCATCCATTTAGACTTCCTCCAGGTAATGCCAGGTAGTTTTTTGATTTGGGATTTTTTTTGGATAAAAGATTCAATATAAATGCCAATTATATTTTTTATTTGGTTTAGTATTTTTTTATTTAAAAGAAACCTAGACGAATATTGTCTTAATCCGAATAATATCACAAAAAGAGTTAATAATGCTCAAATCGAAAATCATTTTGGTATTACGTTTGTGTGGAAAGCTCACTGTTCGCCGGAGTCTAATGAAAATTGCTTTTGTTTTTCAAAACAAAAGAAAGCGAAATCAACAAAAAGTCACATGTATTTTATTCGAGGTATAATATTCGAGTATGTTTTTCATCTCTACCCTCGCTAGCACTCGCGACTGTCTGTCCAAAACTGCCCGAGAATCCCTGTAAAATCGTAATGTCAATGTGTGCGTGCAAAATAGCGCTTTGTTCGAAGTCCTCTCTGTGTGCGGCGCGCCGCTGCTACGTACTTTGAGCTGTATAGTGCTATAAATATATATCTATAATATAAAAATGAATCGCAAAATGTGTTGCTAAGCGCATAACTCAACAACGCCTGGACCAATTTGGCCAATTCTTTTTTTTAAATGTTCGTTGAAGTTCAAGGATGGTTTTTACGGCGAAAAAAAATCGAATAACTGCCGGAAAAACCTTTAAAACAGCCCTTTTCTCTTTCCCATACAAACGTTTTCTAACTAAAACGTAGAGTCGATTTGAGCTTTATTATTATTGTATAAAGTTCATATTAAATTACAAGCACTCACGGTTGTTTAAACAATGTAGGTATGTTCCTAATGTCAAAAAATCAATTTGCACTTTATTACCGCTATACAAAGTTAAAATTCAATCATATCTATCAAAACAGTGTGCGTTTTCTTATTGCGTTGTAATAAGGTGCAAAATTATTCCATCTGATTATCAGATTAATTTTAAAAGAATACAATATCCGGTCAAGTCGCCTATGCTATGACAATTAATAAAGCACAGGGACAAAGTTTAAGAGCGGCTGGTGTAGAACTGCGCAGTGATTGTTTCACCCATGGCCAGCTCTAATGTCGCCTGCTCGAGAGTCAGCTTGCCGAATAGCCTTTTTATTTTGCAACCGGATAACATGACAAGAAATGTGGTAGGTATTCAACATGTTACAAAAATACCCCTAATGCCGAATATGGTATATAGGGACCATCAAACTGAACAACTTTTACTATTGGGACTAACTCTCAAATCGCGGAAAAAAATCAGCTGTTTCATACATTTAGAAATTTTCGATTTTAAAAATAGTAATTTCGATGCATTAAATATTAATCATGACAATAATTCTATAAAACAGATTCAATGCACTAAATTCTTGGGTATCTATATCGACGCCAGTTTAAATTGGAAACCGCATATAGAACACATAATATGTTCAAAAGCGAAAAGTTGCAAACAGGGAAGCGTTCTAAATGCATAATCATGCTTATGTAGGATCCACAATCAAGTATGGTGTCTTATTTTGGGGAAACTCCACAGATAAGGAGACAGCCTTCAAAGCTCAAAAAAAATGTGTACGGGCAATGTGTCACTTAAAACAAACAGACTCTTGGAAACCGTATTTTAAAGAACTCCAAATACTGACGCTCCCTTAGCTATATATCCGCGAGTCAGTTTTATATGTTAAAAAGATAATTACCAATTACAAAACTTTAAATAGTTAAAGCTATAAAAATGTGCTACAATCCACTGCATGTAAGACCAGTATGTACTCCAAAAGTGTCTTCTCAATGGGTGTTAAAATTTATAACAAATTACCGCAAAATATTAAAGAAATTTGAGAATCCTAATATTTTAAAGAAGCAATTAAATAAATTTCTAATTGACAAAGCATATATTTACTCGATTGACGAATATATCAAGGACAAATAAAATTATTATTGTAATTATTTACAATCATGACATTTTAATTTCTTTGACATTTAGAGCACTACTATCCTTTTATGTCATTTTTATGATTATTTAATGTAACGTTATCCCGAATATTTAGGACAATTTAATCACCTAATTTATATGTACCTCAGCAGCGCGGCATGTTTATTGTTTTTCTTAAATAAGTTAAAGAAATGATGACCATCCAGGGTGTGAATGGAGAAGATTCAGATCGCAATACACACCCAACTGATCTGGTCAGCATTCTAAGAGATGTAAGCATCACAATTTTCAGTTGTAAGAATTTTCAGTTGTAAGTAAGTTCAGTTTTATGCTATATTCGCGGTATTTTTAAACATATCCTTACATCTCTTAAAATGCTGGTCAGATCACTTGGGTGTGTATAGAAATCTGGATATCCTCCATTCACTCCCTGGATGGCCATCACTAGATCACCGCTCGGTCAATCACTGGCGGAGAAGCAATGCTTAAAAGTTACTTCGTTTGTATGAAAATCGACTGGCGTCCTTAATTATGTGGCCACCACTATATATAGATATCCTGTAGTTTAGTCTAATAACGTCACACTCACCACATTAGTAACTACATTGTACCCGTGCAAAGCCGGGGCGGGCCGCTAGTAGACAATAAAATCGACAGCGAGGAGATTAAAGATTGAGCTTTTTATGTTTCACAAGATTATTTATAATATAATAATGTATTACTATGCAGAACGCTAAATGATGTGAGATCTGCACTATAACCTGCGGTTCTGTGCAATTTAAATTTTCAAGTTAGATTTTTTTAAATTTAGTAATTCTATTTGACTTTAAAATTATTATTTCTCTGTAGCAACCATTTAAAAGAAATTGCAAGGCATCGGAGAACGAGATAATAACACCCTCGCGAGAGTTGAAGCAGTGGCGGTAAGTCGCGCAGACACGCGAGCGAAGCCTTCACAACACTAATATTTCAGTTCAGGTTGAGAACTGCGGAACCACACTTATCTTCGATTCTTGCTTTTCCCCGACAGATCTGCTGCAGCAAAATCAACCGTGCTAATGAAAACGCTAGACACAGATTCCCTCGCAACAGTGAACGTTCAGCTCACCATAAACCACAACCAAAGAAAATTAGATCGTAAACCTTTGTCTCGAAGGTTCCTTTTTCAGTACAGCTGTTATGTTATCAATTCTCACCTACACAATTCGGTATCGACTCTTTTCGCACGCCTTTGTTCCTAATGTTCATTACGTATTCTCTCTACTGATATTGAGGTTAGATATAAATTTTATAGGTTTCATTCGGAGCTGTGTTGCTCGGATTTGTGTCGATCGGGCCGAGTGTTGTGGCTCCATTGAATACTTTATACGGTGCTTACACTCTGATTTCATTGGGCAAATATTCATGAATGTTACTCAAACATTCAAGCTCGTCTCCGCGCCATTACAGGCCCGTTGTTTTGCGATGTACTGTTTACGTTTGCCAATTAAGATGGTGTTTGTTCCAGATTAATGATTGCCATGAAACTGGTATTTGTCTCCTTGTAAATGTTGTCACGTTAATTGACAGCACAGAAACAGATAATTTGCCTTGCCCCAAATTACTGTTACTTATGTCGTTTTATTCTAAAATAAATTAATGGCTGTTTTGTTCTCTCCTGATCTACAGGCAGTTCTACCACAACATCTCTCTATATTGTGGTTCTACGGAATAACTAATTTGACTTTTTTTTCATTAGTTCTACGATTTAGTACTTTATGGTAGCAACAAACAGATTAGTAGATCTATTCTGCGGTAGTAGCATAGTTATGGATTGTAAAACTGTGGTAGTGGGTACGTTTTCATCTAAACTAAACTTGTCGACTTGAGCGGTGCAGCGGTCTACCACGCAAGAGGCCCCGGGTTTGATTCCCAGCCGGGCAGAATAATTAATTTTAATTTCTGCGACGGTTCTGGGTGTTACTATGTATATATTTAAAAGTATATAAGTTAGTATATCAGTTGTCTAGCACCTATATCACAAGCTTTGCTTAGTTTGGGGCTAGATGGCGCTGTGTGAAATTTTCTAAGCGTTTAGTTAAATGATTGTTATTTTTTTTCTGATTCAAACTCCTATTCATTTTTTTTCAGCAATCTTCTAAGGGTATGTATCCTAGTAGCATTTTATGTTGGCATCAATTGGCCAACAGTGGGGAATCTGTTGGGATATAGTTGCTTACAAGCAGTTTACTAACAGGCACCAGTCAACGTAGTGGCAATCGGCGACGGCAGCCATTTTTTATTTTATTGTACGAGAATAAATATAGCAATGTACAAATATAGCAACACGTCCTTATTATTTTTGGATGATGCTACTAGATGGCGCTGAACTCATCTGTATCGTGCTATTGTTGTGCTTACTTCATTGTATTAGTACCATGATCAATATGACACAATATAGTTACAAGACAATACGGCATTCGGCTGTCAATTGACGACTCTCAAAATCCTGGGGTAGTAGCTCCTGGAGAAGAAAAGCTAGAGAAGCCCAGGAAATGAACAATTACGTTCAAACCCGAAAGAAACCCGTTTGACGTCTGATAAAACATCATCATTTTATAGCCAGTTTAGTTATAATGGTTATATACTTATTACGACGGTGGAAGTCCTTGTGCAGTACTTCCATTCAGTCGTAAAAACAATCAAACTGTAGGTAACTGTCAATATTGGGTAAGAAGACCCCACAATGTAAAAGAACCAATAGCCCTTCAGAAGCAAATCCTACAACAATAGCTCTTTGTAGGCCCTCTACAGTAAGATGGCCAAATCTAAGCGTTGTCCAACTAACAGGGCGTAAGTGGCCCGGCCAAATGCCAATATCAACAAATGCTATTAGGGTAACGTGAACCTACTCGTATACAAAACTCTTATCCCTCGGCAAGTCACAGAGTAGCCACATTCGACTAGTAGAGAATGGTTGCAGTACCATAACGAGGATATACCAGATAAGGCGGCGAGGGCGATCGCCGGATACCTGGGAGGTGAGGTTCGGGCTACAAAGTGGGCGAGAAGTAGTTTAATAGATAACTTCATATTACATTTATTCAAGGATATAAAATTTATCCACATACATCGTTTTTTCAAAATCTCGGACTAGGTAAAGCCACATACACTACCTTTAACTTTCTAATTAATGAAAAAAGTTTAATATTCATATTTTACCTTATTGTTCCTAAAGCCTAACAGTAGGTACCTATACGGTTTTGCTCATAATAAGCGATCACAATAGTCAATCTATGGTTTCATTTCATTTTTCAATGTGCAATGGCGTGGCTCTGCGGTTGCCCATCACTTTCACCAAATTTTTGGTCCGTCTACCTTGTTTATGTGATGTTTAATTTTATTGATTGAAGTCACTGGAGTACAAACACAAATTTAAATGTATGATAGACCGCTGCTTTCATAGCCCGTCTAAGCAGTGATCGAGGTGAGCTTGATATCAACCGCAGAGCGTGGCCGGCGCTTGCAACGACGTGGTCGCTTTTACTGCACTTCATTTGTACTAAGTATATTTTTCATATAACATTGAAAGTAAAATTATGAACATGACAACAATATTTTTTTATAACAATACTGAGTAGAAGAAAATTGGACTAATTAAAATGGGACAGAAAGTAAGAGGTCAAAACAAATATCAGTAAGGCAGCATAAAATAAAAGACCCTTATAAAGTTTAAGAAGATGATAGTAGAACGTGACTAGTTATAGCAGTAAAACAAATTACATAATTTCATTGCGTTTAGGAATCCAAACAAAGTTATTTCAACAATCATAGAATAATGTTCCAAAACCAAAACAAACACACCATAGAATAATCTTCCAAAACCAAAACAAACACGTCACAGAATAATGTTCCAAAACCAAAACAAACACGTTATAGAATAATGTTCCAAAACCAAAACAAGCACGTCACAGAATAATGTTCCAAAACCAAAACAAACACGTTATAGAATAATGTTCCAAAACCAAAACAAGCACGTCACAGAATAATGTTCCAAAACCAAAACAAACACGTTATAGAATGATGCTCCAAAACCAAAACAAGAACGTCATGGAATAATGTTCCAAAACCAAAACAATTTGCGACGAAACAATGCGGAGATGCCACAGTTAACCGCATAGACCTTTGTCAGTCAGAAAAAGGTCATTTCTTGACATTGATTTGACCGGAAATCGATCCTAATGCCTCACAGATTTTAGACACAACCTCAACATTATTAGTAATTCAATATCCAACTGTTTATTAATAAATGTCAGTAAAACATTTAAGTTTTGCCTTTAAAAAAGTGGTGTGAAATTTCATAATACCACTGATATTAAGTGTAAAATGAAAATGAGGTGGAATTTGTGAGGGTTCTCTCAGAATACGTCAGGTATAGAGGGACTTAACGTAAATCCCGTGGGGTCGTTATTTTTAGAAGTTTTAAAACGCTTTCTGAACTTAAATGATCCGTTCGGGTTCGGAGCGATGAAAAGTGTGACACGATATTTATGGTACTTTCTTTTTATTCCACCTTTGGAACACTTTATTCGACCTATTTTACCAAAATCACAGTATGCTTATCCAATTTACATTACCTGAGTATACTATGGTAACAGTTATTGCTTGAAGCTTCATTCGGAAGGAAATATTTGAATATGACATTTTTGATCTACGTCCCACCAAATAAATGATAATTATTGCATTTTGGATTTTTCGCATTTTTATAAGTTAAAAGATAATCATACATTTTAAAATTTTGAGATTTTAGCATTCACAATGCTATTGTTATGCGACTCGCACCGGACGGGAATCGATTATTTATATAAAAACGACTCAATTTTCTCTAGTATTTTTTCTAGCATATAATAATTTATCTTAAATAATGATTCTTATCACAGACTACTCAGTGAACTAGTTTTTTGGGGCACCTGCCGCCCACCGACGGCCACCGGTTACTTGCACGTTTTTGTATAAAACACTTATTTAGGTGTTCGAGCCTTAAAAAAATTCAAAGGTACAAAAAGTTTAACCATTAATCAAAACTATAGATTACATGATTTGAACAAGAAGATGTTCCTTTATTAAAACAGCTCAATAAATGGTCCAATTTCCATAAAGCGAGGTAGTAATAGCTAATGAAACAATAGTGCATTTTTAACCACTTGCACCGATTACGAACTAAATGGCTCTGCAGTAGTTCTTGCGTTTTCCAGTTCAGCCAATTAAAACTTTCGGCGGCGCCGGTCGATATGTTCGTTCACTATGCTATCATTATATTTAAGCCCCTTTGTGCTACAAAACGGACGATTTAGTGATAAATAAATCGTTATTTTTTAAATATTAATTCCTTTGATTTGAATCAATACCTTTATGAAAACCTGCCAATCAAATTTATGGTTTGACGTATTCTATGTACTGATTGTATAATTATGACAAACTAATTATTATTGTGATTGTATTATTACATTGGTTTATATTATTAGCTTTCATTGATTATTGAATTAGCTTGAAATTCAATATTTCAGACCTAAAATCAAGGCGTAGTTTAATATATTAGGTATTTATATTATAGTTATCGCGACACTGATATTTTACCCACGTCGCGACAAATAGAACGGAACGGAGGCAGTATGACCAAAGTTATCGGTTGTGGGTTTGTCTGTAACCATTTTCCTCGGAAACTACTGGGCCGATTTCAATGCGGTTTTTTGCAATCAAAAGGTTTAATTTCAGAACATATTTTATGGCAGTAGACTACCAGGAGTAGCAACCAGATAAGTCAGCACTTGAAGAGTTCTCAAAAATTACTTAACCGATTTCGATGCGGCTTTCTGTAATGGATTTGTAGTTTATTGGTGATGGTTCTTAGATAGGTGTTATGGTGTTAAGACGCTAGGGGGTAAAGCAGTTAACATGTTCCCATTTATTTCCAGAACGGTTTGACCGATTTAGATGCAGTTTTCTGTAATGGGTTTGTAGTTTATTGGCGATGGTTCTTAGATAGGTGTTAAACGGTGTTGAGCCACTAAGGGGCGTTGCAGTTATCATGTTTCCATTTATCTCCAGAATGGTTTGACCGATTTAGATGCGATTTTTAGAGTAGATAACGTATGAATTCTTTTAAAAGTTTAAATTAAAAACAAAATAAAATTTTTGAAAAAATAACCGCGACATTTTAAAAAGTTGTTCTTAATTAAAAAACAGTTGAATATTTTTTACTAAAATCGCCCCACTAACAGTAATGTAGGTACATACAATACATATTTATCCACCCATTCATAAATTACAAACGCAAAAAAAACCGTCGTGGGCTGCCATTCCCATCCATGTTCCCTGTTCTTCAAAAGTACATTCAATACAAATTTTAACTAATCACAACAGCAAATATGAATTTCATTTCGGGGCAGGTAATGGCAGCCCCGACGGATTTTTCTTGCGTTTATAATTTTTGTTGATATTTTTGGAACCAGCGCCCACTTGTGTTTTTTATTGGCCGATATTTTAGTCACTATCTTACAACGAATATTATCGATAGCTTGATCAGTCAATTTTAACATTTAAATGCGCTCATTGGTCTCTAGAGCTCTACACTGATTTCCAGGAACGATCAAACGCGTTGCCCTATAAATTAATAATCTCTTTTAGTTATGTACATACGCAATTTTAGTAATTTAAGTTCATTAAAATTTCATCAAATTTAGTAATGGCTATATCAATTTGTTCCGCCTGTTTTGTACAGTAATTCCGAGCTGTTCCATCAACGATAACTATTTTCAGTAGGTAGTCACCCACTAAAGTAGAGTAAATTTAATAGCCATTTAAATTTGTTCCGCCTTCTTTGTACAGTTATTCCGAGCTGTTCAAACAGCAAGAACTATTTTCAGTAGTTACAGTAAAGTAATAACGGTTATCTTGCTAAGTTGGCCAACAAATGCAAGACGTTGTCCGGTTTGCGATGGACAAACTGGAGGACGTGAGCATGCACGTAGGAGGCTTACGGCCCAGAACCAGTGGGTTATATAATACATATAGATAAAGACTCAGCTTGCATCCTTGAGGGACTCTTTTGGAACCTGGGGCCAGCTAATTCTGAACGATAAACCAAGTCTATTGCGTTGTCATTCAGGTTATATTTACCTAAAACTCTTTGATTTAGCTTTAGAATTCTCATTTAAATAATCCAAGATCGGCATCCTAGGCTCCATAGGCACAGCTTTTAACAATTAAAAAAAAACAAAAGCAAGTATTTTTACCCTTTAAAATTAGCGCGATTGGGCCTCGGTTTATTTTTGACATAAAAATGGGACCAAAAACTCAATTAAACTACTTTTTATTAGTCACCAAAAGAGAATTTATTTGTAAAGCTGTGCCATGAATAATTTAATCATTGAATAATATTATTTTGCTATGTTTATTCTTTATTTGTAAACAAACCAAATTCTCAGTCACATCGAAAGGAACACTCCTCCTTTTTTGCAATCATTATTTGTGTCTATTGAACAAGAAAACTAAGAAAGTTGTAGATTTAGGTTCTTGTATTAAGCATTTAAATTTTATGAAAGCAAAAACAAATTATTAATTGTAAAAACAGTTTTTGAATAAATAAGTTTCTGAGCTTATTCCGATGTTTTCTAAAACTTCTGACAGGAAAATGTTTGCGCTGGCTTGCAGCGTAAGAGTTGATATACTAGGAGAAATCCAACGTGTGACGTCCTACTAGTGACTCGGTAGCTCAGCGGTCAGAGCATTGGACGGGATATCCAAAGGTCGCGGGTTCGATTCCCGTCCGAGAACATGATCTGGTGCGAGTCGTATTTTTTCTAGTATATTATTTAGTATTATATAAAAATAGCATTTTGAATGCTAAAATCTCAAAATTTAAAAAGAAAATATTTGACTAAGTCAAAAGCAACATTAAATCTGAAATCTGTTTCCTTGCAAACGGACTTGAAAACATACCTAGTACCATAAAATTGCGAGAGGAAATGTTTAAAAATGTGGTGCGAAGTCTCAACTTGTAAGATTACATTTTCACAAACAGTAAAAAGGCAGGTGCATTCCGGTCACGTGGCCACAATCCTCGCCGCGTCGTGGAAGTTATTCAATTAGGAGCCACGGGCGTATTCCCTCCCGTTTTTATATTAACCGCTAGTTGCCGCGCGAGACGGTAATGAAAACTATTAATCCGTGAAATAGTATGAAAACATTCAGATGCTCTTTTGTTGCTGTTACTTTAAAAATAGATGGCGCTGGTTTTAATAAGATACTTGGTTCTTTTTGACCTTCTACTACAGTTAAATTGTTTAAACTTACAAAATGATATTTTTTTTTTATTCTAGTATTTAAACAATGCAGTTGATAATCTTATTTCTTAAAGATTATTTTATGAAAAAATCTGATTTTGAAAATCAATTGAATGATGTGATCACAAAATCAGAGCAATGGTAATCGATTTAAAAGCATTCTGAGCCCAATAATATTTACAGTTCCAAAACTGCGCAGTGAATACTTAAAAGCTGTCTTAAAATCAGAAATTTCTCAGAAATTCCTTGCCTTTTCCGGATTCAGGCGCCCCCCGCACGTACACTCGAGTTGACACTCACATAAAGATTTCAACGTGTTTCTTGGGGAGTTGCGATGCGATTGTACGCCTGATTTCATTTAAACTGTGTAACTTTTGTTTTTCGTTCCCATTAATGTGAGCTACTTGTATTGTTTTGCTGATTTTAATACCAGATGGCATTCATGCTTCCTAGAAAATGTTAGTTTTTATTTGTGAAAATCGGTTTTTAGGGCTACCTCAAAAGGAAAAAAAACGGAACCTTTATAGGATCACTTTGTTGTCCGTCTGTCTGTCTGTCAAGAACCTTTATCTCGGGAGCGCGTGGATGTATCAATTTGAAATTAAAATCATTTACTCAGGTCTACAGACCCATTAAACTGTAAAAAACATACTTCTAAGCTAACGTAAAAAAAGACGGCCGTTTATGCCGTAATAAGGGTTAGTAAAAAAATATTGGTTACCCATCCCATGAGTAATAATGCCAAAAGTGGCTCAACTTCCACGACCGTTAACTATTGCACACATCAGTCTATTATTCAGTATTTTACAGACTTTTTAATTCCCTCCCATACCGTGCACCCTATGGTCAGAGAAGTTACTAAATACGTTTTTGGAACTTTCGCGTGAGTTCAGAACTTGCAGCTTTTCATTTATTTATAGCAGTTTTATACGGTGTACGTTTGTCACAATATTAAATTTTGTTCGTATCGCGTGCCGAGGGGATTGCGACTTTGGGATCTAAGAGTTAGAGTCGATAGTTGAAACTTACTTGTTTCATTACTATTAAAAACTAGTTACTCTGTAGATCAAGTTTTGTCGGTCGAAAACCGTGGTCTAGGCAGGTGCCCTTTTCATTGAATGATTACCAGATGAAAAACTCAAGATATAATAATCACATTGGGCTACATTTTGAAAAAAAAAACAGCTCTTTATCTTTTACGGTCTAGGCTTATCCTTTGTGTACCCAGAACTGCCAGATTGGGGTTTTTTTTCCCTCATTTTAGGCAAAACAATATTATTGGGGAGAAAATTAAATTTTCTCTTCATACAAAACGTATGATTTTTGGAAATAAAAAATCGAGTTTGGGGAAATTTTAAGGTGTATTGTAGTTTTATTTTGAGGTTGGTCGTGTAAGTTATGTATAAAAATATAAGTTACGTTGCACCTACCTATGTTTACATGACTGTGTGGATTGTTTTATCATTGAATTTAGTAAAAAAATAAATCCTTATTAAATGTATTTTAAAATTTTAGAAGTTATTGAAGGTTTGCAATTGCATTTGGTAAAGGTTTATTAACCTTGAGCAAAATCTTGAGTGCAAGTCGAAGAGGAGAGAGGGCATAGCTTGAGGCCCGAAGACTATTAATTTTTGACGAACGAATCTTGACTTGGTATCATTTTACATGAAAATATTTTTGGTGGGATTTTTTTCGAAAATTTTCTAAAAACTCAACCGACAAATTGTTCAGAGAAATATTAAAAATTACGCTATCGCAAGTATTTATATATTCAAACAATCGTTTTACTGCTTTTTGACCATTGTCCAGTGGATGTATTTATTTAAAAAAATGCAAAAGTTAAGTATGAAAATGTGCATTTTTTATAATGAGGCGCGGCGGGGCGGGCGGGTGCATCTGTCGCCGCGGCGTAATGCAATGCTCTGAATATGCAGATTGCTGCTCCAACTCTGGCTGGCGGTAGTTTGTAAAACTGTTTCAACATATTCACTTAACTATGTTTTCATAAACTTTAAGGAAATGTAATAAAAAAGTTTCACCAATCTGTTTTGAATAAAATGAATGAAAAATAATTTATTGACAGAAACAAGCATGAATTTTAAACTTTGAATGGTTATGTCAAATTGTTTAGTGCAACTTCCTACAAAATAAGTTTAATTACACTGTCATAATTTATTGATCACTTAGTTTAAGCTTATAGCGTAGCGTTTATAGCGTAACTTCTTATTTTTTCTTAGAGTTATAATTGTGTTACCGTGTTTTGAAAAAACATAATTAAGTAATTGATATTTTCATTTGAAGCTGAATTAACAAATTTGTATAAAAAGAACTGTTATCCTAGCTGTATAAGAATTTATAATAAGTTGCCGCATTCCTTAACAGAGCTCCCTTTAAATTTGTTTAAATTTAAATTATTTAATTTGTTTAATTTGTTCAAAAATGTTTTTACTCTGTCAAATAATTTCTAGATTCTAAAATTAGCACAAATATTTGATTATCAATTACTTACTTGACATGATTTCATAACATAATGATAATAATTGTAATGTTATAACAATCTTATAATATTCACATGCCCGACGTTGGCAAGACAGACGAATTTTATGAAAAAACTGACCGTACTTACTCTGTTTTCAGTGAATAAAGTAATTTCATTCCATTTAATTTCTTATAAAAACACCTAAACACTTTACTAATAGCATTTCCGAATCTACCATATTCAGATTTATAAGCCCAACACAACAATCAGACACCCTGTTTAGTGAAATTTGGGATCCTTATTATACGGAGAAGACTTAGTTCTAGGCTTTCATTATGAAACTCGCACAGTTCAGTAAGTGCTTTAAGATGTTTAAGCTAGACGAATTTCAGACAATGTCTGTAGCACTGAAATTCAAACGACTAATACTTTAAAAGTCTAATTGTATGTTTAAAAAAATATTTGGGGTTTATTATGCAATATTATATCACTACAAAACGGTTCCATTCCATTTTATTGTGTCTTTGTTCATTATTTTAATGATTACTATCAGTGAACTAGTATAAATAACATATTTTACACCTTTCTACTAATCTATATATATAAAAGGGAAAATCACTCACTCACTCACTCACTGATCACGAAATCTCAGAAACTACAAGTGCTAGGAGTGTCAAATTTTGCATGGGGGCTTTTAGGACGTAGGTGCTCACTAAGACGGGATTTTGCGAAATTCAACTCCTAAAGGGGTGAAACAGCGTGGCAAAGTTTGTATGGGAGAACGCAATTCTTTGGCCCGATTGACTTGAAATTTGGCATAGACATTCTTTCACAATATTGAAAATTGATTAGTTAAGAAAAATAAATATCATTTGTCATTTCAACGTAGTATTACATTCTCTTTGGTCATTTCCCCTGGTAGAATGCATTTCATTGAATAGTACCTATGGCGTTATGTTGGCAGTGCTGACATTTTTTCCTTATTGCGTTGTAATAAGGTGCAAAATTATTCCATCTGATTATCATATTAATTTTAAAAGAATACAATATCCGGTCAAGTCGCCTATGCTATGACAATTAATAAAGCACAGGGACAAAGTTTAAGAGCGGCTGGTGTCGCCTGCTCGAGAGTCAGCTCGCCGAATAGCCTTTTTATTTTGCAGCCGGATAACATGACAAGAAATGTGGTAGGTATACAACATTTACAAAAAAACCTCTAATGCCGAATATGGTATATAGGGACCATCAAACTAAACAACTTTTTCTATTGGGACCAACTCTCAAATCGCGAAAAAAAATCAGCTGTTTCACACATTTTGATATTTTAGATTTTAATTTTTGTATGAACATAATTTTTGTAACACGTTGTATATTATAGAGAAGTGTTGGATGATCGAGATTGATAATCCTGAAAATGTATAACATAGTTTTATTTAGAACTAGCTGCACCCGGCATGCGTATTGCAATGCTCCGTTTTTTTAGCCAGGGACCTTCTCGATCGTAAGCAGAACAACTCACCAGTTTCATCATAATCGGATCAATGGTTTAGGAGTCCCGTCGTCTGTACACTTAGATATTTTAAACTATGCTTAAAAAACCGCAACAAAATCGGTCCATAAGTTTGGGAGCTAGGTTGCCTCAGACAGACAGACTCACACAGGTCAAACTTATAACACCCCTTGCGTAAGTTGTGTACGTCGTATATACATATACATATAATGGTGGCCACATAATTAAGGACACAACTCGATTTTCATACAAACGAGGTAATTTTGAAGTCTTGGTTTTCCGCTAGGGATTGAACTAGCTGTGATCTGATGATGGCCATCCATAGAGTGAATGGAGAAGATTCAGATCGCAATACATACCCAACTGATCTGGTCAGCATTCTAAGAGATGTAAGCATCAGAATTTTCAGTTGCAAGATTTTCATAAATTTTTATGCTATATTCGCGTTTTTTTAACATATCCTTACATCTCTTAAAATGCTGGTCAGATCACTTGGGTGTGTATAGAAATCTGGATCTCCTCCATTCACTCCCTGGATGATGGCCATCACCAGATCACCGTTTGGTCAATCCCTGGCGGAGAAGCAATGCTTAAAAGTTACTTCGTTTGTATGAAAATCGACTTTCGTCCTTAATTTTGTGGCCACTACTATACCTATATAGATATCCTGTAGTACAGTCTAATAACTTCACACTCACCACATTAGTAACTACATTGTACCCGTGCGAAGCCGGGGCGGGCCACTAGTATTCTAATAGTTTGTTTTATATTAAAACTTGTTTTCATTGGCATGTTAATATAACATTGCATTATAATAGCATAGCATATTTTTCTTGTACGATTTTTTTAAATCTAGCTACTAAAGCTACTAAACTGATGCAATGCTTTGCGGTTTTCGAGTTACTGATAATAATTACCTAATAATAAAATAATAATAATAATAATAATAAGATAGTTGTAATAATGATTGTAGTAATGAATTCATGGTCATGGTGTACTTTTGCCTTCCTTTGTTTAAAAAAACTTAACGCATTTGTGAAACGTTATAATACATACGGTTAAATATAAAGTAGTATTTATGAAATTACGCTGGCTTGCAGCGAAGAAGTAAAAAGTGCTAGAAAACGCTGCTGCCACTAGCGACTCGGTAGCATGATTGGCTAGTGCATTGAGCCCGAATCCCAAGGGTGCGGGTTCGAGTCCCGTCTGAGGTGCTACGAATAGCATTGTGAATGCGAAAAATCTAAATATAATAATTATATAGCTGTTTCACTTTATCGATTGTCAAAACATCTGATGTTTCTTTTGAATGCTGGGGTATTTCCTCACATTGATGAAATTGCGTTGGCTTGCAGCGAAGAAGTAAAAAGTACTAGAAAATTTCGCCGCACCCACTAGCGACTCGGTAGCATAATTGGTCAGTGCATTTGGCCGGAATCCCAAAGGTTCGTGTCCCGTCTGAGGTGCTACGGGTGAGTCGATTTTTCTAGTATTTTTTGTAATACTATATTATTTATAGAGTAGTTTTTCAGTGTACCTACACGTAACGATGTGTTGCCAAAGCCGTACTAACTGTGTGGGTCCTAATCGGATTTGTTGCTTCTTTGTATTGTTGTGTTCTAATTGGCAAAGCTTTCCGAAGCTCACGACTGGTTCTCACAAGACAAGTTATAAATACCTACCTACGGGTATTATGTTGCACGATGTCTGTTTTGGTATTTGTGTAAAATGTGACGTTCACTAAGGAATGTTAAATGTATCAATAGTTAAACTAGTGACTCTGAGAGCTAAAGACCGCGACTTTGTGACAATTAGGATCAATCATTTTTAAAAATGGCTGAAAATTATTTTTCCCCATATCTCCGCCATTTTGAAAAATATCTAAAAAATGAATGCTTACAAAATTTCACGAGAATCGGTTGAGAAATGCGACCTGTGGAGGAGAACAGACGGAAAGCCGGACGGACATACGAAAGCATTTTTGCCCAACCTGAAACGGAGACGATTCGCTAGCGCTTCGCGCTGGCTCGGTCAATATCAACGTTTATCTCCCCTGATTGTCAACCTTTTTTTGACCGAGCAAATGCGAAGCGCGAGCAATGCGTTTCTGCTTTAACTTGGGCAAAAATGCTTTCGTATGTCTGTCAGTCTGCTGTTCTCCTGTACAGGTCGCATTTCTCAACCGATTCTCGTGATATTTTGTGAGCAGGTTGGATAAATATATAGAATCCATAGAAAAAGCAGGCAATTATTCTGGCTGATATCCACATCTTCCGAAAAAGAAAACAATTATTTGTCATTAAATGTCAATAATGTTGAAAAATAACGTGAAACCTGTCACTTCAATAGGCTGTTATGTAGTCGGCCACGTTATTCACTAAAATAGGGATAAAATAGGCAGCACCCTTCTATAACTTTATCAAAGGTTTATAGAGCGTTTGACCGTTCTCAGAGACCATACAAAAAATACTACGTATCTTCGTTTTTGAACAATTATAAATAATGATTTTCATGAAATTCCTTATAACAAGCTTATAAGCCTTTCATAACTTTTTATGAATAAGACGGTTAGTATAGAACGATAATTAAAATCAGGCATAACCTAGTGCAATTCTATTTTAATTTAATAAAAAAACTACAATATCCAACAATTGAAACAAAAAAAGAACAAGTTTTAACAATTTGTTGTGGTGATATATCTGCTCATTTTAACACGTATTTATTATGTTTCTTTCTCGTTTTCTCTTTAGAAATCGATCCTGCGGGTTATCCAATTGTTACCATAGTTACCAACTCACTAGTGTAATAGTAGAAGAACTGTATCATTATGGATCATCAAAGAGAGAAACAGGTTATCTTTTTACAGAATACAAATGTACAAAATAACAACAATACAGCTGTACAAAAATTTCACTACAAAAAAATTGGTCGCCAATTTTCCAGTCCGCAGCACACTTCCAGATAGTTTGAACGTAGAACTCAAATAGTGCTTCCGGTTTGAGTCAATTAAGTCTTAAGTCACACGGACAGACAAAACTCCGGGCGTCGGGCCGCTGAGCTCTTCTCTGGAACTTATTTAATATCTAGGCTTTAATCCCGCCTTAGTTTAAACCTGGTCTAGCTTTGGGATCCCCTTTCGAGCTATTGGGCGATGGGACGATAGGAATTTATAAAATGAACTGTTAGTTTTAAAACTTAATTCTGACGCGGTTCTTTCTCGTCTGAGTTTTCATTTCTGAATGTGATGGTTTATATAAATATGAAGATGAATAAAGAAAGAGGTAGTGTAATTTTAATCATTCTGAGATCACTAATAATAATGTCTGAATACATTTGAATCTACTTTTGAAAGGTGTCAAGGCTGTTAGGAAAGCTCGAGTAACCTATTTTTGTCTAATAAACATCTTCAACATAAAGGACCTGAGCAAATAAGCGACATCAAATTTCAATTGACCCGATAATAAAATTCGGAACACTGAATCTTCACCAATTTAAGACAGTTCAAGAAGCAATAAAACATTAAAAAAAAGCGTTTGCCGGAAATAATTATGTCATAATCAAATTATGTAGGAAACACTCAAGTTAATGCCCCAGTTTAAGAACTTCAGACCCAGTCTAAGTAAGTACCAGTATTCCATCTTCTCAGAGTGCGTCCAGATTCCATCTTCTCAACTGTCTGTGTGCATTTTGTAGTGCTTTAGATAATGCACTTTCTGTAGGGAAAAGTAGGTACCTATGGCTGGCCTGTGCGGTAGCGGTTAAGGATGTCACCCTGCCCCCACCCCTCCACACCGTTTGCCCTGTCAACATAGAGTTACCCACTATTACGACGGGCACACCAAAAGTTTTTAGATAAGTACTCTTTACTCAATAATTTGATACTGGCATGTTACAAGCCATAGTATATATTGGTTATTTAGTGATAAGTTTAAACATGGTACATATTTGAATTCAAATATCTATTTCTTAAAAAAAAAATTATTTATAATCTCGGGTCCTTGTTTTTAATCCTTCGGCTGGCATCGAACGCTACTTCTGCTACTTCTGCCCCTCGTATGCTATGGCAATACTGTTGCCTATTTTATACTGTGCTTCAGTACACGGACGCGAGAAATATCAAATTTCGAGCCATCGCTTTCCTTCTGAAGTTGAGCTTCATAATGAATATTTTATTGAGGGAAAAGGCGTGATACCTTTATTTACTGCTTCGAGTGTTAAGATTGTTTACAAATATGTTATAATATTCCGATTGTATATTTTCAACCACCTTTAAATCCCAGCAAAAATATTTTATATTAAAGCTGTAATTTTATGAGCAGAAATAATTCAAATCATAAGTGAATTGAATTTAATACTTGTGTACTAAGGTATTACTTTGAGTTTAACTGCTTCAACTGGAAGATGAGATTGCGTCTTTTTTGCTAATTATCACATGAACTACATAATCCATCGTGTGATTGAGTATCCGAGTACCGAGGTAACTGATAAGAGTACCTGACATAAATTTACTTGTTTAAAATCTTAAAGTACTGAGCCAGAAAAAAAAATAAACATTTAGATAATGAAATATGACAGAGGCCATAAATCAAAAAAATCCGATGCACCGAAAATGATCAAACATTTTCCATTTTTCAAATTCGTGCAATAACAAAGTTATAACTCATTCCGTTGTCCAAGGTACAATTACCGCGAAAACTTTATCAGTCCCGTTGCGGCGAAGCGAGCATAAATCAACTGTCGCAATCAAAACTAAGGGGACTGGAGGTCTCAGACTTCAATTTTTTCCCCAAACAGGGACGGATGGCTCTTAAAATTTGAATAATGCCTGGTTATTCGCTTTAGAGGGGTGCATTAATACAGAAATAGCCTCCGGCGAGTGCGAACCGAATAAAATTAATTTTATGGCCCTTTAACTGACTTCGAAGGGATCTTGGTTGTTTCGGCGAAATGCGCTTGAGTGGCCAGTGGGCGGAAATTTTCAATCTGCTTTGGGTTTATGAGAATACGTGAGGGGTGTGTATGAATAACATCAAGATTGAGTATTTGCTGTTTCTAATAGACATAATAAGGGGAGTATCAATTACTAACTAATGATAGGCATTGACACCAGTGGCGAAGAGTCCATACAAGCAGATTTCCATCGGCTTACCTTATAAAAATCCCATCTCACCGATCAACTATGCAGTCTATACAATTTTTGTAGAACGGCTTACCTTCGTAATAACTTCGCCCCTCGTCACTGATTGCCACACCTACCTAACACTGCAAAAAAGAGAGAGAACAGAAGTCAAGATTTGTACCTTCTACGCACGCAACGCACTAACACATAGACAGCTCTCACCGGCTGACGACACTGCGTCACGCACTCAAACTCGTTTAAGCTTCATCTGAGATTCCTAAGGAGATTCCGGTAGTTGGTGAGAAGGTGTCTATGTGTGCGTTGCTCGAGCGCTAGACAACGTGACACTCCCAAAAAAAAGGTATCGCGAAATTGGTAACTATAAGCAACTAGCGCTTAATCTTATTTGGTGCTCAGTGGCGCAGTGGTTTAGCGCCTGACCCAGCAATTGCGAAGGTTAAGCAACTTTCAAAAGGGACGACCATGGGATGGGTGACCAAAAATTTATTATCTCGAGCTCTTCCGTGCTTCGGAAAGCAAACCGTTGGTACCGCACCACCAGCATTGGGCCCGCGTGGTTGGTTTTGGTCCATTCTCCTTATCCACCCATAAGAAAGGCCTGTGCCCAGCAGTAGGAACATTAAAAAGGGCTGAGTCACATTTTATTACGGAAAATTATTTTATCAAATATTGTTTACTCCAATGAACTTTTTTAACTGAAACCGAAAATTCGTTTAACGACTTTATTTTAGTGTACCTTTTTAACAAAATAAATCGTGAATCATTTTATCGAAACCTGCTTGTAGGCTACGAAAACATTTTTTTCTCAGACGTGTGTGGTAGGTTTGTGATTTATAGCGCCTAAGGGCCAGATAACCGCTGTCTGAATCGAGATTAGGGCACTCCGGGGCCTGTTTTACAGAGGGCAGAGGCCTACCAAGAGAACTGAAAATACAAGCCGATATTAATTTAGTTCGTCATCTTAAGTTTGCAGCCTATAATAATTAGAAGTGATTAAATTCAGAAATTATATTTCTTACACATAATTATTATGTTTTAATTCATATTGATTAATTAAATCATGATAATTATGTGAAAGAAATATTTTAATGTGGCCGGACAACAATGGAATATCTATTAACAACCCATCAAGGCCCGGAAAATGAGTTTTCCGGGCCTTGATGGGTTGTTACTTTTTTCTTTAACCTATTTAAAGTCAAGCCTATGTAAACACTCCATTTTGTCCATCGTCATTGTAAACGGAGGTATCGCAGCAAACAAATCAAATTGATTCATCGTTCCCCACTATGTGGATTAGTGTATGCACTCCTATGACTTCCTATACAAAGAAAACTAAGGGCGATTTCACAAACAGGCGTTTTAGTCGCGACGTAAGCGCGTCGTAAGTCGTGCGTCTGTCATATGAATGGATATGACAAATGCACGGCTTACGCTGCGACTAAAACGCATATATGTACAAGCGTTATAAAACTGAAATGCATCGCGTTAAATGTGGAGTAATATGCTTAGATTAAATGGGTAATTTTTGCAACTTCCTCCGTGTCTCGTTTTGTTTAAAATCTGAATTATATTATGAGAGCAAAGATTAGAGTTTTATTATAACACTAGCTATCGCCCGCAACTTCATCCCGTGGACCCTAGGGAACCCTTGACCAGGACAAAAGTAGCCTATGTTTTAATGAAATTTGAAACTAGGTATTATGTGTCTTTAGGTGTTTAGAAGTAGGACAACTTACAAAATATTAAATTTAAAAATTAAAATAGTTTAGATTAAGTTTTTGAATGTAAAACGCAATTGAAACAATGTGTTACGCAACCATTGTTAAAAGACCTCCAAAACTTCTGTTGCCTCCAAATGCAAGATGAGCATCTAAAACATTTGACTTTCCTTGCAGTTCATTCCAGCTTTATACATAATAATTATAAGATAAAGAGTTTCTCCTATTCTCAAAGAATACGATTATGGTATTTAATAAGTAGAGCATGAAAGAATAATATCTATTGCAGGTTTAACCATCAAACTTATCAGCTGGCTATTAATTTAGCAACATTTATTTTAAAACTTTAGACTGAAATTTTTCATAGCTTTTTTCCACTGTACCAGAACAAAAGTGGCCCAAGAACGGCCCCCTGTGCAACTCCAAAATAGACTACGCCTACGAAACCTCGTCTCTTAGAGTAACTTTGTAATTACTTTTGTCAACGCTTTGAGCCGTTTTGATTAATGGTCGTGTCGTTATGACGAGAAATAATTACGCTGTTAAAAATAATAACATTTGTTTCAAATAATTAATTTTCGTGTGAAAAAAAGCTGTAAGGAATGTTAAATATTAAGTATAAATAAATAATTGTTTAAATGGCGGAGTTTGTCATAAAATTTTGCTCAAATCAGTCATACCATTTTGATGATTGGATTTTAATGGCCTTTGATTAATGTGAGATTCGTTATGTCCGGTTAAATCACCTGCTTAAGCAAATGTGTCGAAAATGTGTATAGAGAGCTAAAGTAATTAGAGGGTGTTGGCATTGTATTTGCCATTGCGTTGTACTTTTGGTTCAGCCACTCAAAATGTTTAAAAGCCCTAATATTGCTTCTTTAACATTGAAATTCTCTTAAGACTAATCGACTCTTTAGCATTTCAAGACTTTTCAGTGATTCAGCTTGAAAAATAAGATAATAATCTTTAAGGGGCCGCTGAAGTGTCATTATGCAACCACTTAGTTTCAAAACCAAATTTCTCAGTTCAAAAGTGCGGGTGAAATTTTTAAGCATCGCAATGGGCCCAACTTTTTGTCTGTAGCAGAGCTAAGGTGTTTTTAAACGACTTGTTTTGACACAAGTGATGAACGAAAAGCGGGGGAATTATTGAAGTAAAAACACGTTGCTGACTATATTGTGTAGAAAAAATAATGACATTGAAACAATGTATTGACATAATATAAATTCAGTAAAATAGTCATAAATCATCATAAATAGAAAAAATATAGCAGTTTTTTATGCCAGAAAACAGTATGTGACAAATTAGAAGGCTTATTTTTAATTTAATATCAGTATCGGCTATCGTGTGTCATATAATTTGAGACTTTTTATGTTTCTTTAAATTTTAAATTATTAAGAAGCTTAAAATTATGAGGAGCTTGATGGCGCAATGGTTAAGCGCCTGACCCAGCGGTTGCGAAGGTTAGGCAACTTTCGCAAGGGTCAGTCATGGGATGGGTGACCATCATTTATCATGTTGAGCTCCTCCGTGCTTCAGAAGGCACGTTAAGCCGTTGATCCCGGCTGCATTTGCAGTAGTTAACACCCACCATTCGACATTGGGCCCGCGTGGTGGGTTATGGCCCATCCTCCTTATCCACCTATAAGTAAGGCTTGTGTCCCAGCAGTGGGGACATTAAAATGGCTGATTGTCATGTTTCTTTGGCAAACAACTATAGCAATTTTATTGGTAACTATTCAACTGCAAGCATTAAAACGTCACACCGTGTCTCGCCTCTGAGTTTCTATTCTACACTTTGGAAGCTTATATTATTATGGCCACAGACTAAACTCCCTTAATCACTTATTCTGCCACAAAACGTAGAACACACAGAGTTATTTTTTGTGCTTCTGCGTCCAAAAGCTAATGAACTAGTGGTGGCTCAGTGAGTTGTAGAACTCGCGTTTGTGCGTTAAAAAGGCAGCTCAAGTTGTATGTTGTATAAAGATTTAATTTTATGTAATAGATGTCGTCATCGCCACGAGGTTTTCAAAAGCAGTGCTAAGTGCTGTTTGGTAGGTATTTTTATTTATTTATTTATTCATTTTTAACTACAACGGCGTATTATTTTATTATTATCTATATGAGGCTAGATGGAGCTTCAAATTTCAAAATAAGTGATTTTTTTAACAACTTCGAAAAACTGGCTCGACAAAAACGTGCTCGCTCGGTCTTAAAGTGAAACGCTTGTATCTTGACCCACACAGCTGTAGCCGTCGTCCAGGTGTGAGTTGGCCGGTTGTTGGACACTTTGTGAATTTATTCGAGAGCTGCCGACGAGAGGGATGGTGGGGGGTTTGTCTAAATTGCGCCCCGGGCGCCTGACGCCCTTTCGTTAATTGCCACTGTTTTGCAAGAACGATGCTTTTTTGTAACAATATTTTGACTGTCATTCATATTTCTGGATCAGAAAGGAAACTTTTCTTCCTCCTATTTTATTTTAAACCTGTACTACTGGACTTTAGATATCTTCCTCAGCATACGGTAGTGACTATAGTCAACACATCACGGATAATGTATTGTTATCAACTTTATAAGAATAATTATAAAGAAATGATCTCAGAATTTAATGAAGAATAACTAACTTACTTTAGTATGCACCTCTAATAAATTTCAGAATTTTTATTTTATTAACATTTTTCGACGGAATGCACTTTATTTACTTTTCAAATGCTTCATAAACTTTTTAAATTAAATTAACTAGAAGGCTTCTAAAACTAATTAAAGAATAAATAGTTACTGCAATTCCTAAAAAAAGGAAATTACCACTACTGACAATTTTAAAGTTCCGCTAATATTAACTGAATTTCCAGGGCTGCTCAACCTTTTCAAAACGCGGTACAACTTGTGGCAGAGCGCAGCAATCAGTGTGTAGTTTGCATGAAGGGGCGGGGAACATTTTTACGGGGCGCTCCGTAATAGTTGTTTGATGGTAGTTGCCTGGCCAGGTGCGCTCGCTGGATTCGGAAACGGGCCAAGTCAAGAGACACAGACAATAATAAAATAGTATTCTCGTAAAATTATTATATTATTTATTATTATCCCATACACTACGAATGACATAAATTTTGACTGCAATTTCCTCATTCGCAAATACCGTTTACTTTTAACATTGAAAATGGTTTTTTAGATCGTTTTCGTGGGGGCGTGTAATTCGGCTATAATTCCAAAAGTTATAAAGATAAACCAACGGCAGTAGTGTCATAAGATGCAAGAGCTCGGGGGCATCGTATGATACCGAATTTTAGAAAATCGGTCCGTAACCTTTTTTTGAAAAACGAAAATAGTGGAATATTTATTCCACGACAAAATTTCCTGTTTTTTGGACAAAAAGTAGATTATTTTGAAAACAAAAGCCGATATAGAAAAAAACGAAAAAATCTCCCGCGGCAGATAGATTTTCTACCGTTTGAACAAAGAAATTTTGGAATCGGTCGAAAGCCGTGGTCTAGGCAGGTGCTCTTTTCATTGAATAATTACCAGATGAAAAGGCCCCTAGAAATTATGACGTTGGGCTACATATTGAAAAAACCCGAACCTCTCCATCTCTTACGATCTAGGCCGAAGCTTATCCTTTGTGTAGTCAGGGCTGTCAGATTGGGGATTTTTCCACAATTTTTGGAAAAAAAAATATTGGGTAGTAAAGAAAATCTTCTCTTCATTCAAAACGTATCATTTTGGGGAACATAAAATTGTGTTAGGGGAAATTTAGTCTTAGTTGTGTTGGAGTTTTATTTTGTGGTTGGCCGTGTGTGTTATGTATAAAAATATAGGCTTCGCTAAATATGCTTACATGTGTGAATTGTATTTAAACATTGAATATATAAAATAAATAAATCTCTATTAAATATAATAAATTTTAAATCTTAGAAATTATTGCTGGTTTGTAATTTCATTTGGTGGAGATTAATACGAATAAACTTGAGCGAAAGTTGAAGAGGAGAGAGGGCGTAGTTTATTTATTCAAAAATCTTGGAAAGTTTTAGAAGTTTTAAGTACTACCTTTTAATAAAATAGTAATGTTTTTAACAATGAAATATTGTCTAAATATGAAATCGCGCAATGCGACGCCAGGTGAACGTATAGACATTATTATCAATCACAGTTTACTGTAATTGCATCGAGTTTAGTTCTGCCGTGCGATCGCATTAAGATAATAAAATCGAAAAATGGAACTCTCTTTGTGGCCAGCTCTGTGGCACGAGTAAAACCTCCTTCTTTTCAACACCGCTGAAAAACATTCGTCAAGACGTGACTGCTGTCACTTGTGAAAATTCTTTGATTGATTATTATAAAACGTTATTCTATTAATACAAAGTTTAAGTGAAAATCGTGGTTTTCTTCTGTGACCTGTTTTTGCCGGATCCCCCTCCAAACCTGCGACTACATTTGGTGACACCCGCGTTGGATTTTTCTTTTTTTCCCTCGAATATGAGCGTGCCTACAGATAACGGTGCTGACGGATCGCCGAGCAAAGATAATGCCGCCGCTCAGGGAATACACGATAGTAGTGGAGTAGACCGGGTCACGTTACGTTTGCCTTCCTTCTGGCCGGAAGACCCAGAGATTTGGTTCGCCCAAGTGGAAGCACAATTTGCTTGTTGTGGAATAAAAACGGATAGCACAAAATTCTTTTAAGTTACCCGGGAACTCGATCAGCGCACTGCACGTGAAGTCAGAGATGTCATAACTAACCCACCGGTGACTGACAAGTATGAGAAATTAAAACAAGAACTCATTAACCGTCTTTCCGTTTCTCGAGAGCATCGTATGCGTCAGCTACTCACTCACGAAGAGCTTGGGGATCGTAAGCCGTCGCAATTTTTGTGCCACCTGAGAGCGCTGGCAGGTGATGGTGTAAGTGACGACTTTTTACGCAGCTTGTGGTCAGGTCGTCTCCCCACACATATACAGGTCATTATTGCGTCACAAAAAGCCACCAGTCTAGATGAAGTTGCTATTCTCGCCGACCAGATTTACGACGTTGTTCCCTCACCCAACAACCAAGTTGCGAGTACTTCTTCGAGCAAGACGGAAGCAACATTTCAACGTTTGGAGCAAACGATAACTGAACTCAGTCGACAGTTGTCCCAACTGAACGTGAGTTCTGAGCGTGGTCGTCGATCGTACCGGAAGCGGTCTAGTAGCTCAAGAAGTAGATCTAAAAGCGCCGCACAAGGTCAGATTCGTAAGTCAGGATGGATGAGCAGATGATACCTATTTATTATATGCACCTGCCCCCCTGCTACCTATCTAACGAAACGCGATATGATATAGCGATTTATCACGTTTAACTGTCAAAAGACAATAGATGATCGGTGGTCATGCTACGGACAGTATTAAAATAATGTGTATACTTTTAACTCGTGGGTAGCAAATAAACTTAACCAAAAGAATACTTATAGATCGTGTATTATTTTTTTTTAATGTTGGTTTTGCATTCAATGCTGAAAATATTGAAAATAAAAGTAATTTAAAGGATATTGCTCGTTGTGGCCAATGTAAACAAGCGCTTCCATGAAAACGCCACCAAACGAATAGTGAATTCGAGGAAGTTTCTCTAAATTAATATAAGTAAATAATCAATATTATACATATATAAGAAAAATAGCGATGGTCGAAATTATGAAGTGATACATTTTTTTACTGGCGGTTTTTTATTTACCAACTTTCCGTCGCTTGGACCATACCCACCTTCACAGCAATACCCCACCTTAAACGCGGAAGTTAGTTAAGATTGTTTAGATTAATCCGGTCGCACGACATCTCGCCGCGACGCGACGTCGCGCGACGCTGCTGCAGTTTATCGCTAACAACCTGGGAACTGGTTACTAGAGACAGAGTTGTTCTAAGCTCTTTGATAAGTTTCTAACTAATGATACGGGTGGGATTTCATATAAGATGCATATTAATAATAATGTTTCATTAACCGTCAATAAATCAGCTAAAGCTATTTTACTGGGCAAACAAATTATTTCTCTACACTATGTATTCAATTTAATGTTGTTTTTAATATCTCTTTAAATAAAGGCCAAAACCCAGTGCTTCTGGCCGTAGTAAAACTACACAAAATTTCAAGGGATTTTTTTATTTAACCCTTTTGGCGCACCGAAACCCTTTCAGAACCGTGACTCTTAAAGTATCATTTCGTTTTCAGCAACTGTGGGTGGGCCTTAAAATTTTAAGAATACTCTATTTATGTTTATGGTTTCTAAATTAAACAAAATAATATTTTTATATCGTATTTTATTTTAAGTTTTATTAGTTAAAGGTACATACCTCGATTAGTTTTTTCACTGTGCTAAGCTCTGTTTGTATAAGAGTAGTATTTAAATAAACAACATTGTTATTCCCATTGAAATAGTTGCAGTGAGTCCCATTTGAGCCGGCAAAAAATCGTTAGTGCGCGTAAGCCTGTTGTGACGCAAGTTTCAATTCTTGTTATACTGATTGTTTACGAAACTTTATTCAAATAAAATTAAAATGGGCATTTTTTATTCAGAGTCAAGTTTGTGACATCTAGCACCCTATTTCTTCACAACTCACTAGAAACATCGGCTTCTTAGTAACGCACTTTTCATAACTCTATAAATCACCATATTCGTATGATTTTCACACATAAGAAACATAGCTTATTATCAAAGTTAGAGTGAGTAAACCGCTCGGCCTCTTCCGCGCTGAGCCGGTCATCGACAAGCAGTATTCTCGCTCGATGATGATGT
Organism: Catoptria pinella; assembly: GCA_963556745.1. NCBI lineage: Eukaryota > Metazoa > Arthropoda > Insecta > Lepidoptera > Crambidae > Catoptria > Catoptria pinella. Next base: position 12,301,423 of record OY750774.1, on the reverse strand, counting down.
TTTTGGAAGGCGAAGAGATAAAGCTATGGAAAATGCAGGGACTTAAATGAGTATTGAATTTGTCAAACAATGTGCTTCATTTGAGGCTGAGTGAGGAACTCCATACGATGCACGAGAGTAACCAAATCAACTATGGATATAAAGTGAAAAGAAAAAAAGAAAAATGTATGTGAAAAGTTATGAGCGTTTTACATACATAATTATACATTTTTTATACCTACTTATAAATGTCCTATAAAATCGTTGGATTAAAATCTCTTGTGTACAAGTGTGACGTCACGGAACGGACGGCCGAAACTGACAAATGGGTAATAGTGGAACTAGAAGGCACTATTATTGGAAAAAGCCAATAAGGTCGGAGGAGTGAATGAAGGGAATTTATAGGTCGAGGTCAGCCGTCTGCTATTACACGCGGGAGGGGTCGCTCGGACCGTCATCTCTTGTTGTAGGGTTAGTGGGCATATCATAACAGTGACGCATGTAAAACTGCTAATAGGTATATGTTTGCTACATAAAAAATAAAAAATCTGACTTATAGAGTGTCAGAATTTTTATTATATTTGTTTCTGTAACACTGAAAAATAAACACGAATTTAGATTTTTTTAAGCTTATCTTAATATAAAAAAGGTTATTAAACTTTGTTGAACAAGTGGTCCATGACAAGGGTTATCCATGTCAATAGACCTTAAATGTGATATGAAAATAGTCGACATTTTGTGTTTTCATTATCGCGGAAAATTATCGTTTACTTACTTTTTTGCCTAATATGCACAGAGTAAAGTTTGTTTAAAAATACATTTTTAATCAAATATTATGTTCAGCACAACATTTTTGTGTTTGTACCTATTCCAATAAACAGTAACAACAAACAAACCGCAGTTACAACAATAAATCACTGCTGGGATTCGAGCCCACTATCGACGCCTTTGCTTTCGACGCACAAAGGAAATATACTTGAACGCCTCCGGTCCGGGAGCTATAAAACTGTGGACTTGACTTTATGTGTGTAAATCGTGAAAGTTTATATGTTTGTTACACAGCAAAAATGCAACGGATTTGTTTGTGGGACACGTCTATAACCTGGACTAAAACATATATATGAAAAAATATGTATGACGCATTTGTTGATAATAAATGAATAAATATTTGACAACATCACATACATTGCTCTTATTCCAAAATAAGTAGCTAAACTTGTGTTATGGAAATCAGAGACAACGGTGGTATCACAAACACCCAGACTTGAGAAAATATAGAAAAGTTCGTTTTCTAATATAACCCAACCAGGGATCAAACCCGGGACCTCAGAGATGGCGACACCATGAAAACCGGTGTACAAAGCCACTCGACCACGGAGGTCGTCAAACATAGGATTAATTTTATGGCAGTCAAAGGTTCCCTAGGGGTTTCTAGTTTCCACGCGAGTCGCAGTTCAAGTCGCGGACGATAGCTATTTAAACTATAAGAATAAGAGAAACTAACTCAGTACTAAAAATGCAAACATTTACGTAATTCTGAATTGACTAAAATATTATTATTCACAAATTAGTCAATATAATGCTGGCATCGCCGCTTTGGCAGAAGAAAAAAGTTTTGGTTACAGAACATCCGGGAGTGGACGAAGATTACCAGCGTAGAACAATTTTTCCGCTTGGCGCAAGATAGGGCTAGCTTCGCTGAGCTGACCACGAACCTCCAGGAGTGGAGAGCCACAACAAGAAGAAGAAACTGGCACAATCCTATTTGTAGTAGGTACTATATTTGGTGCCTCTATAAAATGTGTGGTGGCACCTGATGTTTAAATGTTTTGTTACGACCTCTTTTCGTTACTCTTGGTCACGCGTGGACAAAAAATAAATTACCTCGGGCCTTACTGATTTACGTGGTCGGTTTTTGTGCGCCCACGCCTGCACCGCCATTACCGCCCTGTAATCGAACACCTTCCGATATACCGATACCACGGGGAATGCGAGCTATTTCACGACACCATAGTGTAAGCACAAAACGTAAAATAGGCAGAAGAACCGCTCGAAACAAATTGCTGTTTGACACAATCACTCTACGAACAAAGCGCCATTTTGCACGTACACATAGACAATAACGATTTTACAGGGATTCCAGGCAGTTTTGGACATAGCTAGCTATAAGGAATCTCGGTGCACTTCGATACACAACAATCCAGTGATGAGAGAAGACATAATAATTAACTACATAAATTGTGGCACGATGTTATCGAGTGTTTTTTTAATAATGTCATGAGCATTTAAATTAAAATCAACAAGAAGAAAAGTGTCAATAACGTTCAACTCTTTAAAAGTAGAAAAAAAGTGCCCCATGTGTTGAACTGGTTGGACTTAAAGCTGAACATACGGAAATGGAAGGTGAGGTATAATACTGTGCCTTTTTATTCTATGACGAGACCCCTTGTACGTATTACGTGTGGTAGTATATTGTTGTTATATCGCTTCAAACTTAGGTGATAATCGAACGCCATATTGTGACTAGTCAAGTCAAGTAGTAGCACTTGTGAACCACGACCTTATTTATAAGTATGGAGTACTTTCCTATGTTCCTATTTAGTTGTAAGCTTAGAATATCGGACAGTATAAACTTTAATTATTATTATTCTGTTCTACAATGAACAGTTTTTTTTTTCAAAATAGTTTTACAATTGAAAATGTAATCCAGTTAAGTAATTTTCAGGGCAACAATAAGGATACTAAATTGAACCAATAAAGTTGTGTTGGATTGAAATCATACAATAGTGTAGCTATCAATTTTGATTACTGTAGCATAACTCTGTTGTTTATTCATTTACTAATGGAAATGGAACAGATTACGAATTTAAAAAAGCAGATTTAAAATTTATTTTTGAATAATGCATATGCCAGTTTTGTATTTAGTATACCAATTGAATGCAATAAAATGTTTTTGAAATAGATAATATAAATAAGTTAAGAAAAATGCAATAAGCTTTTATCAATGCTTTGACAGCTGCCATTTCTCTCACGTGTAGATTCATTGTAACTTAATTTGACAACTAGTAATTCTAGCATTGTGAATTACTCGATAAGCATTCGAAACGTTCTCAGCCTTTTGTCGAAGCTTTATTATTCCACTAGTCAAGATGGCCGATTCCAACTTGTTCAGACTTCTTCAAAAGTTGCCTTTTATCATTCGCTCGTTCATTCCCCAATGACATTCGATTTTCACAAATTTTATCTTATTTGTTGCAGACTCATTAACAAGTTCTTGTAGAAATAATAGACAAGGGATAAGGAGAAAAGTCGTTAATTGGCTAAAAATATGGTAAACGATCATTTATTTGAAATTGTTTCTTACTGTGGTTGATTATTTCTCATTCGATATACTCGCAGACGTGTTTTTCTGTTTAACGGGAAAAGAAAAATATAATTTAAAGTTTACGTTAGCCAGCCCACGAGCGACTTTTGTCGCCGCGATAACCGCGGCGTTAATCGCAGCGATAATCGCGGCGTTAATCTCGGCGATAATCTCGGCGATAATCGCGGCGTTAATCTCGGCGATAATCGCGGCGTTTTTGGCGCTGGCTAAGTAAACCCTTTGTCACTCTTGTCAGTGTCATTTCGCGGGCGATTAGTCGCTGAGCTACTTTATGTAGCTCGTGGGCGTTTACGTATTGAACTCTGTTTGTTCTATTCTCGGCGACTCTTAATCGCTCGTGGGCAGTGTCGCTAATGCTATGAATCTCGTATGTCTGATGTGTATATATATAGATCAAATAACGAGTACTTTTTGTAGCTGATAGAATATATAAAAACGTATAATTATTATACAGGTTCTTTTAGAGACCTATATCAGGCACCATTCTCTCACAATGCAGGTCATATTGTCATATTGTAATTATCACCATCTAGTTAAGAGTACCTATTGGGATGAGAAAATACATGAATTTATTATTTATTATTATTATTTAAGAAGTTGAAAATAAAACAGAATAATTCAAACTCTTGAATTAAATAATAAAACAGATGTGTAATTACGGCGATTCAATTTATCATTAACATGCTAAAAACAAATACACAATTACAGAATCAAAAGTTTTCCAAACTAATTACAGCAGTCACAAGCCCCTGTTCAACAAAGTTTATTCACGTCTTAACCGAAACTCACAAGCGTGTAACCCTTATCTGTAATTGCTCTAAATTACCAAGTGTTATTAATAATAGGTGTTTAGTTGCTGTTCGGGCTTGTAACGTTGTATAAGCAGCTATAAGCTGTATAAATAGCAGAGCTATAGCACGCGCGTAACAACTCTCAGGAGAGCTCGTGATAACACTTTAATATCCGGTGAAGGCATTTGCTACTTATAAAAGGTAGTTTCAACGAAGCTCGTGGGAGTATGTTCGCTTAGTGTTGTGAGACAAAATTAGCATAACTTAAATGTTTAGTTAAAACTTTAAAGGAATTCAAATGACTTAATTTATGTTTTAAAAGAAAAACCTTTTGTTCAATTAACAAAAGTATCAGAAAATATTCTGTAAAAAAATATATTTTCTTAAAGCACCGTACTACGCAGGTACAACGTATATGTTATACGCATGATCAGAATGAGAAATAGTTTTTGAAATTAATTTGGAAATTATCGTTAATTAATTTCAAATTACTTTTCTTATCAAAGCAGAAGTTTTCATTTTCAATCTATATTTATATTCTTTGTATGCCTCATTCAAAGTTATCAATCACACAGATTTCATTTCAGAGCTAAAGTTTTTTTAAGAGTTAAAACTACGTGTTTCAAATAGAGTCATCAAACTACGATGTAGCACCATTGAAAACTGTGTGCTACGGCGTAGCGCGGCTAGCTTGTTTTTTTTTTGCCATTACATTCTATTTAATTAAAAGTAAAAACAGATGACTGCTTCACCTGATGTTAAGTAGAAGCGAATAAATTGCAAAGTTTTATAAGTTGTACCTCAGTAAAACAAATATAATCTTTCCGGCTTTCATTAATTAAACAAACTGCGATGCAAGCTTAATGGTTTCCTTTGGCGAAAGTAAATATTTTATTGACCGTCCTTCGGACTTACATAAATTAAAAACGTTTTATGCGGCAGTATAAAATTAATTTTGTTCAACAAAATGGCAGAGTGAATCTTTTCAGACTTTATTAATTTGTATGTCGTTCTTTATTAGTGTTTCAAGGACGATATGATGATGGAACCGTATTTTGGTGTTAAAGTATAAATATATTTTACAATATTATGATATTCGCCGACCCCGCGTAACGGAACAGGTAAGGACAAGGAATATAAGTATTTTAAAAATATTTAAAAAGAGCACGGAAGAGCTCAAGATATCTCAAGATAGAACATATATTTTTTTTTCCAAAACAATCGCGCTAATTTTCAACGATTCTAAAGAATTTTAAAGAATTTTAGGTAAATATAACTTAAATGACAAAGTAATGGTTTTGGTTTTATCGTTCAGAATTAACGCAATTGAGCCCCATGTCAAGCCCGGATGTAACACAGCGCGTAGCGTTGCATTGACATGTGTATGTCACACCGAATGCGGCGCGGCTGCTGCTCATCAGTTCGCTGTAATAAATACCATAGCATTTCGTTTATTACAACATCGTTTGCCGTCACGCTACGCAACGCAACGCACTGTGCTGTAGTGATTGATCAATATAAAATTCGCTCTTTCATTCGTTTCCCGCGCCTCCAGTGACACTTGGCACGGTTCGAATCCAGCCCGTCACCGCTTCGAGACCACCCTTTTACCACTCCGAGCCAAATGTGTGTCCGCTCCAATTCATGCATACCAACTTAATGAAAACACGTCTTGTGATGCAATATCATGTGCATTCTCTAAAATTTGGATAAAGAAATTAAAAATACAAGTAGTTTACAATCCAGTTTCAACATTATGCATTATTAAGTTACAGTATTGAGGTAGGTATATATTGAGTTAGTTTATTTATTCTTATGACATTTTTAACTATATTTATTTTAATCATTTTAACTCTGACAATTTTGTGGCTGTGATAATTTTTATTAAGCAAGTAATCGATTTGTAATAATCTGATATTTTCCATAAAATTTTAAGTAAACTAACATATTTTTAAGTCGTTACTAACAATAATGGATCTTTGTTATATGCAATAAATAAATTATTAATATTATTATTATTACTATTTCACGATTTAAATTGTGATTCTTACCTAAATTGGATGAAATAAGCATACTAAACCTACTGGATACAGAAGAAGGAAGTAACAAACTCAACAACTTTAACGTTCCAACCAGTTAATGCAAATTTGCTGATACACAGTTCTTTAAACAAAATGTTGTAATTGGAAATTGAATTTCGAGTACTTTTATTTCATGTGAAAATAACTCACATTATTCCTTTTGTATTTTCTTTTAGTTTTTTCTTCGGGCTTTGTCCACTATCCCATCATCATCGGCTCAACTTTTGTCTCCAAAATAACCTCTTGTGTCGAACCGCCCTTTCCTCTATCGTAATATGATCATGCGACTCGACCGGCAACCGAGCACGGTACATTTGCCTTGCAAACTTTTACAGCGTGTAAACAAACCATTATCACTCGTATTTTCGATTCAACAAGGTGCTTGACGTGTGTACGACTTGTTTTTGCGTTCGAGTGTCATTTTTGTCATTTTCCTGCGGCATTATCGCCTATATCGTATGTCGGCATCCCGATCCTCTGACGTGGGGGAAATGTTATTTCTTCTTCGTAAATATCCATTTCTCTCAGTTGAGCTGTCGCGTTTATCTTCACGATTGGACTTGGGTGGGATGGGAGTGGTAAGACGTGGCGAATTAAATCGCGAAATTTAATATCTTCAACGTAATAAGTAATGGTACGACATTATACGATGACGTCATACTTTAATTCAAGGCTCTAAGCGAAGACCTAAGTATTAAAATTCAGAACCGCTTAGATGTACTATGTAGGTACGTACGTACCTCTAAAAAAGTAGCTGATTAAAATTTCTCCAATATTATGAAAAATAATAATACATTGTGCATATGTATTTTTTTCTAACCTACGATGTTTTTTAATAGTTTTTTTTTTAAATTCATTGAATAAATCTAGGTTTTGTTTCTTTCTTCAAAAGGTATGTCATAGTCTGTTAACTTTAACGTAAATTACACGAGTCAACTGATAACTGCTCTTTTTCACATTTTCCACAGCCATTTTATGTCAATATCAACCAATCAATATCAGTTGACTTTTTTTTAATATGTGGTGATTAGGAAATAATATCCATTCTCCGTGCGTACATTTGCGAACACGATTTTTTTATTTTTTTTTGTAACTAATAACTCTGAAACTGTCTTCTATAAGCTTATTCCTACCTATAAAAATATCAGACATTCCCTATTAAGGCTGCATAGTATACACACTAGCGCCGCCATTGGAAAAAAAATCATAGTAATCATAGCTTAAATAAAGACGAAATTGTGAATTATCTCTCTGTAGTGCACTCCGTAGAAGCTTTGTGGTTCTTTTTATCGTTTAAACAATATTTTCTTGCCTGTCGTTTAGTTAAATGGAGTTTTATTGTTAAAAGTGGCCACTTATCGCAAAAAATCTCCATTAAATTAAACGACAGAATAGAAAATATTGTCTTTATTTAAGCACTATTATTTTTTTTCAATGGCAGCGCTAGTGTGTAGACTACGCGCCCTTAACAATATTTTAATCCCTGCTAGAGAGTAACAGCAAGTTATCGACTTCTAATTTGAGTTCTATGTGCTTTAGTTTCGGTTTATTATCGTATATATCTTGTGCATTTTGATTTATTTAACACAGCTCTGAATGTCTGTCAGTCTAGACCAATAATATTCAATTTGCTGTCCGTCATAAATTCCTGAAATGAAGCACTATCCTTGTATACTCCTGAAATATGAAGTTGATTAATCAGAGCTAATATAACTTTATGAACTTCAACACCTATAATTAAATAAAGCTTTGGAGCAAATTGCTTTTCTATTTTATGATTTCAGACTATACAAGGTTATTTGTAAAACACCAACCTACCACCAACATAAAAAGTGTTTTTTTTTATTTGCTTCAAAGCTTCATTTATTATAGATGTTGAAGTTAAGCTAGCTTTTAATATGTTTTTTCTAATATGGCTTTTATTATAATAGTGTTTCTATAATTATTGAGGAGCATAATAAAAGTGAATTTAGCTAATCTTTGGATGAATCCTTAAACAAGTCAAAAGCTTAAATTTTACGCTTACTATATTGTACGTACTTATTTCTACAATTGTACAATAAATTGCACAGTATTTGTCAAACGCATCAAAAAAGTTCGCCCACCGCGGTGTGGCAGCAGCGCACTACAAAGTTAGCGCATTATCATAATATAATGATTGCGTTGCGCGCGGCAATAATGCGTGCTAATTTGGTATGAATCTCATTACTGATAGCGAGATTTATGGAAACAATAGTCAAAGCTAATTGCTTCGTTTGCTTTGTTTGAAGTTGTATCTATTGAGGCTTGAATGCAAACGTTTAGGAAGGGGTTAAAACATGTTTATTTAATCATTGATACAATTATTAAGGGGTTAAAACAGCAAAAATCTCACAATCTGGTTAACAGGAAATATATTTAATTATCATTTACTAAATAAAATATAATATTCAAAGAAAAAAAAATGCACTTTTCATGTTGTAGGTACATAGATGTTATTACAAAAATAGAATCAAACATGACATGACATGACAACCCTGCAAGAGTTACACTAACTTTCTAAAAACTCTTGCAGGTTGGTTGTACTAGTTTATTTTGTGGTCTTCGATTTTGTGGACGGTAGTGATGTGGAAAGAATTCAAGATGCTTTTTGACAAATTCACAGGCAGCATAGATATTTAGCAGTGGCGAAGGGCAGCTATGCACTGTGCAGATCATAACATTTTTGTAGAACGGATTACCTTCGCCATAATTTCACCTCTCGCCACTCTAGGGATGGTAATGTCAATATATTAAATTCTGTGATATATTAATATATCACATAATTTATTAATTATCATAAATTATTGTATCAATAAAATATAATGTTTATACTTGGAGACACTTAACCAAATAGGTACTAGAATAGGCAATAGTACATTTCTAACAAAACTCTTTATCATAATAATATGTCAGACTTGTCCAAATACGATTGGTGCCCTTTCAAAGGGACTCTTATATTTTAAACTTACAGTGTAACTTTTATTATTTCCAATAATACAGTCAAAATCAAAAAATATTATTCAAATAAACTAAAAAAGATTATCATTCATTAATTATTCATTCATTCATTCATTCTATTTAAGCTTTTGAATTGTCTATAGTTTCCTACTGCCCATTCGAGACTTTTTAGCTGACAAGAAGAGCGAGTAAGTACTTCAGTTTTTACTCTGAATTAACACAAAAACTGTAAATCTAGTTAAACAACCATCTCGTCATAAATTTGACATGTGCCGTATGGGCCCAATCGCTGGCCTGCGACACGTGTAGCGACATGATTCAAACGAGCACGCCACAATTATTGTCGCGGGGGACTGCCGCAGGGATGATACATGGGACCAGTCTTGTATCAAATTATTATTAGGAAAATGAACGCATTTCCAAAGAAAAAAATATGGATCAGCTGTCAGAAAATATGCTTGGTGTTATACATAGTGGTTTGAGTAATGAAACTGTAAGTACTCGTACATTGTCACTCGTATATTAGCAATGAATCTACTACAGGTTGAACAAAATTTTAAATTGAAGTGTTTTAAATAAAGCAAGTCAGCTATTGTTGAACGGTATTATTTGTTTTTATTTACTACCATTTTTAATTTGCGTCTTTTATGTTACCGAATAAGCTTTCATTTCATTTTAAATACATCCATTATTTTGGTCTAAATTTTTAAACAATCTTGGCGAGTTATTTGTGTTGAAAATAATAATAAAGTAAAATAATTGACGCAAAGTGCAAATACTGCAATAATTACTGCAAATACTTATTGGACAGATTTTCCATGATCATCAGCTATAGAGCTCCCTCTTTTACGACCTACATACCCTTTAGGTAGGTCTTTAAGAACCTGCACTGGCAACCCTGCGCTGATCCCTCCAGGCATAAATCCTCGGAGACAGCGGGCCTCGGCCGCGTCGCTAATAACTCATTTCGTTTGTCGCGGGTGGGGGTAGGGCATGGAGGGGGTGCAATTTGTTCACCTTGACGGCTTCATTCCAGTTTCGTTCTCATTTGAGTTTGGTAACTCGGGGAGTTGGTCGCGCGATGACAAGGATCTTAAAGTAATTTGTGTTTTAGAAAATTAAATCTGACTGTCTTATCAAGCGGTACAGTCGCATTGTTAATTCGCTGAATAGATTTATTTGCTGTATTAAAAAAAACTACTAAGTGTTTATTCCAGTGATTTTTTATTTTTAATCATTTTTATGTTTCTGTTCACATAGATACCTACATTTATTTTGATGTACTGAGAATTGAAAATAAAAAAAATCGTACAGTACAGCTCATTGACCTTGGCCTCTCACGTAAGAGGATGCTACGATGGTCTCCACTAATCTCCACGGTTGGCTGGTAAATAGGAGGTAGCAGTGTTGGACTGTCTTCGTCGGAAAACCACCCATTTTCTGGTTTAGTAGCCTTTTACGACACCATCAAGTGTAAAGAGTGGGTGCTATTTGCCACAAGGCTTAAAAGTACCTACTCTTCTTTCGTATGTTACTGCAAATGAATATGCTAATTAACCATTTTAAACGATAGAAGTATTTCACATTCATACCTTAACAATTTCGACTCCCAAACAGAAGGATAAAATCTAAACACACCTGTTTTAATTTCCTTGACATCTAAGAATAATTGAAGTAAACAAAGCAGAAACCCTCCACATAAGAAGGCAGCTTCCCTTAATTAATGAGGCTGACAAATGCGTGGAACATCCTGCGATTAATTAGAAACGTTTGCAATATTAAGCGCTGCAGCGCCGATGGTACAATTACCGTGCGAACGTGGAGAAGAGTTTTGTTGTTTCGCTTTGACATGTTCCCGTGTGAGGCAGCGGTAATGTACTCAGGTCTTCATCAACAGCGATTCATAAGGCTTTATCGTCGTTTATTTGTAAATCTGAGGCTTTAAAACTTCTACATACTTACTTACTTCTGAAAATATCACCCCACAGGCCAAGAAGAGGGACCGACTTTCACCCGTCTTTATCAGCTAAAACGTATTAGGTATTATTAAAGAAATTTCAGAAACAAAATATATATGACAACCTCCGTGGTCGAGTGGCTTTGTACACTGGTTTTCAAGGTGTTGCCATCTCTGTGCTCCCGGATCCGATCCCCGGTTGGGTCAATTTAGAAAATGAACTTTTCCATATTAGCTCAGGTCTGGGTGTTTGTGATACCACCGTTGTCTCTGATTTCCATAACACAAGTGCTTTAGCTACTTACTTTGGAATCGGAGCAATGTATGTGATGTTGTCAAATATTTATATTTATTTATCGTCTATAGCTAGCTTTTAAAATAGTATGACTATTGGCATCACTAATGTTATTACTATAGCAACTATCGCACAGCGAATACTCGCTGCGAGTGCATTCGCTGTGGTTAATACTCGCAGCGACAATTCGCTGTCACACATAATAGCGAGTTCTGTTGGTGCGCAAAAACAATATGTCGTCTGTTTGTGTGGCGCGCTGAGCGGAATGGCTATTCGCAGCAAATCGCCAATCACACACAGCGAATAGTCGCAGCGAGTGCCTAGTCGCTGCGACATCGCTGTGTGTCACCGAAGCTTGACTAAAAAAATGCCACTCATCTGAATTAATTTGCAAATGTCAACAATGACTCGAGAGCAGATGATTAGCTCATTTGATCGCAAAGCCATTTGAACCTGTTGGGATTGAAAACAGGGTCATAGGTGCGCTACTGCGGCTGTAAAAAGAACGTTTAACAGGCAATCTCGAAATAATTACTTTCAAATCCTTATAAGATATACACGTTGGGTAGGTGTAGAATACTTTTGCAATTATTATAGTAGCTGTAACTGTAATATTATAGTCAGTTAAGTATCCAATTACTCATTGTAAAATATCTCGCGGTCCAACTCCATTGTTACCTCAAGTCGCCCGAGAGTAAGGCCGAGGCCGACGCGAGGCCGTAAATCAGCCGAGGCCGCCCATTCAATTGCTACACCTGGAGTGTTGATTCCCGCTGAATTAATGCTTTCTCCAAACACTCCTGTATCGGAGGTCGGGAATAAATTACTACGTGACTCCCTTGAAATAACAGAAGCTAAAGAAAATGGAACTGAAACGCCCTAGAACTGGAAGATCAAACTATCCGAGACTTTTCTCTTACAAAGGTTATAGTCAAGCAAACGAAAAGTTTTTTCTCGCGGGATTTGCACATACTTAGCTAAAGGTCGAAAAATACATAAGTAACAGTATACTGTCGAGTCATTGCCTTCTTGTTAACTTAATTAAACTGCAAAAAACTTTGTTGAGAAAGAATCAAAGATTTTAGTTTTTCATTAGCTGTTACAGAATTAATTGACTGAGCGAGCGCGGAGCGCGAGCGAAGCGTCTCTGCTTCAGCTTGGGCAAAAATTATTTCGTATGTATTTGTATATTCTTTCGTATTCTTTCGGCTGTCCGTCTGTTCATTTCTACAGGTCGCATTTCTCAACTTGTTCTCGTGAAATTTTGTGAGCAGGTTCGATCATTTTATTATATATCGAACCAGTATGTTGTAATTTTATTATCGAAAAAAAACCCATTTCGAAAAATGTTCAAAATTAAAAGCGCCATCTAGGTTCAATTATATCAAATAATATGCCAAACAGCACATAGAACTGCTTTGAAAGCAACTTGGCGACATCTATTAGATTAATTTTTAAACGACATACAATTTGAGCTTCTTTTTAACGCATAAACGCGAGGTCTACACTACTAATAGTTTAACTCATATCCCGAAGTTATTTAAATAATTACAATGAATACTAATGCCGCATCTTCTAGCCCAAGGTGGTATGTTATGTGTTCCGTAAATCACCGGCGGCGGAAGCCAATCCGGCCGATTGCGACGACTCGCCGCCCGCCTTAGAATTATATCTTTTAATTCTGTGCTGTTCTACTCTAAAATGTGTGTACCAGTCATTACTCAATATGTACTAAGTGATAGATATTTATAAGGAATAAAGAACTACTCGTACGTCAGTAAATATTTTTCCTTTTGCTCCAGGAAAGTAGGAATCTTAATTTATTCGTTTAGTGTGAGACAGTTGCCTTGAATATTAACCCCCTTACTAATAAAGATTTTTATGGCATATGCATAGTTACACAGTGTTTTGTCCCTTTCTTTCTCATGTCAAACTTAAATAGTTTGTCAGAGAGTAACCATTGTGTAACTATTTATCTGCTATACTATATTAGTAAGGGGGTAAAAATATAATACTTACTAATGATTACAAATTCAAAAGTAATTTTGTTTGTTTGCTACATTGCATTGATAATTCATTCAATGTAGTTTATAATCATCTTCAACCACACGAAAACCTAGATATAGATCTCCCCCAAATTGCTAATGAATTGACTGTACAGCAACTATATTATAAAATGTTCAAATTAAAAAATTCAACATTTTCTTCCAGTCTTAAATCGAGCAATCGATTCACAAAGTTAATAAATCGGATACGAGGAAAGCCTTAATCGATTCGACGGTGTCCTAATGCGTCCCAAGTGTATCTGACATCGGCTGTTCACGCGGCGCCGTCGCTTGTTTTTTTCTTGTTACCCAATAAAAATGGGCATTTAACTTTTACTTGATGGACTTTGGGCGTTCAAGAATTTTTTTTTAAACGGAAATGTAAGTATTTATTAATGCAGTAATTTATTTAGCTTTTCAGTGACTGGTAGTTAGATGTGTGACGCTTTACATAAACAATATATAATTGAATTAAAATTAAGTACACTTGAGATTACCAATTTTAAACATGAAATGAGCTCTGAAATACAACATTTAGTTTACAGCAAACGCAGAAGAAATAAGAATCTTGAGTATTTTATAATTACATTTGGAGAAATAGAAAACTTTAATATATATTGTCTTTTCAATTTTAGCAAATGAAAACTGGAGATGCCTCTTTCTGTTACAAACTAAGTAATCTAGATAGAGTGTCTGCAAATAAGAAAATATAAAAGCAAGTTAAGTATTATTGCAAGGACAAAAACATTACTTAGTAATGAAACGAGAACACTATCATCAATGATAGTTGATACAGAAAATACTAGAAGTCTAAGCCTGGATTCGTGGTTTATTGAAAACCAACTTTGATACGTTAAACGTGGTCTCATTTTGTAATGTTCACGGTAAGCCGATTAAGCGCAGTGCAGCATTTAATTTGTTTCTTTGGCTCCCCGAAAATATTTCCAGAGAAATTCAGCCCTATGACTAATTTAGTACCCAGCGTTAATAAATTAACTCGGTTCCCGTAGATTCAATTTATTTTGTATCGTAAATAATATATTATTCCGCAAAAGGTTTTAATAATGAAGTATATACAATTAAAAAAGATAACACTAACTGTCTATTTGAAATTTCATAGTTTTCTTGATCTAAAGTTGTCACTTAATGTTAAATATGACAATGAGCAGATTATTTGGCCAGTAATTTACATTTCGTTAAAATATGAAGTACAAAATGCCTGAGGGATGCAGGGAAGGTCATATTCAAAGTTTTACATCCAGAACAAAGTATACTGTTCCCGAGGGATAGAAAAAAAACAAAACCTTCAAAAAACTTCAAAGAAACTAATAAAAACAACTTAAAAAAACAAGAAATAATATTCAAATCTGCTTAACTACTGAATAATAGGTACGCATATTTGATATTAAAAACGCATTATGAAGTCAGACTGGATAAGTCCAAAAAGTGCGTGACCATAGCTAACTACCTACCCTGTTTTGGATTGTCATAAATCAACTATTATCTCAATCCCTATACATATCCTATTTGTTTTTGAGGAGTTCCCTTGTATATCTTCGAAGTCCAAGGTCCAGTGTCATTGAACTTAAAATAGAACTATACTAAAAGTATCCCCTTTCCAAGAAAAATGAATCATCTAAATCAGTTCATAAACAAACAATTTATGTCCGAACAACCATAAAAAACATCAATGTAATATGTAGTTACCGAAACGATTGTATTTTCTGGGTTCTTGAATACAACTGACCATCAGGTCAGTTGGACATCAGTCCAAATATAAAAAATGGACCAAATCGGGAACAAACCTGATGAAATAACGTTTGAATCATTTCAATCCGTCCATCCATCTTTGAAAACATACAAACGTACAGAAAACTTCCACCTTTTTTGGAGTCAGTTAAAAAATAACTGTCTACGCGGACAAAAATGCAAGCTTCAGCTGGTTCTGAAACAAAAGGATATATGAGGGCGGGACGGGTGGCACCCATAAAATTAAAAAAAAACAAAATTCAAAACTCTTTTATTCAGTCTAGGCTGTTACAAGCACTTGTGAATGTCAAAGAAGCTACGCCATCGGTTCGGTTCGTTCGGTTCATAGCAAGAAGAACACATGGCTATATTGGGGCAGGATGCCATAACACTGTAACTCGCTATAAAACCTATTCAAAGACACTTAAACTGCTTAAATTGCTTTATATTAGTTCGGTTATCGCAAAAATAAATATAATAATTATGATTATAATTTATAAAATCTTAACGCGCTTACAATATTCTATAGGTTCAAGGCATCGGAAATTATAGGTGAAACTTATGCAATACGGTGTCGGCGAAATCGGCCATCTCTCCATTTACGAGGACGCGCTATCCTAAAGAAAACTCAGAAACTCAATATGAAAGGGACAACTGTACAGTACAAGTCTTAAGTGAATTAATATTTAGTTACCTAATTAGCTCTTAGAAATAAGTTTTCCTGTATCTGGAAGAATGGCGGCCACATAGAGCACGGTTACGTGATCATTCAGACTGACATCAGACTGATAAAGGGTTGCCAAATACTATTTATTCTAAGAATAAATTCAAAACCAGGGATTCCCAAAGTAGTCGATATTGACTCCTTGGGGTCGAAATCAGTTTCCCAGGACATAAACGAATAATAATAATTATTAATTATTAATCTTATTTGATATTTGATAAGATTGAATAAGTTCTAAGAATAAATCGTACCAATAGCAGCCCTGTATCAGACTGACCGTGTGACCGTGCTCATAGGTACACGACGGACATCAAACATTAGCGTTATGCCTGTCTGTACTGTACCGATTTGCGAACACCAGACAAGGTGGACCGATAATCTGGTAAAGGTCTCGAGAAGCCGTTAGGTACTATGCCGAAGATGCGTGGTACGAGGTTACGTATAAGTTCATCATTTTAGACCGAATTTCATTTAACGGAAAACTTTTCGCCTATTTTCGTTCCCTCTTTTGTTACTTCATCGAAATCACTTTTGCCAATGTATCAGTTGACCTATTATCAATTTGATTTTTTTCGATACTCCGACGTCTCATTTGGTCGAAAAAGTTTTTAAGGAAGTTATGCTCGGCATAAATAACATTTGTTTGAAGCATTATGCTTCCGAACATTCATTACACCACTGTTTTATTTGCCATATTTTCATTTTACCAAACGCCTTTAAAAATTTGAGCGCACTATTTCCGATCCGACAAGTATGGACAAGTAATCGGTTCCCTTTCAAGCGTGGGTATCCAAATAAAATATTTTTTATTAATGTTGGTATACCGCTGTCATAAGAGACATAAAAAGAGTCTTCGGCCAATAGTAAAAAGTTATTTTGAAAATCGGTGAAAAGTAGTTCGGTAAAATGATATTTATGTCAAATGATAATTCGATGCTCAAAAAAATCTAAAATGGCAAACAATATAAATAGCAAAAAACGTCGGTCAACCGTTTTCGGTCAAATGAAATTAGGACGAGTAATCGGTTTCCATGCTATGAGTGTAAAATGACTAAATATGTTAAGTCCCATGTTTTTAATTTAGAACACCATAATTGTAACCACCCTATTTACAGCAAGTAATGTTATTGTTATTTGTATTTTTTTGAGATGCGGTCCGGCCAGGGGCCTGTCGTCGAGGAAATCCTTGGAGGAGGCATACACTGACTGAGATTATAATGAAGATAAAATGTTGGCTACTCCACATTACCAAGGCGACCTAGTAAGTCGCCACCTATTTTGACAGGGGTTTGCGACCACAACCGCGTCATCGTTGTCAACTAGCAAAGACACCTTGGTCAGGCTGACCATGCTTTAGTGGCCGGAAATTCGATGTTTTTTTCTTAAGCTCTCCAAGCTAAGTTTCTGCGTGGACATTAGCACCGGCGCTCGGTCCCGGGGGCGCAGAAGGGTGGGGCTAAACCCTGTGTCGCGCGATCTATTTAGATTTACGGCCGGATCGAGCCGAACCTATCTCGGCCGTTTTTATCGATGCAAGTGTTTACCGACGCGAACAATGTCGCCAACTTTCATCTTACATCGGGGATTTGTAGCTATATACTATTTCTTTTAGTTTTTACGCGGCTAACATATTCGATTTGGGCTTGAGGAATTTTAGCATCATCTGAATTTAAATATTTTTTACAGTGATGAGTTAGGTCCTTTACAGGAATAAGAAAATCAGATTAATAATGCTTCACGCCCACGAGCGATTAATCGCTGAGCGATTTTTTGCGCGAATAGAAGAGGAAGAATCGGAGAATAGAATTCAATGTTTAAACGTCCACGAGCTACAAAAAGTAGCTCAGAGACTAATCGCCCGCGAAATGACACTGACAAGTGACAAAGGGTTTACTTAGCCAGCGACAAAAAAACGCCGCGATTATCGCCGTGATTAACGCTACGCAGCTACCAAAAGTCGCTCGAAAGCGCTGACGCTACACTAGAACGACGACACGTGGGCGTCCAATGCATCTACAACCCGCGCAGATAAATAATGGGATTGAAAATGGCGGCTCACCGCGCTTTCCTCAATAAGTGGGAGTGAGAGAGCGATAGGTGTGGTGTTTAGTGTGAGAGCGAGAAGTGAATATGAATGACGCCAGTTTTAATCCCATTCTTTATCTATAGTATACAAAATACTAACCCAATTCAAATAAATGCCAATACATTTTTTCATACAAAACTGTAAATCGCATTAATTTTATTTGGTTTGGTATTTTGGATTTTTTATTTAACCCTACCAAATACTAGACAAATACTATTTTAATCCTAATAACATCACAAGAAGAGTTACTTAAGCTCAAATTGCTAATCATTTTGGTATTACGTTTGTATGGGAAGCTCGATGTTCACCGGACTCTTTAACGATATAGTTATTGAACTTAATATTTCGATAGCTAGTTCTTGTTGTAACGATATTGTAGTCGTAGCATTCTCAATTTAAATAAAAATGCTCCTTATTAGTATAAATGCGTTCATTGAACTTTTTTAATTTCCATTTGATCAATCATAATAAGCAGTAATTGCAACGTTTATTTCCCGCTGAGTCCATTCTCGTTACAAATGCTAACTGCTGGATATTAAACTATCAGTATAATTACCTGAGTTTATTGTGAATAACTGCGATGCAACTCTGCAGTTCTGCGGTCTATGCAGTTTGCAGCAAACTCATAATTGAATCTATTTAATGGTCTGTATTTTAATAGTCACCTGTGTACTGTTAATATACTTTCTTCTTTCTCGCTTAAGATTTTACTAAAGCTTTCTTTTTTTCTTTATTGTTTAGATAAAACACTTCAGGGTATTTTTAGACCCCTTGTCAAATTTCGTCAGGTCATTCTATAACAGCAGTACAATCAATTTATGAAATAATATAAAAAGTTTTTTTTACATGTTTGTTCCAAACTTATCACCCACAACTTGAAATTGTTGTCACTTTTTGCTCACGCCACCCTACTTCCCCGCTCGCGCCTCGTGCGCGGAGTGAGCGTGCAGTCAGGATTTTTAGGATATAAAAAGTGGCTGCAAACTGAGAATTTAAAAAGAAATCTTTCATTATTTTCTAACCTATTTTTTTATTACTTCCTTAACCTCATAAAGAACTTAACTTAACTTTAAATTTAGAAAAATTATCCTGTATTGATGTTGTTGTCATCGAAAAAAAATACTGTACGATACAACGTGTTACAAAAGTACCCCTAATGCCAAATATGGTAGATAGAGACCATCAAACTGATCAACTTTTACTATGGGACTAACTTTGAAATCGCGAATCGCGAAAATCAGCTGTTTCATACAAAAATTTATTACGAAAATATTAAAATGTATGAAACAGCTGATTTTTTCAGTTCAGTTTGATGGTCCCTATCTACCATATACGGCATTAGGGGTACTTTGGTAACACGTTGTATACTACTTAAGTACAATAATCAATGTAGAAATATAATAATTTTGAAAAAGTGTTTTCAATTTC
Organism: Catoptria pinella; assembly: GCA_963556745.1. NCBI lineage: Eukaryota > Metazoa > Arthropoda > Insecta > Lepidoptera > Crambidae > Catoptria > Catoptria pinella. Next base: position 12,281,924 of record OY750774.1, on the reverse strand, counting down.
TTTTTCCAACGTATTCAATTTGTTGATTATTTAAGATGAACATTTAATCAAAAATCAACCCTTTATTGTCAAATACGAAGAGTTTTATTAACTTTTGAAATAATTGCATTTAAAAAACGTTTTACGGATGCAATATATTTTGTATTCCAGTGTTGCATTAATTTAATTAAAGATTTAACTTGCTCGTATATTTCTATAATTTAATGCGTACACCGTTACATTATGTACAGTTACAAATAGACAGTAAAATAAAATGGATTAAAGATAAATCAATATGAGAGCAAAAGAAAGAGAGAATCATTTTTATTAACATCCAACACCCGTATTCACAAACATTACTATGAGGTTTCACAGTGGCCGCGGACGCACAGCATCCCAACTACCAACCACACGTAATACGTAAAACAAACGAACCTATCACAGCTCTGTTTCAACGCAGTGCGTTAGCTTAAACAAGGGTCGTTTGAGTATTGTTTTTTAATACGGGTGTAAGACCACACCAGAAAAAGGGTGTTAAAAACAATATAGTTACACGCAACAGGCCGAGGGTTGCAGCCCGAGTCGAAGGCGAGGGCATTATTCAGCCGAGTGTGTAATGAACAGAGCTCACGAGATTCATACGACCATTTTCAACAAATTTGCGTGGAAAAACAAAATAATTTAACCACACAGCGACAAATACGATAAAAACAAAATATGAAAATTATGGGAAAAGGCGCGCAAGATTTTTTTTATGCGCCAAATGCAAGAATATATTGCGAACAAAGGGGTGAGTGAACATACAGCCTATTTCAAAATTATAACTTTTAGTGGTAAAATGCAAATATTTTAATATTTTATAACAAATTATTATTGTATATACTATGGAATAATTTGATAATTTATTTATTATCAAATTATTCATAGAACGGACGTACATGTTTATTTATTCTAAAAATGTACTTACATGGATTTTCAGCGGCATAAAATCTCTAACCCGATTAAATTGAGAATGCTCTGTTTACTCGCGTTTGCAGTAAGATACTTATTTAACTTGTAGGGATAATAATTCTATTACGCATTAGTGTGTAACTTAGTACGTACGTGTGTGTTATAGCTCGGTTTATGGCCCTAAAAGCGATGTAATTTCGGTTGTGTTTGCCTAAAAATCTTTGGTTTTTGACCGAGCGAGCGCGAAGCGTCTCCGTTTCAGCTTGGGCAAAAATGCTTTCAAAAAAATTTTGTGAGCAGGTTCTATAATTTTACAACATGTTACAAAAATACCATGTTGTACATAACTTTTTCGATTCATTATTTGAATATTTCGCAGTTTTTTTTTAAAATGGTGAAGATATAAAAATCATAAATTCAGCAATTTCGAAAAGTGTTCAAAAATTTTACAAACGCCTGGTCTACAACTCTACAGAGCATCTAGTCGTTAAGAAATTCTTAAAATTGTCCAAGTTTGGCATCCTAGGCTCCCTAGGCATTTAACAAAACGAAAGCTAGTTTTTTTCTGTAAACGAAACTGAAAAGATAAAGATTTACTTTTGGTTTTATCGTTGAAAATTAGAGCGATTGGGCTCCAGATGTGTCACAGCAACGCTGGTATTCTGGCCCGCTGGTGCACGACATGCACGGACGTGTATATAATATAATACCTCTAGGTATGGAAATAAAAAAAAAGAAATAATGTCTACCTGTCATCTGGTTGCAATGAAATTAACCAGAATAAAATTCACCGGAGCATGTCAACACCCCGCCGCTATAAAAACTGTTCGCAATAAAATCTCGTATACTTGGAAATTATTCAATTCGACCCTTCGTACCAACGAGCACCTTAAAATTGGTACCGCTCAATCGCTGGCCAACCCCTCCGATGCACAACTAACGTCTTATCAGTAGCTTCCTTGCTTGCGTATGAGGGCCAAATAAAATTATGCTATCTGTAGCCTATAATGTAGACTACAGATAACATAATTTTATTTGACCCATATTATGGCTATACACAGCAGTGGATGTCATGCGGTTAAAATGATGATGATGGTATGTAGCACGATACTGCCCATTGCGGTGTGTCACTCACTCACGTTGCCAATTCTCGGAAACATTGAGGCAGGCCGTTATTTATGTTAGCACTGATCTGATCTCATTACCCCGAAGACATTCCTTATTTATTGTCAAACCCACCACCTCACTGTGTTATAACACAGTGTGTGACAACATCACATACATTGCTCCGGGTTCAATGTAGCTAAAGCACTTGCGATATGGAAATCGGTTAATGGTGATACGTATGTTGTACCACAAACACCCAGATATTTTAGAAAAGTTCGTTTTTTATCCAGCTAGGGATCTAGATGGCGATACAATGAAAACTGGTGTCAAACGGGTGTCTTCAAACATTCTATTAAACATCGTTTTTCTAGAACTTATACATACAAATAATAGATTAGTTAAATCAGGTGTACGTCTTAGATAAATCGCATCCATATGATGTTCGGTTAAAGAAAGAACACAAAGTAATGTCGTACTTTCGGCACAGATAAAAACTACATTTATCGGTTTCAATTTGCATTCAACCTACTTTGTTGACGTTACCTGTGCCCGGTACTACGCGGCAGATTTCATTTTTTTCCTAGCCAAGCCCAGACAACCCTTCTCTCATTCGGATGCAAATTGGCCTTTTTCTAAATTGCTTTATTAAATCGAAACGTGTTCTCCAATAATTGCAGAGCGAGATACTTGGACGCTTAAGCGAGAAAAACGATACGTTGAAAATTTACTGTTGTTATTTAAAAAAATTAGGGTCGCGCACTCTCCCTTTGTTTCTCGGACATCACAATGCAGGTTCATCATATTTGGGGTCGGTCTCGGTCGGATTAATCTTATTAGGCCCTTTGACAGACACAAAGCTGCGAATTATAGCCGTGCCAGTTTTGTGAAGGGATACTCCTAATCGTGAAATATTATGCGCGAATGAGTTAACGAGATCACGAAAAAGTCTGACTTTATTTGCTTGTGCTTGCGATCGTTACGGTTGGAAAAGATATTTCTGATAAATTTAATATATTTTTTACATATTTAACTGCCTTTTCGATAACACTGTGATAATTTTGCATTAGTATTTAAAGATAAATCCAGTATTTAAAGATAGGTTCAGATAATTTTAAGTGATCTTTATTTTTGTTTAAAGTCGACGTGAACTGTTAACGAAATTTTCTGTGCGATGTACAGAATGGTACCACAAGTGACATAATATAACCATATGTGGTACATACAACAAATTGGAATGCCGTGTAGAGGTATATTCTGCAGCGCAATCGATAATTCGATTAGAAATCGAAATGGTTTCGTGTCGCATCGGAAGGCACCGCGGGGCTGACTCAACAAAGCGCCTCAATTTATCGGCGTGGCGCCGCAACCTCTACTCTTTCTGTTTTTGAACACGACTGGTGAACCGTGTGGCAAAGGAAAATGACAAATTGAATACCTGAACCAGTGATGTAGACTGTCGACTATCGATATCGACGATATGACGCATTTCTCATTTTCAGGCGGGTGAGCTTATTCTTGTTTGAAGTCCACAGAACACTAATCCAAACTCATCCATACTAATACTAGTAGCTCTGTAGAGCTGTAGATCTCGTGTTTGTGACATTTTTGAATATTTTTCAAAATGGCTGAAATGTGATTTTCCCTAAATATCCGCCATTAAAAAAAATCTAAAAAATTGCTCGACAAAAAATATAGGTATACAATTATAGAACTTGCTCGCAAAATTTCACGAGAAACCGTTGAGAAATGCAACCTGTAGAGGAAAACAAACGGACAGTCGGATAGACATACGAAAGCAATTTTGAGCAAGCTGAAACAGATGCTTGCTCGGTCAATAATATCACTCACTAGTAACTACAGCCCAGTGAGTTCGATCAAATTGTATGTTGTTTAAAAAATAATTTAATAGATGTCGCCACGAGGTTGACACTGCTTTAGAAAAGCAGACTATGTGCTGTTTGGTAGGTATGTATTCTTTTATTACATCCATTCGAGGTGAATTTTTTTCGCAAAATTTCTAAAAATTGGTTCAGCAAATTATCGAACCTGATCACAAAATTTCATCAGAATAGTTTGAGAAATGCGACCTGTGAAGAAAAAATTGAACAGACAGCCGCCCGAACGGGTAATAGAGACAAATTAGCTCGCGCTTTGCGCTCGCTCGGTCAATAACTTGCGTAACCGCTAAACCGATTTTGACGAAATTTAATACTTCTATAGATCTTCCTTGGGGAAGGACATAGGCTACTTTTTATCCCACTGCTGGGTACGGGTCCCCACCCGCACGATATAACCTGTAGTCCACGGGGGTGAAGCTGTGGGCAGAAATCCTAGTAACTATCATAATATTTTGTGTAATTATTCATCTGTGTATGAAATGTAAATAAACAATGTATCTGTCTAATAATTTAGCCCCAAACTCAGCAGAGTTTATACTATGGCGACTAAATAAAGAAATAAAGCAAAACAAATGCATGCGTGTCATGAAAACATGTATTTATTTGTAAAGTCTAGTCTTTTGACAGAAAATTACATAAAATCAGATTTCTTACGTAGTGGAACAGCTCAAACGAGATTTTGTGATTACATTACTTGATTGCGTTTGTTCCATTAGTCAGTAGATAATTACTAGGCTGTGTAAATAGAGTTTAGTACTTAACTGATCGATTGTTTATTATTAAAAGTATTATAATTCATGAAATATGAAGTTAAAGAAAACTTATAACAAAAAGGTGACTGTTTGAAAATAAACAGATTCCTCTGCCTTTTCTTTCTGATAAAAGTTACTTAAATCTTTTTTGCATTACTATCGCGTAAAGGCGTCCCACTGCACATTACATAGCCATTATAGGTATATTGTTTTAAATAGATTGAATCCTCAAAAATAAATGGGACCATCTTACAAAAAAACTCAATCAAACAAAAAATAATCATCAAATTCGGTCCATAAATGTCAAAGTTACGTTACGATAAAAAAATATACAGTTGAATTGAGAACCACCTCCTTTTTTGAAGTTGGTTCAAAGGCAAACACTACATTACACATACACACGTTGTTAATTAAAACAAGAATCTGCATAAAGTGTCCCATCTGTTGTGTCGTCACCAGTACATAATAAAGTACCGTAAAGAAGCATCAGATGGCGGGAATCGAACCTCACGTCTCACCAATAAATCTTGTCACCTGTCCCTGTATAGGTGAACGACCTTCCACGTCACCCACGCTGAAATGTGAGAGTTAGTAATATCGCTTCAGGCACCAAATATTAAGACGTCTAGATGACGCGAACGCATCATCGAATGGACTATCGATACCTAGACCTTGTTTCATCCCTACCTGTACGTAATGTTCATAGTTGTTTGCGTGCAAAAATCTTATACAAAAACAAATCTAAACATCAAATCAATCTCAGAAGTGACCTTTTACTTGTTGTTTAATAAAAAAAGAAACAATTCGCAATAACTGTGTTATTTCCACAAAATGTACATTACATTACATTACGGGATTTAACGACACGTCGTGTACGTGACAACTGTTCACACTCGTAATGTACGGCGTCGTGCGGTGACACGGGTCGACATCGGTGTCCAACGCAACACCTCGCGTCTGGGCGGTAAGGGACCAATTACGATAACTGTACGGTTCTCACTTCATTCATATTCATTCCTGTTAGCCAGTCAATTTCAGGATGCCACTGTTCAATTGACGAGGATATTAGGCTGTTCGAGATAAACTTATTAAGGTGCTTCGATCAAATTTCGGGATGAAGTATTTATCGACCTAATTGTCTTAAGAAGTTTCGGTAGAGTAAATTGAGCCGGGAATTGTTATAGCTTCTTATGTGGTATTTACACGAGTCGACTTAACAGGCAATTTGACGGGCGATTTTAATAAATGAATGCTTTTTATCGACAATCTAATCGCAAACCTAATTTCAATGTGGCGATTTGATTTATTTACTTTACTAACACACTTAAAAGAGAAGACTTATAGCTATACATGCACCTGGCAAGGTTATGGCAATTATAATAAATTTTACTTAATTAAGTATTGTTTTTTTATATTTTACAAACGATTCTTAATACTTATGACTAACTTTTTTCTAATATTATTTATCTTAATATAAAAATAGCACTGTGAATGCGAAAAATCTAAATTTAATACTTATGACTAGTATGAAATACAAAATATAGTTATAATTAATAAATTTTATAATTTACGAGCGGTTGTCGATAAGAAGAGCTAATTGACTAATATCACCTGCCAAGTCGCCTGCCAATTCGCATGCCAAGTCGACCCGTGTAAATACCGCCTTAGCGGAAAGATTGGTGTTTGAAGCCCTTTATTCTTAACTAGCGGCCCGCCCCGGCTTCGCACGGGTACAATATAGTTACTAATGTGGTGAGTGTGAAGTTATTAGACTATACTACAGGATATCTTATACAACATGTTACAAATATACCCCTTATGCCGAATATGGTACATAGGGACTATTAACTTGATCAACTTTTACTATCGGACCAACTCTGAAATCGCGAAAATTAAATCATTTGTTTCATACAAAAACTTAAAAACGAAAATATCAAAATGTATGAAACAGCTGATTTTTTTTCGCTATTTGAGAGTTGGTCCCATAGTAAAAGTTGTTCAGTTTGATGGTCCTTATACCATGTTCGGCATTAGGGGTACTTTTGTAACATATAGTGGCCACATAATTAAGGACGCCAGTCGATTTTCATACAAACGAAGTAACTTCTAAGCATTGCTTCTCCGCCTGGGATTGACCGAGCGGTGATCTGGTGATGGCCACCCAAGTGATCTGACCAGCATTTTAAGAGATGTAAGGATATGTTAAAAAAAACCGCGAATATAGCATTAAAATGTATGAAAATCTTGCAACTGACAATTCTGATGCTACATCTCTTAGAATGCAGACCAGATCAGTTGGGTGTGTATTGCGATATTATACGAAATAGGTTTTTTATTCCTCCTGCAGAAACTTTGAAGCCTTGGTTCTCAGATCAACATTTTATGAGCATTTGGATGAATATGTTTAAAAAGCCCGCGAAAACTGCATTAAAATGTATGGAAATCCTGAAACTGAGAATTCTGATCTTAGAATGCTGACCAGGGGCCGTACCGGCTAACGCAACAAACTTCAAAAAGTCTGCCGGGCTTCAAATTAAAACAGATAAATCGAGCCCCAATCGGGCCAAAATAGCAAACCTCAATTCATGATATCACACGAACATATATCTTCTAAATAACTTTGGCAAATAGTACAATACAAAACTCCTTACTTCGATTTCACTGTTTTAATTTGAAGCTCGGAGACCCGCGAGACCCGCCGAAGCTCGAAAAGTTAGCCGGTAGGGGCCCAGATCAGTTTAGGTGTGTACAGCGATCCGAATCTTCTCCATTCACTTCCTGGATGGCCATCATCAGATCACAGCTAGTTCAATCCCTAGTGAAAAACCAAGACTTCAAAATTACCTCATTTGTATGAAAATCGACTTGTGTCCATAATTAAGTGGCCACCACTATATGTATATGTATATACGACGTACACAACTAACGCAAGCGGTGTTATAAGTTTGACCTGTGTGGGTGTCTGTCTGTCTGAGGCAACCTAGCTCCCAAACTTATGGACCGATTTTGATGCGGTTTTTTATGCATAGTTTAAAAGATCTAAGTGTACACACGGCGGTACTCCTTAAACATTTATCCGACTATGATGAAACTTTGGTGAGTTGTTCTGCTTACGACCGAGAAGGTCCCTGGCTAAAAAAACGGAGCATTGCAATACGCATGCCGAGAGCAGTTCTAAATAAAAATATGTTATGCATTATCAGAATTATCAATCTCGATCGATCATCCAACACTTCTCTAAATACCTACCACATTTCTTGTCATTTCATCCGGTTGCAAAATAAAAAGGCTATTTGGCGAGCTGACTCTCGAGCAGGCGACATTAGAGCTGGCCATGGGAGAAACAATCACTGCGCAGATCTTCACCAAACGCTCTTAAACTTTGTCTCTGTGCTTTATTAATTGTCATAGCATAGGCGACTTGACCGGATATTGTATTCTATTAAAATTAATCTGATGATCAGATGGAATAATTTTGCACCTTATTACAACGCAATAAGGAAAAATGACAGCACTGCCAACATAACGCCATAGGTACTATTCAATGAAATGCATTCTACCTACTCTCAGGGGAAATGACAAAAGAGAATGTAATACTACGTTGAGATGACAAATGATATTTATTTTTCTTAATTAATCAATCAAGTGCACAAAGAAGTTTCAATTCCGACGTCGAAGTCAAGCACCCCAAAAGTAGCCTTTTATCACTTTTTGACCCTGTTAGGGGATAAATATTTAAAAAATACGAAACAGGTATTCAATTAATTTTGTGAAAGAATGTATATGCCAAATTTCAAGTCAATCGGGCCAAGGAAACGCGTTCTCCCATACAAACTTTGCCACCCTTTTTCACCCCTTTAGGGGTTGAATTTCGCAAAATCCCGTCTTAGTGAGCACCTACGCCCTAAAAGGAACTCCCATGCAAAATTTGAGACTCCTAGCACTTGTAGTTTCTGAGATTTCGTGATCAGTGAGTGAGTGATTTACCCTTTTATATATATAGATGATAGATTACCGTTTGAATATTGGATGGCAAAACGGATATTCCCTGTACATTATATATTGGTGCCACTTGAACAGAAATACTATCTACGTTATAAGTGATATTTTTACATACGATTAACCACACATTAGTTTATACAAAACTTTAAATAATAAAACGTCCATAATATAATACAATATTACGTTGTACCTACCGATAGAAAAAAAAAAGATTAAAAATGGTATTTTAATTTCACCCTTTATTTCTACTATCATACAATCTTCGGTGCGGCGGAGATATTCCTTGAGAGAATTGTTTAAAGAAATAAATATATCAACTTTGGCAGGTCAATACAAATATGAAAATATAGTTGTGTAAGGAAACACTATGATTCATTTGCTAAGAACAGCGTTACTCGCCAGTTTCATTTAAAAATTACCAGTTTTAAGTAAACTTGCCGGTTTATGATTTAGGGTTGAAAAAACTAGGGGTCAATTATGGGGAAAGCCATAGCGTTTATTAATAAAGTTCCACCACAAGTGATTGATCTTCCTTCGCATGAATTTAAAAACATGTTAAAAAGACGCTCGTAGGTAAAGGTTATTTTAAAGTAGACGATTATCTGAAAGACCGAAATGCGTGGAAATGATGTAACACATAACTTGATAGTATAAGTACTTTGTTGTTAATAATCCTGTTGCGATATATTTAGTTTTGTGAATATCGTAACTATTAATTGCGCCCGATCTTTATGTAAGCTAAAAAAGTCGGGAACAGGTGGTAGGAAAATATAGACAATTCAAAAGTGCTCAATTTTTGAGTTTATTTGAATAAAGATATTTTATCATTGTTTTTTTACTTTGACTATGAATAGATTTATACTGGCTGTAGGCTTCTTCGCAAATTGTTTCTTAATCTTGTAAAATAAAAAGCTTGATATCAATTTTCAGTGAAACTCACAGTAATCATTGTAGCGGTAAATAATTTTCTCATTAGTTACGAAGCTTCGCCTGGCGGGGATTGGATTACAATCCGCTGTTCCTGACGGAGGTTGACAGAACTTCGGACAATAAATAAGTTACCAGTATATCTCGCCCAGTGACCTTGAAGTAATACCTACGGCTACTCGGTGCTTATAGTCCATTCGCGTTGAGAAAATAGTGAGTCATCAGCACTGAATAGATATATGTCATCAGTGAACAACGGCAAAAAAATGGTTACTTTTGAAGGCGCAGCTTTATAATAAAATGCCTTCGATCATAAAAAATGTTAACTCATTTACTGCATTTAAATCGCAACTTGGAAATCATGTTTTAGTACTTGAAGTTCACTAATTGAGTAGATAGGTACTTGGACGACGGAATGTTTTTATAATTATAAATTTTTATGTTATCATTGTTCTCCTGTTTTATACATTATTGTCTTTTGTGAGAATAAATTTCTTTAAACACATCTGCACTGTAAAGGGTAGTACTAATATCTATAAAGAAGACGATTCTCTGAAAGACCGAAATACGTGGAAATGATGTAACACATATCTTGCTAGTATAAGTACTTTGTTGTTATTAATCTGTTGTATTGTATTTGGTAACGATATAAATTTGCGTAAATATCGTTACAGTTATTATTATTATTATTTGGAAGGGGGGGACGCCAGCGAAGCCGGGTGATCAGTCTCCCTAATCGGAACCATTTCACCCAGTTCCCCAAGTCCCCTGAAAGCTGGAAGCTGGGGGAGGCGGGTTATCGTTTACCCCACCGGAGTCGGACCCTCGAACCTACCTGTGCGCTTACAATACCTGCTGAGTTGACTTATCGTTAACTGCAGATCCTCTTCCTTTAGCTTGTCCGCTCCAAAGAGCTCCCAACGAAGCGATGCGTACATCGGGCATTCTGCCATGAAGTGGTAGCTTGTCTCTTCTTTTTCATTACATAGCGGACAGATGGGGTGCTCTGTCCGTTTGTTACAGTTTCTTGCGCCCGTTTTTCTTGTCAGTTAAAAAAGTCTGGAACGGTTGGTAGGAATATCACAAATAATCACAGGCGATTCAAAAGCGCTTAATTACTAAGTTAATTTGAATAAAGATATTTTTGACTTGACTTTGACTATTCTGTGATAAAGGCACAGTATTATAAATAAGACTGTGGTAAAGGTGTATATACAGCGAAGTAAGTAAAAAACTTTTTCGAGAGTGTTTCGTACGAAAAGTCTGACTTCAACTCGTTACTGTGAACTTGAATTTCTAATTTTTGACAACCTCATTGGTCGAAAGGCGTGGCTGGGTCGGTGGACAACGCTTACTTACTATTTTCTTAACGCGAATGGTCATGGAGCCTTTACATACTGCGATTTTTAGATGCGTGATTTTTGAACGCGCGCTTGCATCGCTACACACGCGCAAAACTCGCAATAAAAAAGAAAGTGCATCGTGTTTGCATCTCTACTGTATCGCGTTTGCATCGCTGTTAAAAGTTGTAGTGTGTAATAACATCCATTGTCTTATTGCCTTTTGACAGTTGAGTGTCTATAAATTGCTCATTATCATAAATGACCACCGAAACCCAATATATTATATCGAGTTTCGGTGGTCACTTAGAAAGCACGATTCTTTAGCACGTCATATAGACGCACTTTCGACCAATTTGTATGAAGATAGAATACTGGTGTTTATTTTACTGTGTTTTGGAGGCCGACAGGACCAAACAGGTTGGTGCTATCGCAACGCCTGTCGAAACTTACTGTACCGACGAAATTATCCGCAGCGGTTTTGTTCGGAAATGTTTGTTTTCCAAAATGTAGACTGGTCGGCGCCAAAATGATACTTTGTAAATTCAGCTAAGGGAAATGTACCTGGCATGTTATAAGTTATTTAATTAAAGTATAAAGGCCAGACCAATTTACACTTCGAAAGCTTGGCCAAGTTTTACGTAATTGCCAATCAAACATTTGTAAAAGCCAAATATTTTAACAATGGTTCAGTTAAAAGGGGAAAATAAGTGAATTTATTCATTCAGCATTACTCACAGTCCTTATTTTGCACACAATATTTTCCTAATATGATAAGTGTCCATCAAACTAAATTAAATCTTTTTATTTAAAATAAAATAAATATCGCAGATTATACAACTAGCTTCACAACTTTTGATTGATTTAACCCTTGCAAAGTTGCAACATAACTTCACAGCAATTGACGATAGTAAAAAATTACTATTCCGTCGCTCGATGCTTGACGGCAAACTTCCCAACCGCTATGTTCGGCGGAAAGTCGCAGAAAAGTCGCGGCTTTAGTGGCCCCACCTGCAACTCCTGGACGACAGTTCATAAAATAAGTCCGGATACCGTCAGCAAATAAACTTTACATAAGTTTTGAGGAAACAACCAATTCGAAATTGGTCATTAGTAAAATACCACAGATTTTTTGATGTAGCTTTCTTACAATTGACTCTGAATGAGTACACTTTTAGTCAATTATTTTACAGAATGTAAATTAAATTTAATCTACTTAATTTCAAATAATTTAAAGTAAAGTTGTTGCCAACCTATAAGATATAGTGCAAGGACCACCGGTGGTCCGAACCAAGATCGCGGACCATGCGAGTAGTACGGTGGCGCAGTGGTTAAATTTTTTCGACACAATGAACATTGTTATGAAATAATAAATAAATAACTAAAAATGCCTGACCTTGTGATTACGGACGTTAAGCAACTTGGTCGCAAGGGTCGGTCATGAGATGGGTGACCAAATAATTTATTATCTCGTGGCACTCCGTGCTTCGGAAGGCACGTTAAAAATTGGTTCCAACTGCATTTCCAGTCGTTAACACCCACTAATCCGTATTATACCTGCGTGGTGGGTTATGGCCCACCCTTCTTATCCACCCGTAAGGAAGGCCGGTGTCCCAGCAGTGGGGAAATAAAAAATGGCTGATGTCGATGTGGATTCGATTTGCGTGTGGCTTTGATCAATTATCATCAGTTCTAGAAATAAAAAATGTAAGTAGGTCTCGGTCGAGAAAACCTTTACGAAATTGCGAAGTGTAGTCTCAGTTATAATCCAAACCCTGCTTTCGATTTATGAAACAATTTATGTTTCTTATGAATTGGGATAAAAAAAAAATATGACGTTGCTGACTGTAGTTTTATAAGTTGTCGGCAAAGTTGTCGCGCAGGACTTACCGCGGACGCGTGCAGACTGCGCGACCCGACGCGTGACCACCGCTACATAACTACAGTTGCAACTTATCTAATCAAATTGTGTAAAATCTTTTCTGGTAAAAAACTAGCTTTTTTTAGATTTCCGATGTAGGTAGGTCAGCGAAATTAGGTACCAAGTGAACGTGACATGTTCTCAAAGTTTTTCAAAATAGCATTTTGAATGCAAAATCTATAATAAAATATAGATTTATTAATATTATAGATTTAGCAAAATCTATAATAAAAAAGCACTAGAAATAGTAAATTACTTTGTTTAAAGTAATTTATTACTACTAACATTACTGACATTATTTTGTCTTATCTTTAGATATCTTTAGATAAGACAAAATAATATTGTACCCGACTAAAATTTAATCACCAACCGAAATAACCAAGTCGAAACAACATCCAATGCAAATTACCGAAAATAAAGCGATCAACGGCCAAATATTTTTCATTTACGCAAAGCAAATACGTAGCGACGCAAGAAACGAAGTGGAAAAACTATTTTGTGACACCTCGATTATCCGGGAGCACCTTCCGCGCCGCAATAAAACCGATATCGAATCATAACCCTCCTCCGCCGCCGCCCAGACACAGTGAAACTCTGCAAGGGGTTCAGTACATGCACAAAATAAAAAAAAAACAGCCGCACTAGACAAAGTCACATTTGCAAATTTTCGTTATCGGATTCGCTTTCAGCAATCGATTTTTTTTTCCATTTGAGAAATAAATCTATTGAAATTAACTTAAAATTGAAATATGTTTTTCATTTTGATTGTATTGTATGGGTTTGTTGTCTTATTCTGTTTTATTATTTATCGGTAATTTTTATATTTATTGGTTTTATTATTATGCAATTATGGACACTGTCTGATTTTTTTTTTCTTAAAACGGCAATGCTTTACGAATATTTGCTCGGAATAAATCATGTTTACCCGCGCACACTAGACATTGCATACTGGCAATTTTGGACTAAACTAGGTTTATTTTCAGTACTGTAACAGCTCCTAGTGCAATATAACAATTAGATAGAAAACACGGAAGTTTCTTGAATACGACCGAAAAGACTGAAAAGCTGCTCGATACAATTCACAGTCAATGCTCAAGAAAATTACTAAATTTTCTTTATAAAATGACTAGGTTTCATGCAACTGTGCGTAGGGTTATACCCCAACAGGGTTCAAGATAATCTGGCTTTCGGCCTCGAGGGAGCCAGCCAATGTGATCAGCCGCCGCGGCTGAGACGCCGCTATTGGATCCTCCTGTAATGGGAATAAATACCTTCGGTAACACCACACAGATTGCCCCACCAAATCACATTTACAACCAACCAAATAAACACGTTTTTAGCCATTTATTCAACGCCCTGGGGCTTCCTCGCTCGATCAAGATATTTGATTATGTGCGAAATTAGTATTTTGTTTGCTACCAGAATAACTGTGTTCATTAGGGACCCGATTAATGATAACAACAAATGGAGGAATAGACGAATAATATTTGCTATGATTAAGCCGAGAACCATTTGGAATCGAACACGCTTTCCGTGTTGGTAACTTATTTGTTTGTGGCTTATTGCAATTAGTTATTAGTCTCATAACTTAAATAGGTAGGTAAGTTAAGTTGCTTACGTTACGTTGTAATTAATACTTGGATGTAAAAACATTTTAATCATATAAAAAAAATATCATAGCTTGGGGCATTAATTATTATTGTTACTAACCCTAGTTAATGTACCTAACTAACACGATAATAATGGACATGGCCTGAAAGAAATTATTATTATTACATTTTTTTAATGGTTAATCAATTCATTTAAATTAGGTTTACGATTCAATTTAACTATTGTCGATAAAAAGCCCTATTCGACTAAAGTCGCTTAGCAAGTCGCCCAGAAAATCGACCCGTGTAAATGCCCCATAAAATTAATTAGTAATTATTTTTCAGTGACTCATGCAGTTAAAAAGTAAGGTAAACTCATTCACTTAGAGCTGCGAACATTATCGTTTCGATGATTGATGTGCCTTCCGGTAAATTCGCAACCTGCTTATCGCGTGTTCGTGACGATTCAAACACGTGCCAGCTTTTTAAATCACGCAATGGATTTTACGACAACATGACAATGACAACAAAAGATCAAATAAATGTCATAATAATATTTAAAGTATTGCGTATGCTATTAACAGATTTAACGATCGGTCGGTTGACTGACGCTTTTCAATATTATTTTGTATGGGAATCGCCATTTCGGGTTACTTTTGACAGCTAACTTTTGATAAAAAGGTTTCGGTCTGAATAATGATCTTAGTAATGATAAAAGGACCGTAGTGTTGCTTTCGTTTTAGTATTCAGCTGCTTTGTTATTAACTTACTAATTAAAAAGATAGCGCTGGTTCTCAAGGTAAAATTGATAATCATTAAATTGTAGGTGATAAGAAGTTCACAGAGTCCACTAGTATTTTATATAATAATACGAAAGTCACCCCAAATCGGAGGCATTTCCTACTACTGCCTTACCAGTTATACTCCTGGGAATCATCATTCCAATAAACTTATAATAAAAATCAAAGGGAATTTCGGTGCTTGGTGGTAACGAATAGTTAGGTAAAACCTACCAGAAATAGTGCTTGGTGACCTAATAATTCTGTCGCGGACTTTAAAACTTTTTCTGCGTCAAATTTTTGAGCGTTAACTATATACTTACTTTCTTACGCTATATAATTTTAACTAATATCAGTATTGCGAAAACTGGTGTTGTGTCAAAGACTAAAAATAAATACCATTCCGATAAATCAACTATATTGCATTAAGCAATGAACTATCTACTAGAAGTGAGATATCATCGGATCAAAGAGTGTGATATATCTTTTTTGTTTTCCACTGGATTTGTTTTCCTTACCCATATCATAGCGGGCTGTCGATAGCAGGCAGGATTATTCGCAACCGTACCTTAGGCGGTATTTACACGGGTCGACTTGGCAGGCGATTTTAGTCAATTATCGCTTTTTATCGACAATCGCTTGTAAAATCGAATCGCCACCTCATTGAACTTAGGTTTGTGATAAGATTTTACAAGCGATTGTCGATAAAAAGCGCTAATTGACTAAAATCTACCAGCAAGTCGCCTGCCTAGTCGACTCGTGGAAATACCACATTACCGTCGGTCGATAGCTATTCGATTCATGAATTGTATAGCCGTTTTCCGACGCCATTATTCACTTACAGACTTAAGGCTCGTTCTGGAATCTTATGAATTATCAAATTGTAGAAATAATTGAGATAAGTAGTGACAACTGTATTGGTAACAGTAATTAGAAAATATAGTATTTAGTATTTTTCCTTATTCCCACATTACGTCAAACATCAAGTTCACCAAACTCGACCCCAACCCGTAGTCACACCAATTTACCACACCGGTGTGACCAACGGTAATTTTTTTTTGCACCTCACTCACTCACTAATTACAACGTCATATCTCAAAACTATGATTTGAAAACCACCCAGTAAAATACACCCTTTTCTTTTAGGCTTTTGTTAGCAAGATCTTAAGCATCACTCTCTTAGTACCTACTCGTATACTCATAATATAAATGAAAAAATGGCTACAAAGGAATATTTACGGACAGAATATCAGTTACAAAAGATTATGTTTTTCTTTTTACCATAATGATGACATTTTTTATTGATCAATTAATTTTAATGGCCAACGGAGACAGTATTTTGTTTTTTTTAGTATAAACTGTATCAATCATCTTTTTCATAATAATAAATAAATTATTAGACAATATCACAAACATCGCTGTAATTCCAACAAGATTCCAAAGTAAGTAGCTAAATCCCCTCCGGCCGTTTTCGCAACTGCGATTTGCAACCAGTTGCGAATTAAGAATTTTTATTTTCCACTATGTTATGGAAATCAGAGACAACGGTGAAACAACAAACACCCAGACCTGAACCTATAAGGTACGCTGACTTGTTTTTCGATTAGTTGAAAAAGTTGCAGCAAATATTTTTTTCTTCATTTCTTATAAGATACGTTGGGTAAGAGGTTGGGGAAAGATCAATAATTATTTTTATTGCTGGCAACTAAATATAAGACGTCATTTTGATCCCCTTCCCGTCAGTCGGCGGTTGTCACTGCTATGGTATTTCTTCAATTTTCGTAATGCGAGGGAAAATCGGACTAAAATATATGAAAAAAATGTGATTGCTGTATCCAAACTACCTATTTTCTTACAATTTCCTTTAGTATATTCGTAACACAGAAAAACCGGATATTTCTCTAATTATAACTTTACATTAAGTTAGCCACACAGTCGCTTTTAGAAAGAAAGTCCAAACTTACCCCGCTATGGTCCGGTCTTTACCTGGTTTTTGAAAATCAAACCTAATCTTCACAATGTATAACTTTGCAACCGCTTAAGTAAAAGAAAGTAAAAAAACACCGATTGACAGTAAGTTTATTCTTTAACAAAGGAAGCTCAATAACATTTTGTCATCTTTTATATAAAATGAGAAAGAAAATATTGGCTACAACCTCTTCAACTAAGCGAAAAACTAAAAGATTGTCAAATGTAGTTGGGCTTTCGTTGCTTCCGATCTCACCCGCATAACGAAAATTGAAGAAATACTATCGCAGTGACAACCGCAGACTGACGGAAGGGGCAGAATAAAATGACGTCTTTTAATAATGTGGCCAGCAATAAAAAATATTGCCGCGTTTGGGAGTTATTTGAATGAACCTCAGAGATGACGACACTTTGAAAACCGGTGGATGTATAATAAACCACTCGACCACGGAGGTCGATATTAATTTTATTTTTTATTTGATAAGATAAAGGAAACTACTACCCTTATACAACTTAACACTTAATAGTATTGCCAAAATAATACTAAATAACTTAAGTAGGTATATTTAAGACTATGACATCTTTACCTGGTCACAGGGAAAACTCCAGGAAAGCGTCATTAGGCGGCCTTTTTTCTTTCTATTTGGGCGGCTGCGAGTTTTAGGGCAGTTTGGGCAGAACACGCGCCCAAAACTGACCTTTGGAGTTCACGAATGATTTATTATGAATAAATATGCCTTTGGAAATACAAAATGCGCATTTCTAGTAATTTCTACATAATTTTATAAAAGTCGACTGACGAGTTTCTTAAAATGCTCTTGTACAATATATAATAACTAAACACAGGATATGTCTTATTTTATTTTACATCCCACTTCATTACCCACTATAACTTATGATGTGCGTTTCTACTCGTAGAAAGTTCAGATTTGACCACAAAATAGTGAACAAAGTTCTAAAACATAATAAATATTTATTAACTATAACTCAGGTCCGTTTGCAGCATTAATTAAACAACTTTTCCGACATTTCTGGAAAATAAAATGCGAATTGAAGTCAAAGTATCGGTAATATTATTTTCGAAGAGTGTAGAAAAATTTCAAACTATTGGAAAACAAAAAAAGTTTTGAAATCGTCGAGGTGAGTAGACTTTTAGTGTGTTCTGTAGATAAAAGAATAGACACAATATTTCAGCTAAATTTTATCTAGTTAAGGTAATAGTAGGCTGTGTGTGTATATATACTCTTCAAGTTAGTAAGTGTAATATCTTGGTTACGCCGGTCTAGCATTTAAATGGGCCGCGCTATTAATTTGGAAAATTCGCATTGCCGCTTTCATTTGTTTAGAAGATCGACCTGCCACCGAATTGTCTAATTTAAAATCTATCGCAATTGCTTTCAATTTGGCACGAATGCTTCGTCCATTGCTGTGGCATTACAAGGCACTGTGACAGACTGTCTTTGAGACCCATTGATGGGTGTACTCTGGCGTACATTGCCAATTTAAAAGCCATCGTGATAGATTTTGAGTTAAAGTCCGTCTAACAGTGAGCTTCCGTTACAAACGTAATATTAAAATGATTTGCAATTTGAGCATAATTAATTCTTCTTGTGATGTTATTCGGATTAAAAATAAACCTATAGTGTAGAGAATTATGAGTAGATGTTCTCGCTGGAGGACACACTCTGAATGAGAAAAGCATGCAACACATCTGCTTAAAGTGAATGCACTAATTGCAGATGAAAATTTTCTTTGTCAATTTCATATTCTTATCACGATGTGCTCTATAAGTTTTGTTTTATTATTGTCCATCTTCTTCTCTCCATATCTCATGAAATATTGATCCCAGCCAAAAAGTGCACAAAACCTTTTTTTAGAGAATTTTATGTAGATTACTTAAGTAAATAAAAAAAATCTTGTTTTGAGCCACTATTCACGAGTTATTTACAAAAACTAAAAAAGGGACATTTACTCCCCCCTCCACTCGTTAGCTTTACCCCCTTCCATCAATACTTTGTTTGAGTATGTTGTTGTAGACACCATTCCATATCGCTCTGCCAAAAATCGCTTTTAAATGAATTATTTCCCCTATTTTTCCTTCATTCGGTTGACTTACTAGTGACCTTATGTTTGTGCGTTAAAAATTGTATGTTGTTTAAAAAATTATCTAATAGAATATGTCACCAGGTTTTTAAAAGCAGTACTATATGCCACTGTTTGGTAAGTATTCTTTTATTATAAATATCTAATTATTATTATATATTGATTTGATATTTTTTTTTAATAATTCTCCAAATTCTTGATTACAGGGTCGCTATTATCACTATATAAAAGGATATTCACAATAATGAAACGATACAAATGGTTTTCAGACGTTGTATAAAATCTTCGTGCTGTTTTCCTTACGAGGGAACCCAAATAAAAATCTAGTGAAAAGGCGGCCAGGTGGAGGGAAATCGGGAGTGAAGCAAAGACGGAAAGTTCCACTGGCGAGTCCGACCTCCAACTATTTATTTATTACTCGTGTGCCGACCCGACCAAGTTGAAACTGCACTCCTGAAGTCCCTAAATTAAGGGGCTAAGGTCCATAATGATTTATGCCATTTGTTCGCAGCCGATGGCAGTGGAGACGCCTAGTTCCTGACTCCACGAAAGTTGGAAGCGCAAATAAACATATTTCGTTGACTAAAAGTAGTGTTAAGAACAATTGCTAATATTCTTTGTACAGTAAACGGCACGCTGGGATTCCACGACAGAATAATCAGTTTCAATCAATTGTAAACTTAAATGTGAAAACATTAAGATCTAAAACAAATTTAAAATATTTGACTAAATATTTCACTAAATGTGCCTATAAACTTATTGTTCCCCAATTATGTTCACCCCATTTTGCAAAAGAAATTATTAAAATGCTGCAGATAAAAGTAAAGCAAAATGTATTCTTTTAAAATATAATGTAGATAAAAAATATCTAATAACATGTTATTTCATGGGAGATCTAATAATAATCAAAATATACTCGTAAATGTTTCCAAAAATATAAGAGTCCTTTATTTATTCAATTTACAAATAAAATTACTCAAAGAGAAAAATGTACAAATTGAACTCGCAAATGTAAATAAGTATTGGAAAATAAATATTGTATAATCTGACATCATTGCGTCCCCTGAGTTTATGTTAAACAAACGCTGAATAATGTCCTTTTGTAAGTGGATACTTAAAAGTGTATTTTTTGCGACACAATATCACTTTTTTATAACAGCCTATGTTTACGTCCCTTGAGATTTGTGAAAAAATATTTGATGTATTTAATGTTTATCCAATTTTAGGTCAGTAAAAGGGAACTCATTATAAAAACTTTCCAGGAACTTCAAAATAAAATCTCTACCATAGTAACAATTCACTATTACATTTTTAGAGGGAAAAAATTGCAATTAAATATTAAAATCTAGATAAATAAATAACTATTTCATTAAACCTGAACGATTATCAAACATTTGGAAAAAAATCTTTCAAAATGTCGAGCATAGCTCACATTGGCGAAATAACGCTGGCTACAGCGAAAAAGAAAAAAGGACTAGAAAATAATACTTCCAATAGTATTTATCTTAACATTGGGAATGTAGCTATCGTTGCCGATCAGTTGTAATTCTTGAGTTCCAGGAGTCAAGAAAAACAGTTTGCTACTTTTGTAATAACAGAATTGTTCGTTTTGTCTGACTCATAAAAAGTTTATTTAAACAAAGTTGTAATTCTTTGAAGAAACGTTGATATAACGTGGAAAATTAAAGAAGAAAAAATACATAATTTGTATGAATTCTACGATGTAAGATTTTTATAATAATAATAATTTATTTCAGACAATGTCCATATAGAGTTAGTATCAATTTTCTTACAAATTAGGGTTGGTAACAGTAATAAAATGAGCCTAAAATTATCCTAACTGGGAACATGAGCGACCGTGCATGACGTGCAGGCGCATCAAGTGCTGTATAATCCGCGCGCGATGAGAATAGGATGCTACCTTTTAGAACTGAGACGCGCACGGTCCGTCGGCCAGCCGTAGCGTCGGCAAACTCGCGTAGATGCTCGCATAATGATAGTTGTGTAGAACTGTGCGCGCAGTTTTCTGCTCGAGTTATATTTTAAATGCTAGATTTATATATTGTTGTGTGATTATTCTAGTGACTAATAAATAAAAAGTGGAAAAAGAGGTAAAACTTTTTACTTTTATTTAATTCATTTTTATTTAAATACATTCAGATATTTTTACTAACGCTACTTGACTACTTAACTGTCATTTTCGATACAATACTAAATAATATACTAGAAAAAATAGGACTCGCACCAGATCCAGTGACTCGGTAGCTCAGCGGTCAGAGCACTGGACCGGATATCCAAAGGTCGCGGGTTCGCTACTCGTCCGAGAACATGATCTGGTGCGAGTCCTATTTTTTCTAGTATATTATTTAGTATTGTATAAAAATAGCATTGTGAATGCTTAAATCTCAAAATTTAAAAAATGTCATTTTCGATTTACTTTGACATAGTTTGGAGAGTCCCACCAGTTAGGTGACACTGGTCACCTTACCATGCTGTTGGTGCTCTCCCGCAAACGTTTCAACAGTGATGCAACACGCTTCCTGATAATAGCATGGAAACCTCTACGGGATTAGTTACTATTTTATTGGATTTTAGTTACGATTAGGTAACGTATGAAGGATAAAACCAAGCCATTTTGGCTCAGTATTTTTTGCCTCACTTTACATACAAGGACTCTGCTTCTAGGTGTTATTCTAAAATTAAACATGATAAATCACTGTATCATATCGCGTTTCGGTGGTTATGCTAGGAGGGCAGGAGCATAACGTTGTGTTAGTTGTGTGAGGAACAGGTTTCGACGGCCGAATGTAAGTTCAGACTTCACTGTTCCATGAGAGTTACTAACTTTCACAGTAAGGCCAGTTATCTACGCACTGGAATAGAAAAACATTACGTTTTTAACTTTTTTTTAGATTCATTATTTTATATCAAATTTTGTTTATTACTTAGTGACTTTGTAAAAGCATAAAGTGTGGTATTTTTCTTTAGAATCTTGTATGTGTTTCATTTGGTGGATTTGTATTGACTATTGAGGTTTATATCCTCATTATGTCTAACTTAAGTAAGGATTCATTAAAAGATAAGAAATTTAAATTTCGTAATAAGTAATTTAACACAAATAAATACAAAATGTACCCGCGTCTCAAGCGCGCATGCAACAAATAACATGGCGGCTTTATTAACACGTTAAACACCACGGGAAAAATTGAGTATTTCCAAATGGGCCACGGGACTCACTAATGAGCCTTCCCTTGCTGAACCGTTCAGGCCACGGGGGTCATCCATGAGCCGTGTGCTAGGTTAAAAAAAAACGTTTCTTACAAGCCAAGTATTGCAGCAAGAACAAATCGCATATTAAAGTGAGCCGCCTGGCCCTGTAGCCTAACCGGACGGCGTGGTTTTTAAATCCTGAAAAAAATTTAGGTTGCTCTTACCGATACAATAAATATTATACTTACATCCAATAATACCAGAAAAAAATATTGAAAGTATTTATTATTTAAGATAACATAACATAACATAATTATATAATGTTTTCCATGGTTTTTGACGTTATTAGAATAAACTATATCGGGATTTACACCATGTACCTGTTTATTTTTGAGACTCCGATATTTGCATGCGCCATGGTCACGGAAGAACTGTCGATTGTTGCGTGCGGGTAGATGTTATTGGCAGACAAATCGGTCTGCCCTCCGTCTAAGTCTTTTATTATTACGCTCGATACCGGTACCACTGCCTGCAAACTCACTACTCACTCGAATCTGTTCACGACACACGACACTCACTGTATCTGTACGCGAAACGGCGCTTTTACATTTCTTGTTGTTTTTACACAACCGGATTACGGGGTTCCAAACACTCGACAATTTAAACCCATCTTCACGATTGAAATTTTTGTATTTGGTAATTTCAATCGTTTCTCTGATCATTCTTGGTATGTACTGGCGTTCTGTTGAGATAATCTGAGGGTTATGCAACTCGATCCAGTGATTTGTGTCCGAATGAAGTAAATGTTCAGCGATAGCCGATTTTTGCGTATCGTTGTTTTTGACCGCTTTTATGTGCTACTGTGTGCACTAAACGCACAATAACATGCCGTATAAAACATAACCTCACTTGACAATGTGGTGCGCGATATGACCGGTGGCCCTACCATGAGTTGATGCAAACTGTTTACGCATCCGTAAACTATAGGATATACTGCTCACAGTCAATGCGAATGAAAGAGAGAAAACGATAGTTTACGGTAACGTAAACAGTTTGCATCAACTCATGGTAGGGCCACGGGTGAAGTGAAATGCAGCGGGCGAGTGGCGTACGCGCGGGGGATGAGCTGCAGCGTGACCCCATCCGTGAGCCTTTTGCTATATCTCTAAAACTAGACGGTAAATATTGCTGATTTTAATTTTCTGTACAAATTAACGCATTTTATAAACGTAGGGATGAAAATCTTAAGTTGACGAAAATTACGGATTTCATGATTTTAACGTAGCCCCAATGGAATAATCGACTAGGCTCACATATGAGCCATATGGCGTGCAACGTGTTAACATTGAAGTTTGAAACAAAACGTGATTTAGTGAAATCTGAAAAGCGTAATTATACAATGAATTTATTTTCAATATTGTAGTAAAAAAAGAACGCGGCACAACCGCCCGTTTCCCACGTCCAGTGTGTGCACCGTGGTGCGATCGTGACCGGCATCCCGCAATAAACACGGCGGTTTAACCGCTGCTTAGTTACCTCTGCAAGTCGCTACTTCCCGCATGTAAACTTACTCTATTGGTCTTTCATGTATGCACTTCCCAAACGACTTTATTGTTCAACGTTAAGTTTGTTTAAATAAGTGAAACTATCATGGAATTAGAAATAAGGAAGTTACGAGTAGTCTGCTATATTTATTTAAACGAGCCGAGCTAGCAAAGCGAGCGTGCCACGGCAGCTACTATCAATACGTGATTCGATTTGTCGACAGATCTACTATTTTGGAGATTGATCTTATTTATTAGGTTATTTAAAGTGCATTTATTTGACGATTCCTCCTACGAAATGTAACATCAGTAATGAAAGCGACAAAATTGTTATTTTATTTGAAACATTTGTTTGTAAGTGTACCCAAAATGAACATTTTTAATATACTTACCGTCTGAAAGTTATAGGGAGGTGCGCCAGGGGTGGTCAACCGGGCGAGATACGTGACTGCTTGCGCCGCAACGGTTGGCGACATCTGACTTGGTCACGTGTTCAATTATCGCCTTTAACCGTTAATATTTGCAACTGTGCGAAAGTAAGCATTGCTTTAAAGAAAAAGTTCCAACAAAAGTAAATTACAAATACGAAATAAATGTGAAAGAAAGTAGATTTTTTTTATTCAATCTGTTTGTGAAATGAAAAGAAAGTGTCAAAGTATGAAGAAAATTAAAACTTACAAGCTCTCTTTATAAATAAATCAAATAAATAAATATTTGATAACATCACATACATTGCTCCGATTCCAAAGTAAGCAGCTAAATCACTTGTGTTATGGAAATCAGAGACAACGATGGTATTACAAACACCCAGACCTGAGCCAATAAAGAAAAGTTCGTTTTCTAAATTGACCCAACCGGGGATCGATCCCGGGACCTCAGACTCGACCACGGAGGTCGTCATCGTCTCTTTGTCTTCAATGTTAGTTATATTGCGATTTAAAATGATGGAAAAGAGAAAATTTTATTTTACGTCTTTCCGTACATTTTTTTGAATAATAATTTCTATACAATCCTTGTCCTGATAATTAAAACACAACAAAGAAGAATTATTTAATTTGGTGCAGCCGTAATGAAGTTATGCGCTTACATACAGTTCGGTGATTTATTTTTATTTATATTGATTTTACAAAAATAGACTTGTGAATGCTAAAATCTCAAATTTAAAAATTGGTACTGGTGAAGATAATAATATTTCTAAAGGGTAATTTAGTACGGGTATGATTTAAATTACCTAATCACATAAATTACCTAATCACATAATCCGATCCGATCGAATATTCCGATCTGTCTCCAAAATAGTAGATCTTTCGACAAAATTACTATTTGGTCGACAGATCTACTGATTTGTTGACAAAATCGAATCACCAAAATTAACCTCTCTTGTTTGTAAAAACAAAAACGTCGTTTCTGGCACTTGGCCGGCCGCTGCCACGGCACGCTCGCTCCCGCTCATTTGACTTGCGCGTGTTTTTGGTCGCAGTTCTAACCATATGGACACTATAAGATTTTTTTTCACGGTGGGGGGCTTCGCCCCCTAAGCCCCCCGTGCTTTTGTGTCTAACCCCTTTTACATGAGTACTTATGTATTGCATTTGGGGAGAGGGAATAGGGGGCCTCCATCCCCACTTTCCGGAGGGAAAATCCCCTGAATTTGATGTTAATTAATGGAAATATGAGCACATTGTATTGCCGAAATCACTATTTGGTAAAATAATCTATTTATTTGACGACAGATCAGTAGATATGTCACCAAGTTTATTTATCACCATTTAATTTGGTTACACATTTACTATTTAGGAGGCTGATCCGTATATTCAGACTATAAATAAAGTTCTATTTTAGATACCAATTTGAATTAATTTAATGATACTAACTTGGAGACGTATTGAATCATATTTGTTGGCAATACATATTATAATTAGATGATACCTACCTAATTGGTGACAAATATAAATTTTGGTGACAGAAATAATTATCCCCATTTAATACATGACTATAGTAAAAAACGAAAATCGGTTTTAAAGATGCGAATAACTAATAATTTCCTAAATCCCCTCACTAGAACAGCATTTACTTATTTCGTATACACACAAGCACCCACATTTTCAAGCATTAATTTAACCAATAAACATTCTGTCCGAAGCAGATAAAATCATTGTTACAGTGCCACCGTGAACATTGTCCTGACACTGACATCCCGCTCAACCCGCACAATAGCGCTGATTTAACACTTAAGTTTAAACTAAAACACATTATTTGTCTTTTTAGTTGTTTTTACTTTTACAAAGATTTGCCTTATTGACTTCGGGCAATAGAAGATTTAGAACCAACCACAGGTTTTAGATATGTTTCGGATATTGAATCTGACAGATGGTTTCAAACTAATTATGTCCCACTATCTATCAGCGAAGTTTGCCTATTTAATGAAAAAGGTTGATTCTCCTAACTGCGAATGTAATAAAGTTGAAGACGTTCAACACATGCTGTTGGATTGTGCTAAGAACCGGGCGGAAAAGAATTACTGTTCAACGAACTAAATTTAAATATCAGGGACGTAGGGCTAGTTCAAAGTATTCTAGCAAACCCTAAATCAGATGCGACAAAAAAAATTAAGTTGTTTATTAAAAAAATGTGAACAGTAATTCAATTTCCAATGTGTTTTAAGCACATAAATTTAATATATCTTTTCAGACTAAGTAACAACCATGTTGGGATCGTATTGTAAGAAGGTACAATGGCGCTGGCGTATCCATATGGATAAAAGCGCCAGGATAAATAAAGAGAAAAAAATGAATTATGTCCCATTTTAAATTAAGCCAAAAGATAGGTGATATCTGGAACCTGTGATGGATAGCACCTGTATCTTGGTTCAATTTAAAAATGGATGAGAATTCGTTTGTAATTGCATTTGAAGATTATCATAAAAAATATAATAGACAATACAGAAAATCAAAACAATAACTGCAAAACAATAACTGCAAAACATACAAAACGAGAGGTCTATCCCGTGCCACATTACAGGCATCGAACCCCATAGCTGTCAATAACAGACCTTCATTCCCACCTGCCATCCACATTCGACCTTATTTCATTCGGAATTAAGTTTAAACCCGCTCACCACTCCTACAGAAACTTTGTTCTACAGTAGGAAATTAAATCACTAAGATATTACTTTGGAACAAGGCGTGCTCTGGCATAATTTCGCCGTTCCGAGCTGGGCAAGGCTTAAACTTGATGTGTTATTTGGACCCTTGGTCTCGTACAAAGCAGAAAAAGACCTTTAATATCTCTATTTAGCGTCCTAAACGGCTCGGCACCGGCGGCGAGTCTTCGCCAGTTATCATAAAAATGTTTACAGTTTGTTTCGCGAGCGCTCTTCGGATCACAATAGAGCTATTTTTATTATCCCATTTCTTAAGAAGAGCACTCATTACCATTTTATTAAGTTTGGCTTGAAATTGAATATTCACTAGTGCATTTTATCAAATGTTAGGTACTATCAACAACACTTCGGCTTTACCACTCCAAAGGTCAAAATTGCTTGCACGTCGCGCGGACTAACATACGGTTGGTTTGTGCAGGGCGATACGCGCGCACGAATTCTTCTGCAAGGTGGTAAAGCACGTGAGTTGCCGATCGTACATAACCAATAATAAATTAGATAGTATATGTACGAAAAAGAGTAGTTGGATATTTGATCGATTTAAGTGAAACAATCGCTAAGTAGCTTACAGGCTTAGGAATATATTGTGTAATTTATATTATCTCATATGCCAATGAAAAAAGGCAACTTTTTCAGAATCGTAAAAATATAAAACTAGCCTCTATACTTTACTGACCGTAGCCGACCCGTGAGGTTTTATCAACCGAACAATCAACGGGCTTAGTTCGGTCGAAGCAGATTTGTGTTTGGTATTTTATACCGAAACTCGTAAAAACTAGTGGCTCTGTGAGCTGTAGACCTCGCAAGTCTGTCTTTGCGTTTTGAAATGGCTGAAATATGTTTTTTTAATTTTTAATACCCTATTTAAAAAAAGAAATATCTCAAAAAACCATAATTTCACAAGAATCGCTTGAGAAATGTGAACTATAGATGATAACAGCCCGACATACGAAAGCATTTTTGCCCAAGATGAAACGGACACGCTTCGCTCGCGTGGCTTGTTCTATTATGAATTGTTACAAAAAATGCACAGGAAAATAAGGTGGCCTTTATCAGTATTTTTATCAAAATTGAAAGTTTAATTATTTATCGATTAAAATGAAATTAGTACCTACTTAACACTCTATTCAATTTATTTTCTGATACAAAAATAATGGATTTATGCATTAGAATTTCTTTAAAATAAAATACGCAATTTATCCCCAATTAGCTATCTACAATTTCATTAATCAATTTATCCTCATTTATCACTTGATATTTAATTTTAATGTACGAGTTTTGATTATTACCAGCAATCAATGTTGTATTCTTCCATTTTATGAGGCAAAGTCAATGGCGATGCGAAGCGAGGTGACGTGTCTCACTGACTCAAAGGTTCCCCTAATTAACCCTTATGAGGAGGCGGATTGGCCTTTGGTAGTAATTGCAACAGTCGTTTGTTTTTATGCGCGACGGTGCCGCCCTCCGTGGTAATGCCGCCGAATTATTTTTATTGGGCCTTTCTTCTCGCGTTAATCTAATGGTGATTTTGGGGAATTCCAGGTGACAGCTAAAAGGTCTGATTACGGTTACGGCTAGGTGTGAAAGGTGCTTTATTGACCTACCTACCGAACTGAAGCTATTTAAGGTATTTTTTAGCCTTGAAGTACCTCCTACGTAATTTCTATCTAAAAGCAAGCGGACAATTAATGTGAAAATGTGAACCCTACGTCACTAATAATGATAACTTTGTAGCGTTTTCCGTATGTAGTGTACGCAGTGTTCGTCATTTCACATTAGGTGAAATGAACATGCACGTTGACGCACAATAACGGCACAAAATAGAGAGACTACAGGAGTTAAGCTTAGTACTACGTGTGTTCGAACAACGCACACATAGAAGATTTTTTGTAGGTACCTTTATCACAAAAACTTTTCATGATAGACTTAAACGGTGCAAAAATTTTTGCTTATTAGGATAAGATCTTTGAGATGAAATAGTTTTTTGAAAGTGACATCGCAAAAAAAAATTGAATAGACCCACGGATTTACGGATTACAGGCGCGTATTAATTCAGGTGTTATTTTATAATTATTTAGTTTTGATTTATTGTTTTTTTGAATTCCCAACGTTTTGACACCTTTCCAGGGACCGTGGTTACGGGAGTGTTATTATATTACTGAATTTCATAATACAACTCCGACGGCACGCGCGGGATGGTGGCGGCTCCGCGGCCGCGTCCAGCCACTCGTTCGGATATTATGGTTAATAGGACACTGGATCTTTTGATGTTGGCAATAAGCTACTGTTTTAAAACCCTTTGTAGAGGATTCATATCATGGGTGTAGATCAAGTCTTGTATGCAACTGTACATAATTAGGTATTAAAACACTCATGTAATATATTATCAATCGAGGCGAATAATACCGCTCATTATACTACAGTTGCAAAATAACTAGAATATAAGCACATTACCAAATAAAGGTAATTCATTTTAATGTGACATGGTTCCTTCTGAGGCCGACAACACACATTATTAGGACGGAGAAATAAGATCTATATTTACTTTTTTATTTTTAATATCACTGCCAAACCCACACTAGCTTAGAATAAATCGGTCAAAACCAATATGTAGGAAAAGGGGACAATATTTCCTCTAATTTATTGAGTATTGGTGGTGGGTTGGGTCTTTGTTTCCGATTCTGGCAACACTCGATTACTTATCTTGGGATCAAAGCTGAATGTGTGATATTGTTTAACATTTATTTTATTTTCGTAAGTCCAGTAGATTATATCTTTACTAGCTTTCGCACGAGTCTTCGTCTGCGTGGACACTCGTGAAATCCCTAGGGTATCTTTGACCGGGATAAAAATTTACCCCTTAATCCCTTTGTTTTTCCAGGGGCCCTATTTTTGAAAGGTATCGTGCTGTCCAATGAAAATGAGTAGTACTGAGCGCTCAACTCCTTTCAAAAATAGGGCTCCAGGCTATGTACCAAATTTTATCCGAATCCGTTCAACAGCTTTTGCATGATTTAGAAACAAACATCAAAACATAACTAAACATCCAAACTAGGATGTGTCACATTTTCCCGTTACGCGAATTAATTTATTAGCTATAAAATTACATTTCATTAAAATCGGTACAAGTTCCAAATATCATCTAGTCTATTAAAAAAATAAGTTTAAAAACTAAAAGGTAACGATGGAAAAATCGCGCTCTAAAAAGTACGAAGTACGAGTCCAAAATCCAAAAATCAGTCCAGCCGTCTTCGAGTAATCGAATAACATACATTAAAAAAAAGATTACGACGAACTGAGAACCTCCTCCTTTTTTTGAAGTCGGTTAAAAAAAGGATAACCGTAGTCGCATGCCACCTTCTGCCTATAGTCGTTCGTGTCGTGCGTGTCTAGAACCAAGTAGCATGTGACTACGGTTATCCTTTTTGTTGGATTTTGGACTCACAATGACATACATACCGGTCAAAATCATATTATACTCTTCCTTTTGCTACGCCGTAGTCGCGGAAACAATGGAACACAATTTCCATGAAACTTTCTATCAAATAAGGCAAAGACATCCGGAATTTAGCCACAACCTGTGAAACATCCTAAGTGATGGATTAATAAGTACTGGGTTATTTGTAAAACACCAACAACCTCGCAGGAGATTATTATTTATTTCCGAAAAACACAAAAAAGTATTTGAAATTTTTAGATTTAAGCATTCACAGTGCTATTTTTATATAATACCAAATAATATACTAGAAAAAATAGGACTCGCACCAGATCATGTGCTCGGACGGGAATCGAACTCGCGACCTTTGGATATCCGGTCCAATGCTCTGACCGGTGAGCTACTGAGTTACTAGTGAGAACGTCGAATTTCTTCTAGTATATTAACTTTTACGCTGCAAGCCAGCGCCATCTCACCAATGTAGAAGGAATTAACCTCGACAACATTTATTAACATTACAAAAAAGTATTTTTCGGAAAGTCGTAGAACAAAACGTCATTGTTGATGATGTTAGTAATCTACTCCTGCGAGGTTGTTGGTGTTTTACGTTTAACCCTGTTTATTTACTAAACGCGAAACTTTAAGACACCACATGAAGTATGCAGGAAAATCGCAAAGCAGGCGTTAAGTACATAACTCCCTTTACGGAAAGTCGGCTAAGCGCTCAACTTCAACTATAATCCTGAAAGTTCAGTCGCTGCAAAAACACCTGAAAGCTACTCATGCAAAATTTACAAGAGTACATAAAACAAGCTATTAATTAGGTAGGTACCTCATAATAGCATATGCGAGAACTAAACATAATACAGCTGAATAACTAGTTTGTTTTAAGTTAGGCATAAACTATTTTGGATTACCCTGCTTCGCATTTCTCCATAGCTCTATTTGTTTTAAAAAAAAAATAAGAACCCAAATTCGCTAGTTGTTATGTGCCAAGAACCTAACTTTGTCATAATTAACTTAAGGCCATTTGCAGTAGGTAATAAAATCAACTATACACAAATTAATAGGCAGTGTTTTTACTAATGATTCCGAATAGTACTTACTCAGAAGATTATACTTCATATATTTAGCTTTCCATTGATTTCTAGATAAGCTAAAACTACACAATTTCCCTTTGCCGGTGGGATCCTAAAAAGCAGTAGCACAGAAATCCTTATTCATGGAGGATTAACGACCCGGCGATAGTGGGCCTTTCACACCATTAAAAGTGTTAAAAAGCGAACCCTGTTCGACAGTGGGGCGGGGTGCCACTGAAAGCGGGTGATGTTTTAGAGAAATAAATGTCAACCCGTCACTATCCCGAAAGAGATTGCTATTAAGCAATAAGGTCACCTATTGTATGTTTTCTTTTTGTCATTTTTCTTCTGTTCTGTTTTTGTCATGTCCAAGTGCAAGGTTTCTTCATAAAATCATATTATTATTAAATGCCTAAATAGCTACGAGAACACCTTATATTATTAATATTTTAGTACTACTTAGATTTCACTACTAACCTTGCCTATTCAAATCAAACTCACTATTTTGTGTATTCGTAAAAGACTATTTTTTAAGTACTATTTTCATTAAAAAAATTTGAAAAATTACTTGTCATTATTATTGTTACTTTTCACACTTATTCACATACGTCGCCACCCCATTGATAGATATAGCGCGTACCCCCAAAAACATACGTAGTGGCATAAAAAATCTATCAACATTATAAAGCAAGTACAAATATGATCAAAAGATCAAAGAAACAAGTATCAAACTGTGTGAATCTGTTTTTAGCTTTTTAAAGTTGAAATTTAAAAAATATTGTAAAGCTGATGGTTTACTGAAAAATAAATAAATAAATAAAAGTTACAAAGGTCAACCGCTGTAATAGGCACCCCACCTGACCTGTAACCTACAAAATAATACGCACCTCCACATTCCCACGGACGCACGGCGCGGATATAAAAGGCTTTAGCCATACCAGTTAACGTTCTTTTGCCCGCACTTTTCATACCAACAATCCGAATAACTACAGAAAACGCTTTTTGGAGCTTCAAGCTCAATTACAGCTTAATAGATCGCGTGGGCTCTTGATTGATAACGAACATTTACACAAAATAGTTTTTCACTATTCGTTTGGTTACTAGGCAGTGAATAAGACTTTCGATCAAAATATAAGTAGAATAATTTATTAAAAACCATTTCCCAATTATCAAAAGTAATTATTACTTATTAAAATTGTATTTAATTATCTATATACTCTTTATTATATACACACAGAAACAAACAAAGGAACTGTACAAACATAAAGGAGGCATACAATTGGCGGCCTTATCACTGAAGACTGATTTCTTCCAGGCTACATTAGGATGGGACCGGAATAGGAAAGATAGATATGTAAGCGGATGATTTTATCTAAACCTTGCGACGGACACGAATAGAAAGGATATGACGACCTCCGTGGTCGAGTGGTTTGCACGCCGGTTCTCAAGGCGTCACCATTTCTTGAGGTCCCGGATTCGATCCCCGGCTGGGTCAATGTAGAAAATGAACTTTTCTATATTGTCTCAAGTCTGGGTGTTTGTGATACCACCGTTGTCTCTGATTTCCTTATCACAAGTGCTTTAGCTACTTACTTTGGAATCGAAGCAATGTATGTTGTCAAATATTTATTATTTATTCATTATTATTTAAAAGATATTTCTAAAGAAACGAACAAACTTTTAATTTGCTATGACACTGTTGAAAAGAGAACTTAAAGTCTTCTACACGAGAAACTAATTTCGCGATTGAGTTATGTTCCAAAAACAATGCTTGATACAAAATTCACACCAAAAATTGCGTATAAAAATCTTAATAAGCTAATTTACTTAGCCTGCAATAGGTACACATATTGAAAACTCTCAAAGCAGGATAAAAGGAAAATGAAAATGGCGTCCAAGCAGATTACGGCATCGTGCTCCTCATAAAATATAAACAACTGCTACTGGCCACGCTGGTTTCACAAAATATAAAGTGGGCAGAAGTGCCGCTTGGGACAAGTTGCGGTCACACACTCATAGACATTTCGTTCAGGCAATCTCAAACCGAATCAGGCTTTATTCAGTTTAGCAGACCTATTACATTATAACAATCGCGATAAGCCGCGGACGATGTTCGTCCCACTCCGTGACACTATAAACTCAATAATAGTATTAATATCAAGTAAACGACAAGTAAGTGAACGACTATTTGCGTCCGATTATCACGATTCTTCTTATACATGTAATAGGCCTGCAATACAAGGCTTATATTTATTTACCTAAAAATCTTTGGTTTATAGAATTCTCATTTAAATTGTCCAAGATTGGCATCCCAGACTCCCTAGGCATAGGTTTCAACTATTTTTACAAAACTAAGGGCCGAATACTCAAGGGCTTCTTAGCTAAAACCTTTAGTTAAGATCTCCTTAACTTTAAGGAAGCTGTCAGTTTCATAGAGTTACTGTCAAATCTGACAACTTTTTTGATTTTAAGGTGGCCTGGACTTCAAGATTCGTTTGAGTATTTGGCCGTAAAACACGTATTTTTCTATTTTGATTGTTGAAAACTAGCGCGATTGAGCCCCTGTAAAGAGTTCCTAGCGCAACAAAACAAATGACAGCAGTGTTTTCGAATACGGCCAGGATTTTACTTTTATTCTGTCTAGTTTTTTGTCGGATCTGTTTAAATCCGCGGCGGTGGCTCACTGAGACTACTTCCTGGAGACATTTTTGGTGCGCCGGATTTGAATGCATTAAATGAAGTGGAGGGGGCGATCTCTGCGCGACACACTCTGGATTACCTGTCATTTACATTCCTCATGTAACCCCTATCATGAGTTTATGGAAACAACAGCAGCTACCGTCAGTTTACCTACTTAGCCAAAAAAATAAACTTTAAATAAGGATAAGGAATAACCCTAAAGATTTTTTGGGCTGAGTAGGTAAAATGAACAGGAACTTATACATGTAAAGCAAATAACAACAATATACTTAAATCACAACTGAAAATGAGACCGAATGAAAACAAAGAATAGGTTATTATCACTTATTCGATACCACAAGTATACACTGATTGATCGAGCGAGCGCGAAGCGCAAGCGAAGCGTCTCCGTTTCAGCTTGGGCAAAAATGCTATGTCCGGCAGCTGTCCCGTTGTCCGGCTATCCGTTTGTTTTTCTCTACAGGTAGCATTTCACAACCGATTCTCATGTTTTGTGAACAGGTTCTTTAAATATATTGAATTTTTTCGTCGATTCTGTTTTTCGCGATTTTTCATGATGGCGGAGTTATGGAGAAAATCATATTTCAGCCATTTCGAGTAATGTTAAAAATTGCCACTAGCTATTTAGTTGTTTTACTCAACCTCAGACAGTATTAAGTTTACAGAGCAATAAAAAAAGAAGTGAAACTTGCTTGGTTGGTTACGAATTCCAATAAAGTAAAAGCAACTAAGGCATGCTTAAGAATGCTGAGGAATGTAAAGTAAAGTAAAGTAAAGTAGGCATTTATTCGGCGTTTTACATAATATGTTCACAAACAGTTACAGTTCCAGTTCTAGTTACAGTTACATAACTACAACTCTTAATATAGATAGACTAAACAGCCGAAAGGGCTGACCAGCTCAGCAATGCTGTGAATTTGAAATTCCCAGCGCTGGTTTTCAGCTGGACCCATATAATAAATAATATATTAGAAAAATGAGATAAAATTGAGATAAAATTGCTATAACTACATACAGGCTGTGTTTTTATTCACTCAACTTTAAGGATGTGTTTAGTTAGACCATGAAACTGAACAACTTTTTAAAAGAAACATAGGGCCAAATACGTTAAAAAAACTATCCATACAAATCAAAGAGATCACGTGATCAGTTTAGTAAGAGATGACCAACATTTTATGGCGTATTTCGACATAATAATATGTTTCTTAGATAAATGTGTAGTTTCATGGACTGAACTCTTCATTAAAACTTGGAGGGTGAATAAAAATACATCCCTGTATAATTATAAACTGTAATTTTCTATTCTGCAAACTGAGGTTCTAAAATTGGCTCGATTAGCGATCAATCAGCTGGTCGTGCATATTAATGCCTTTTTTATTTTTAACCTTTCATCGCTAGAGTCGGATTAATCCGACAAATGCTTATGTATCCATTTCGCATGGTACTTTGTCGTATCTAGTTAAATGACTGGCGAAAAATATCGAAAGTTCGACTTTAGCGGTTAAGTCATAAACTCACAAGCGTCTAATTCTTATTCAAATTGACCTATCAAGTGGCCACT
This sequence comes from Catoptria pinella, assembly GCA_963556745.1. Taxonomy (NCBI): domain Eukaryota; kingdom Metazoa; phylum Arthropoda; class Insecta; order Lepidoptera; family Crambidae; genus Catoptria; species Catoptria pinella. The sequence goes on along the minus strand of OY750774.1, from coordinate 12,245,915 downwards.
ATGATTATTATTTTCTCGTCGCAGTGTTCTTCCCATCACTCGCGGCGGAGAAAATGTCTGTCCGGAATATTAATCCGCAATCGAAGATGATAGGAAACGCAAACAGCTCCCGAGCAGATAAACCGGATTGCAGTTGCGTGTATGGGGGCCTTAAGTTAGTTGTGTACAAGTTGAAGGTAGACATAGTAAAAGTAAGTTTGTAGATGTTTATTAGGCTTTTCAGCTTTTTAAGTTACCAACTTTTAAGTTAAAGTAATGAAACCTAATTTTAAGTTTTAAATTTACTTAAGTTCATTGATCATGTCGTTTCATTAATTGTACCTTTGTTACTTACTATAGTCTATTGCTACGGGACGAGAGTTTAATTATTAAACTGGTTCTCTATTGAGTCTTTTTACCTTAGCAGTAAATGTCATGCAGGTAAAATAGAAAATAGACCTTAATTTAGATAGTTATTAAGCTGTTTTTTCGTTGCGTTTTTTGTTTTTGTTTTGTGAGGGCCTTAAGGTCAGCGGACAGCTACTAGTGAAATAACTAGACACTAACTTTGACCACATATTAAACGAAAATTAATCACATCAGCGTAGGGTTGTCGATAATTTATAAAACTGACCTTTGTGCAGAACTGCAGATTTAGTCGTTTGTTTCTATTCGTTTCGTAGATCGTTGAGACCGTCAAAGTAGTAGGTTTACCTGGAACAAAAACAGTATAGCTAATTTATTTATTAGCCGTGGGACTTCCAAAACAGAAATAATAATAGTTTTAGTAAAACCTTATTGAAATCCTTAAAAATTGAAGTATTGCAAGGACTCCAACCATTCAATGATAAAACCAGTATTTTGTTAGAATATAAAAAAGTTAGACAAATATATATTAAAAAAGTTTTTTTTAAGTATTATTTTTTACTAGTGGCTCTGTGAACTGTAACATTATTGATTATTTTTCGAAATAGCTGAAATATGTTTTTTTCCATATCTCTGCCTCGGGAAAATTTGATATTATTACTTAAAACTTTTTTCGCGTTTCCAGGTTTGTTTTTATTAATAAATTTGTTTATAGAGATCAAGGTCCATGAAAACAAGGTCTGGCGTTCCGGGAGAACACAAGCTTACGTCACTATTCAGTTGCGTGACTTCATAATAATACAAAATGATTATAAAGCATTTTGATTGTGATTTGTTTCTCTTAGCAAATGCAACACAAGTTAAAGATAAAACGTAATTTTCAATACCGATAGCGCAGATGACGTAAGCAAGTGTTACCCATGTGACTTCCTCTGCCTCGGAATAATATACCTGTCGCAGTATATTATTGTAGATATCAATTCTAAAAACGGTTTGCAGATTACGTGTCAACAAAAAATAATATCATATAAGTAAATAAAGTTGCACAGCCAAAACTTAACCAGCACTAAACCGGTAGGTACAGCCAGCGCCAAAATGATTTGAGCATTCAAACCTACCAAAATATATAGTCATTGACAAAAATCAACCTTATCTCAAAATATTAAGGTGCACTTTCGTTTGGTCTCAGACAACAAATTAAAGTGCACCTTAATGACTTGAGATAAGGTGGTTTTTTTGTCAAATTATTAGCTATTTTGGAAGGTTTTAATGTTAAGATCATTTTGGCGCTGACTGTATCTGGTATCTACGCCTAATCACAATGACTCAGCAAAAAATATTTATAGCTGACTTATTTAATAACTACCCAGCGATTTTGGTCAGCGAGTAAAGTCCACTCGGGGTCCAAAGTCCAAGCTATACGAGTTTTATGACTTGTTTTTAAGCGAGTTTAGTTATTTCTTAAAATAGAACACTGTCTCGATTGCTTTGAAATTGACTTTGGCCGTGCCTTGGTTCACTGCGTGCGTTAGCCATATTACCACAGAATATAATTATAGTACTAAACATCTGTTTTTTGTTATGTTTTGCTAATTTCCTTTATTTATTAATTTCCTCTATTATTTTATTCTGTGGTCTGGTTAGAAAGATCATTTGTTTTATTGTAATACATTGTGCAGCATAATGCATTTCTAAATTATTTATCTCCAATAACAGTATTTGTAATGAAGATCACTATATTGTTAGTAACAACATCTAATTTATCCACAAATTTTGCAAACGATTTTATACTAACTTCCCGATGAGCTATAGAGACGTGAAACTTTAAACAGAGGTCAAACCTGGAAGGCAATGCAATATTATGGTCTCATTGAGCTGATCTGATTATGAAACCAGAAGAAGGCTACAGGAACTCTGTAATAAAACCATACAACCCCATCAAATTTGGGCTCGTTAGAATCGTCTTGACAAGTACTCTGACAGAAAACAAGGTCTAGGGTCTGATGATGAAGCCGGAAAAAGGCCACAGGAACTTAGTCTTGAAACCATAAAACCCCATCGAGTTTGGGCTCGTTTGCTCGTTTGACTGCATCCTGCATATATGTTTTTTTTTGCGGGAGAAAGCTATATTTCTCTTTTCACAAAGGTTAGGTATTCTTTTATCTATTCGAAGCTAAATGGCGCTTCTAATTTTAAACATTTTTCGAATGGGTGATTTTTTTCGCAAAATTTCGAAAAATTGTCTCGGCAAAAAAAACAGTAATTATCGAACCCGCTCACAAAATTTCACGAGAATCGGTTGAAAAATAAATAAATTTTTAAACTACTTAAAATTTACCTCTGCTTTTTGAACGTATTAGTAATAAAACTAGTGGCTCTGTAGAGCTGTAGGCCTCGCGTTTGTGTCATTTTTTGATAATTCTTCGAAATGACGAAAATATGATTTTCCCAATATCTCCGCCATTTCGAAAAATTTCAAAATTTTATTGAAATAAATATCTGTATAATTATAGAACATACCCACAAAATTTTACGAGAATCAGTTGAGAAATGCGACTGTAGATGAGAACAAACGGACCGGCGGACATACAAAAGCATTTTTGCCTAAGCTGAAACGTAGACGCTTTGCTCGCGCTTCGTGTTCGCTCGGTCAATTAACAAATTAAAGACCAAAACAGGAATGTAAAAAAAATAACAAACCCGTGTTATTATCCTCTTAATAACGTAAGAACCGGAAAAAATAATGAGACTTTTTATCAGTTGGACTTTAAACTTGATATTATTAGATAAGCTATTTCAAAATAGTCAGGTGATTTGCACTCACTTGCTTACCCATCAACGATCAAAGTTCACTTTACTATCATTATTTATGAGTTTAGCATCATACATAAAATTATCGTGTACACACGACGGCACCTCAGACCGTGTTGACCTTGAGACCGCCTTTATGCCCTATGTAATAAAAGCGGTTTTCGCAGTTTAACTGTATAACTTGACGTTCTGTCATGTGTTTACTTACTACTCTAATATTTACCCACAGAACAGCGAATTTTTGCCTATATTATATGCTGCTGGGTGACACAAATAAAAGTCCCATATTTTATTTGTTTGTTTATTATTAGTTAGGTAGGTACATTAATCATTTTAATCTTTTTCCAATGCACCCCCTTTATTGTTAAACATGATCGGAAAGTCCACTTATTTTAAACTGTAGATTTTCCGTAGTTTCACCATTCATATTTTTTGGCGAGATAATAATACGCATAATTACATTCAGGCAAAGATTAAATGACTATAGTATAGATTTAATAAATATTAAATAATGACCACACTGAGCATTATTTTTACTACATATTAGTAAATATCACAACTTTTTAATGTTTATAAAAAATTGGTCTCATGGATTTGACAGGCTAAAACTTAAGTTAAAGATGTACAAAAATATATCTAAGGCAACTCGCTTTAAATCATCCAAAATATGGATAAACACACGAATTCGCAACTATCAACTTTATTGTCTAATAACAACTGAGCGGATTATTGAATGACTCAGCGACCACAACTGGTCGTCACTTCAACATATCATATATAAACCGACCTGGAAATTATCTCAACTAGTATGTGGACTGACTGCTAACCGAGCGATCCTATACAAGTCGGCCAGTTTATATTATAGCGTTGTCGTAATCGCACTCTCGTGATGATATTTATAGCTTTACTCTTAGTCGCACTCGTAGCGATTTACTTATACGGAACCAAAAACTATAACTACTGGAAAGATAAAGGTGTGAAACATGACAAACCAGTCTTTCTCTTCGGCACGAATGCGAAAAATTATTTACTCCAGAAAAGTTTCACGGAAATGCTCGTCGAAGCCTATTGGAAATATCCTCAAGAAAAATACGTTGGTATATTCAGATCTACTTTTGCGTGTCTAGTGTTGAGGGACCTAAGCCTCATCAAGGATGTGTTAACAACAGACTTCTTATACTTCTACGGTCGAGGTCTGAACTCACATAAGGAGTATATAGAGCCGATGAATAAGAATCTTTTCTTCGCGGATGGTGATTTATGGCGGCTCTTGCGACAGAGGCTGACACCGACATTTACCAGCGGGAAGCTGCGTGCTATGTTTCCTCTGATAGTTGAACGTGCTGAGAAACTGCAAGCGCGCACGGCCAACATTGCTGCCAAAGGCCGCACCATCGACGCCCGTGATCTCATGGCGAGGTACACCACCGACTTCATTGGAGCCTGCGGCTTTGGTCTCGATGGTGACGCACTTAGCGACGAGGATTCTGCTTTCAGGAAACTCGGTGTTAAAATTTTCGATGTGTCCTTTAGAGACGCAATACTAATTAATCTCAAAGACTTCATCCCAGGAGTCTCGAAGTACGCCAAACTGTTCGGAAAAGTAGAAAATGAATTAACGCAGCTCGTGAGTGCCATTTTGAAACAAAGAAACTACCAACCCTCCGGGAGAAATGATTTCATCGATCTTCTTATTGAATGCAAGAACAAAGGTGTAATGACAGGAGATTCTATAGAGAGAATAAAACCGGATGGTAAACCTGAAGAATCGTCGATAGTGCTGGATGATCTACTGATGACCGCGCAAGTATTCGTTTTCTTTGCAGCTGGTTTTGAAACGTCTTCTTCAGCCACGAGTTATACGTTGCATCAATTAGCGTACAACCCAGAAGTACAAAAAAAAGTCCAGGCGGAAATCGATATAGTCTTAGCAAATCATGATAACAAACTGAGCTACGACGCTATTATGGAAATGAAATATTTGGATTGGACATTCAAAGAAGGAATGAGGATGTTCCCATCGCTAGGATTTCTGATGAGACGTTGTGAGAAGAAGTACACGTTCCGTGATACAAACCTGACGATTGACCCGGGCGTGCGCGTGTTTATACCGCTGCAGGCGATGCACAAGGACCCAAAATACTTCGACAACCCCGAAGAATTCCGTCCTGAGCGGTTTGACCCGGAAGTGTTCGACAATTCCTTAAAGAACATTTACATGCCCTTCGGAATTGGACCCCGTCAGTGTATCGGTGAGTTATACTTTTTTTATCTCTGAAAAAAATCTAATTGGTTAATATTTTTTATATTATGTAGAATTAAACCCCCTTATTAATAGGAAAAAGATTGGAAATTTTTAGTAGCATGAAAAAATAAAAAAAATATCTTTGGCTTCCCAAAAGTACGGAAGTAACAGCAGAATGGAGATGATTCCTTAGCCACAACCTGCCCGCAACTACAACATGTATTTAAAAAAATCTTTTGACACAAAATAACAAAATTGTGTTAATTTTTTTTTTATATTTTGTTGTGGTTGTGGGGTGTAGTGGCTAAGGGATAATCTCTATTCTGGTGTTACCACTGTATTTAAAAAAAAACAAGTTTTTTTGGATTTTGTCACGCAACCCAAACTTCTGAAACATTTTTCTATTAATAAGGGAGCGTCTCTACCTATAATTTTTAGCAAATTTTATTTTTTTCAGACATTCCCCATTACAGCCATTTTCATGTTTTCTAAGATTGAAACCGATAACGAAAATATGCAAACCTCAAAATCGTTTCTTTTTTATGCGCTGTTGTAATGTCCTGACTCTAACATAAAAAAGAATTTCCTAAACATTTTTTAGAGATCTTATGTTTAGAGTATGTAATTGTATCTCATAGGAATAATTATGAGTTATATTAAAATAATTAAAATGACTGCAGTCGTCGTAAAACCTTTCTATTTTTGATTGATTTTCGTCTGTCTGAAACATTTTACCTATTTAAAGCTAAACAAATAGAGGTTTTTGACTTAAGTGACGTCGTTGTTGTTATTGCTTGCAGGAGAGCGTCTCGGTCTGATGCAGTCGCTAGCAGGGCTGGCCGCTGTGCTATCAAAGTTCTCAGTGCAGCCTGCGCCGGAGTCCGTGCGGCACCCGTCTGTATGGCCGCCCTCAGGGATCGTGCAAAGTATCAAGGGAGGAATACCACTGACATTCGTAGAGCGGAAAGTAGCCAGCTCATAGTCTTGAAATTAATAAAAATATATTTAGTTAATATTATGTAATATTATATGATCAATCAGAGCGTTTAAGTCATTTTTATAGCACTACACAATAAACAAAGTAAAAATATAATTACGACATACCAGTGAATGTCAACTATAGTAATAATCCAAAAGTTAATTTACCAGTTGCAATTGTATTAACCGCATTATGAAATTATAAAAACTACTTTTATGATCTCCAACACATACAGCTGAGTTTTTGCCTCGTACTTCTGTGTTATGAAGTATCATTAACTTAATAATATTATTTATATTACTCAAATGACTGATATTATTATATACTAGTTAAGTAAGGTAGTTTTTATTGAGAGTTTTACGTTATTACTTAGATTTTAAGATTTTTAAATTTATATTTTTAAAATAACATAAAAGATACTTTGTTTTATTTTTGCATTGGTATTTCACCTTCAGTTAAGAGAACGCATCGGACATTTTGGATTTCGATTTTTCTCATCAATTACAAAACATATAAAAGTGATATTTAATAACCTGATTATTTATTTGATTGACTTAATTTTGTCAGTTGCAGAAACACGATTCGTTAACTTTTATAACAGAGAAAAAAATATCAAAGAAATTTCTTTTAAAACAAAGATTTGCATTTTACAGACAAACCTGGCCGATTTAATCCTTTAAATTTTCTTAGTAGATTAGTCTAAACACACCCTTTAAAATGCCAGTTGGATTTTTTAAAATATATTATAGATTTTTATTTAAACGAAAAAAACCGGTTTGACGTTGCAAAACTGCTTGCCATTAGTGAGATAGTTAAGTGTAATTTACGAGAGTTTGAGTGAGACAGTCGATACGAAAATAGTTTATCAATGTGTCGCCTTAAGGGCCTTTGTTGATAAGAATCTAGTTATATTTTAAACTAGATTTTTTGTGTATAACTTTAAATTTAGTGGCTATGATTCATAGCTTACATACATACTCATGAGACTCAAATCATATTATTATCTACCATTTAAGTAATACCTACATGAGTTTATCTTGTATTAAAACTGTTGATTACAAGCAAGCCCACATCACCATTATGAGGCGGAAATATACGAGACAGATTGATTTTGTCCTTGACATCTACTTAATTGTTGTTATGTTGCAAAGCTAGTTATACCAGCTGTTTCTCCTTTGTGCTGAGACGTAGCCTTTTTAGGGTTCCGTACCTCATAAGGAAAAATGGAACCATAGGATCACTTTGTTGTCCGTCTGTCTGTCTGTCAAGACTTTATCTCGGGAACGCGTGGAAGTATCAAGTTGAAATTAAAACCATATACTCAAGTCTCTCTTGAAACTGTGAAATATCAAACTTCTAAGTTAACGTAAAAAAGTGACGGCCATTTATGCCGCAAAAAACGCATATTTCAACACTCTCAAGGGAATAAAAAATTATAGAGTCCTTTGACTTAGAACTATGAATTTGGCAAGTAATATTGTCTTATACTACAAGTACAGAGAAAATTTTGAATTTGAAAACTACACATTTCAAATTAAATCATAAAAAATACAGTGTTTATTTAAGTACCTACTTGTACGGAACCCTCGGTGGGCAAGTCTGACTTGCACTTAACCAGTTTTTTTTTATTTAACCTTATTCAGTAAAAAATAAACGAATTTATTGTTACTAAAAATTGTGCGTTGCTTCGACTTTACCCTACTATTGAAGGGAATTGACAGGATCGAGTTTACATCAAATAAACGTCAAAAATCTGTTATTTTGGTACGTGCATTGAAAACGGTTTCCATGGTGTCCATAGTACTGTTTTGACGTTTACTCGATTCCAACTCGATTTTGATATTCGTCGCTCGCGTCGGTAGTTTGTACACGACTGCCCAAAACAGGAGAATATAATTGTGTTCAGGGTTCATGTATGTATGTATGTGAGTTTCTTTATTCCACCATAACTTCTAGGTGCCTGAACAGATTTGGATATGTGAGATATCGTTATAGTCATTGGTATAGATTTTTTATTAAATTATGTCGGCTACATGACGCCATTTTGTAAAGAGAAAAAAAATATTTAATTATTACAATAGTTCAAGTGAAAAGCCTTGCAAGCAAACTCCAAATCCATATAGTTTGTTACAAAAAAATATAAAATAAAACTAAATAATTAAAAAAATAGTAAATAATAATTAGTAATTTTAGTATGTAATATTAATTTTTTTTGTTCGTATTACATTGAATGTATATTACATATCAGAATATTTATTGTTATAATAAGTATACTAATATGATTATTTGATATGTATCATGTGTCTGTACTTATAAATTAATTAAAAAAAAAACTTAAAAACATGACTGCACTTCCAAAAATGAACTAAAAAGTTAAAGAGCAAGTATCATTGTAGTCGGGGGGCCTGTTTGATTAAAAATTGTTCCACAATAATTGTTGTTGTTGTTAAACCTGACTTTTGTTTTTAACTTTTGAATAAAATTTGCGTTATTAGGTAAACAACAATGCCCGATATATTAATGACTCACTAAATAAAACTCATCAACACGCATATTTAAAAATATAAAAACAATTCTAATCTAATCACAAATAGAATGTGAAAGAACTGCAAACAAAATGTTTCTATTTAAGACGGATAGTTGATATCATAGCGTTGCCGCAATCGGGCTCTGGCATGATGATATTTATCACGTTATTGTTAGTCGCATTCGTAGTGATTTATTTTTATATTACCAAAAACTACTACTACTGGAAACAAAAAGGTGTAAAACATGACAAACCAGTCATCCTATTTGGCACGAATGCGAAAAACTATTTACTGCAACAAAGCCTCACAGAAATGCTAGTCGAAACCTATTGGAAGTATCCCGAAGAAAAAGTTGTCGGAATATACAGATCAAGTATTCCGGATCTAGTGTTGAGAGATCCAAGCCTCATCAAAGATGTGTTGACTACAGACTTTTTGTACTTTTATGGTCGCGGATTAAACACGCATAAAGAATTTGTGGAGCCGATGAAAAGGAATCTATTCTTTGCGGATGGTGACTTATGGCGGCTGTTGCGACAACGGATGACACCAGCGTTTACCAGCGGAAAGCTGCGTGCTATGTTTCCTTTGATTGTGGAGCGCGCTGAGAAGCTACAAGCCTGCACGGCCAACGGTGCAGCCAGCGGCCGCGCCATCGACGCCCGCGAGCTCATGGCACGGTACACCACTGATTTCATCGGAGCCTGCGGTTTTGGTCTCGATGCTGACACACTCAATGATGAGGCTTCCCCATTCCGGAAACTCGGTGTCAACATTTTCAAGAAAACCTTCAAAAATTTGCTCGTGAATTATCTTAAAGACTTCATCCCTGGAATCTTTAAAAACCTTAAACAATTCGGAAAAGTAGAAAAAGAATTAATGGACCTTGTAAGGGACATTTTGAAACAAAGAAACTATCAAACATCCGACAGAAATGACTTTATAGATCTTCTTATTGAGTGCAAAAACAAAGGTATAATAAAAGGAGAATCCATAGAGAGAATAAAACCGGATGGTAGTCCCGAAGAATCGTCAATAGTGCTGGATGATGTGCTAATGGCAGCACAAGTGTTCATTTTCTTCGCAGCTGGCTTTGAAACTTCTTCTTCGGCTACAAGTTATACGCTACATCAACTAGCCTATAACCAGAATATACAAAAGAAAGTTCAGGCAGAAGTCGATAAAGTTTTAGCAAAGCATAATAACAAGCTGAGCTACGACGCTGTTAAGGAAATGACATACTTGGATTGGACATTCAAAGAAGGTATGAGGGTGTTCCCGTCACTAGGGTTTTTGATAAGGCGGTGTGAGAAGAAGTACACGTTCCGCGATATAGACTTGACGATTGACCCGGGCGTGCATGTGTTCGTGCCGCTGCAGGCGATGCACAAGGACCCTCAATATTTCGACAACCCCGAAGAGTTCCGTCCGGAGCGGTTCGACCCGGAAATGTTCGACAGCACTTTGAAGAACATTTATATGCCTTTCGGAATTGGACCACGTCAGTGTATCGGTGAGTTATATGTACTATTATTTCTATTGATTATAGCGAACGATGCACTTATACAGTTTGGGGTTGATTTGATATAGAGTAAAACAAAAATAAAGAAACGGAATAATGTATAGCAGAACTGACTACATTAAAACGCACAAGGTCAGAAACTTGAATGTGTGTCATTTTTCGTGATTTTTTTTTGTGTTTTCTTAGGAGACAGTTGTATAGTAAAAAAACATTTTTCTTTGAAGATAAGCATTGGATTTATTTGTTATCTGCCTGAAGTATTGCACTTTTATGTAATTAGTAATTTATTATGTAAATCTAATAGAGGGGGTTTGTGTCTCTAGTGACGACGATGTTTTTTACTGGTTTTAGGAGAGCGTCTCGGGCAGATGCAGTCGCTGGCAGGGCTGGCAGCGGTGTTGTCGAGATTCTCGGTGAAGCCTGCGCCGGAGTCCGTGCGGCACCCGCTCGTGTATCCACCCTCGGGGATTGTGCAGAGCATCAAGGGAGGATTGCCTCTGATATTCGTAGAGCGGAAATAGCCAGCGCATAGTGTTCATATTAATGAAAATAAGGCAAACTTGTAGTATTATGAGATTCTTAAGGTAAATTTTACAAAAAGTATAAATATAATAAATTATGATGTATACCAGCGATCTCAGCTATAGTATTTATTTAAATTTTCAATAAAAGTTTAATTTACGTTTTGCAAGAACCTCACTATGAAATGTATGTTCTCCAAAATGAGTGTCTGAGTTTTTTCCATTGCCACGTATGTTCATTGTTATGATTTATAGTTTTATGTATTCTGTGTTTACAAATGATTTATGTGTACTATTTTAATAAAAGTAAGGTGTATTTGTTGAACGTTTTATAATAAAAATGTGAAAGATATAAAATACTTACATGTTTTATTAATACAAAATGTTTTTACACTTGTTTATGAACTATTCGATGACTGTTCTAAACGCAATAGTACAATTAATAACTGATCGCTTGACGTCAAATTCATAATATTGATTTTAATATTATGAATTATACCATATCATAAAATTAACAATTTATAAATTATTAATTCAAGTCACTTTGTCTATCTCTTACTGAGCGTTATCCACGCAGCTAACATCTATTAAATGTTGAAAATTCCATTGTAACGAATACGATTTTAAAGCTCTCATACTGTGAGGTCTGTTAGTCGAGTCCGAGTGGAGTCAGTGGCATGGACAAAGACAATACCCTTCGGCCACGACATCACACCAAACGCGTCCTGCGTCTGTCGTCTCGGCAATCACTGCGCGGTCGTGTTGGCGAGCTGAGAGGCTGACACCGAGAAACCGCGCAGTAGTTGTCGTGACGCAAGACGCAGGACGCGCACGCGGTAATGTCGTGGCCCATCTATTATGTATTCTGTGCCGAGGCGTACTGTGTAGTCACGTGCTCATTTTTATCAGTCCAACTCCGAACCACTGATGTTTAAATAACAATAACGATAATGAAATCTTAATTATTAGTAAAGTAAAAAGTACAACACTCTGTATCACCTAACAAATATTTTTGCAGAAATTATTAAAAAGGGGTAAATTAAAAAAAAAATAATGGTATTGTTTCTTTATTAGAACAAACTCGAAAAGTTTATAATTGACAGCTGTTTCTTTTTTTACACTGGCCATCAGACTTTCATGTGAAATCATTATTTTAACTAAGTTAACGACTTTTTTTATTTATTATATCAAAATCTTCAGCACATATACTTCTTAGATTTATGATTTTATTCATTATAATAAAAATACTGATTTCAAGGGTGTTTGTACAAAAGTATTGTTGTTTAGTTGTCCAGTAAAAGTAAAAAATGCATGTTGTGTTCAGCAAAAAACGCACTGAAATCAGTAAGAATACTTTACACAATACTAAAAAAATATACTAGAAAAAAACGACTTGTCACCACAGTTGTCTCAGGCGGGAATATATTAATATAATACTTTATTTAAGTTGTATAATCTGAATCACTTCGTATAATAAATTGCGAATAAAGAGGTCTTAAATACAATTTGCCGATTTCTCGCTCGAATATGTCATGTTTTAGAGCGTAAATAAAAAAATATAATCCACTTATTATTCGCAGAAAAGTTATTTGATCTTTCAGCAACAACAACTTTTTGTAAGTACTTCAACAACACGAAACTGAAATATCTATATATGCTAAAATGCCCGTAAACTTATTCTGCGGACAATACGTGAGTCACGCACTCATATTTAAAAAATCTTAAGAAAACAGGAAATGTGCAAGCGAGAGAGCGGCAAGCTAGGTATAAAATACAAATATCTCTAAATCCCACATAATTAATCCACGACCGATCGTCGTGGAGCTGGAGATCCTAGGGGGAGGCCATGGTCAGCAGTGGGTTTCGCGCAGTTGATATGATGATGATGATAATGATTATGTAGTTTGATTAAAATTTTGAATTATTATGGTAATTTAAATTGCTTACCAAACTACGTTTAGTCAATTAAATAGCAAATTAACCTTCGTATTTTTTTTTACTTTTATAAAGAATAATAAAGAATATCACGACGTTGTGTCATGATAATCATTAACAAATTTAAACAAAAGGCAACGTAACTTGACAACAAAGACATTCCAAAAGATAAAGAAGTAAAATTCTAATAAGAAATTATTGATGTTTGTAAACAAACAACAACGATTATTTAATAACTCACTTAACACAACTCATCGGTATTCCAAACGTATATATTAAGTGATTCTGGTCTTATTGCAACTAGAGTGTAGACAGATAGCCAAGCGTTCCTACTTTCGTCGTTTAGGATATCGTAATTGTTGTCCCGTGATGACATTTGTCGCTTTAATATTAGTCGCGCTCGTTGCGATTTATCTGTATTTTACTAGAAACTATAACTACTGGAAAGAAAAAGGTGTGAAACATGATAAACCAGTATTCCCCTTCGGTACGTGTGCAAAAAACTATTTACTTCAACAGAGCACCACAGAGACACTCGTCGAAACCTATAGGAAATATCCCGATGAAAAAGTTGTCGGAATCTACAGATCAAGTTTACCGGATCTTTTGTTGAGAGATCCGGGCCTCATAAAAGATGTGTTGACTACAGACTTTTTGTATTTTTATGGGCGTGGACTAAGCACTTATAAAGATTCACTGGAGCCGATGAAAAGGAACCTATTCTTCGCGGACGGTGACCTGTGGCGGATGCTACGACAGCGGATGACACCTGCATTTACCAGCGGGAAGCTGCGCGCTATGTTCCCTCTGATTGTTGAGCGCGCTGAAATGTTGCAAACTCGTACGGCCAACGCTGCCGCTAGCGGCCGCACCATTGACGCCCGCGAGCTCATGGCACGGTATGCCACAGACTTCATTGGAGCTTGTGGATTTGGTCTCGAAGCTGACACACTCAACGATGAGGATTCCGCGTTCAGGAAACTTGGTGCCAGAATTTTCCAAGTAACTTTAAGGGACTCGCTCGTTAATTACCTCAAAGACTTCATCCCAGGTGTCTCGAAGAACTTCAAAATGTTTGGAAAAGTGGAAAATGAATTAACTGAGCTCGTGAGGGCCATTTTGAAACAAAGGAACTACCAACCTTCTGGCAGAAATGACTTCATCGATCTTCTTATTGAGTGCAAGAAAAAAGGTGTACTAAGAGGAGAATCCATAGAAAAAAGAAAACTTGATGGTAGCCCCGAAGAATCGTCGATAGTGCTGGACGATGTGCTGATGACTGCGCAAGTGTTTATTTTCTTTGCAGCTGGTTTTGAAACATCTTCTTCAGCCACGAGTTATACGTTGCATCAACTAGCGTACAACCCAGATGTACAAAAGAAAGTCCAAACAGAAATCGATAAAGTTCTTGCAAAGCATGATAATAAGCTGAGCTACGACGCTATTAAGGAAATGACATATTTAGATTGGACGTTCAAAGAAGGAATGAGGATATTCCCCGCAGGAGGGTTTCTGATAAGGCGGTGTGAAAAGAAATACACGTTCCGCGACACAAACCTGACGATTGATCCGGGCATGCGAGTATTTATACCGCTCCAAGCGCTGCATATGGACCCCAAGTACTTCGACAACCCCGAGGAGCTCCGTCCTGAGCGGTTTGACCCGAAAGTCTTCGACAGTTTTTTAAAGAATGTCTTCATGCCTTTTGGCTCTGGACCCAGACAATGTGTCGGTGAGTTAATCTTTATTTATTTATCGTGGCACATTAAATTATGCACTATGCTGATATCGATTTAAATGTTCCAAAATACAAACCCTACTTTATTTCAAACCAGTAACACGAGTTTAACGCATTTTGCAACTCTACAAGAAGTGCTTGTAAAGGTTTTTAAGAGCGCGTAGTATGCACACTAGCGCCGACATTGAAAAAAAAACATAGTGCTTAAATAAAGACAAAATTGTGAGTTATCTTTCTGTAGTGCAGTCCGAAGAAGCTTTTTGGTACTTTTTATAGCTTAAACAATATTTTCTGGCCTGTCGTTAAGTTTTATGGAGTTTTCTTGTCAAAGACTACAATATTTAGTCTTTATTTAAGCACTTTGATTTTTTTCCTATAGCGGCGCTAGTGTGCAGATTACGTACTCTTAATGCATTTTTTTTTCAATCCAGGGGAGCGTCTTGGGCAGATGCAGTCGCTGGCGGGGCTGGCAGCAGTGCTGTCGAGGTTTTCAGTGCAACCTGCGCCGGAGTCGGTGCGGTATCCGCCCGTGTCGGCATCCGCAACGATCGTGCAGAGCATCAAGGGAGGAATACCACTAATATTTGTAGAGCGGAAAGTTGCCAGCTCTTAATAAGGCGAAAAGCTTAAAGACTGTCAGTAAAATTTCAATGCACAAACAATACAGAACGACATTGTTATTAAAATTTGGCTTCGTTTTAAAAACATGCCAGAAGATGAGTAATATGTGCGGTTTTCGACTTCAGGTTTTTTGCTTTGTTAGTTGAAATTTTTTTTTTTCATAAATAACTGAATTATACTAATATCTTCTCATTTATAAGTTTTTGATATAAGTCGAGTTTATGTATTTATCGCTAGAAGAGTAAGGACATTATTGTATACAATAAAACTTTGGAGAAAATTAATTGCATATTTTATAGTCATGTATTATATTTTACGCCGTTTCTTATTACTTGATTTAAATGTAATCAGTTAAAGAAATATTTGTAATTAGAGGTATGTACAATAGACAGTTAAGTTATAAATAATTCAACCTTTTGTCGCCAAAGCTTACTTAATTAACGGCCACATACTCAAACGATTTTTAAAGTTAAAGCCATCTTAAATTTTTTTTAAAAATTCAGATGTGATAAAAACTCTTCATGAATCTGACAGCTTCTTTAAAGTTATGAAGACTTAAACCAATAACTAAGCAGCGTTTGAGAACATTATTAGTTTATTGAGTATTCGGCCGTTTAACATCCCATAATACATTACAAATATATTCGTTAATAATCTTGAACTATTTTATAGGCCTTTTATCATTCAGATTGATATTTTTTATCGCCACTATAAACAGCTTTGCTAGAAACTTATCTTGTAATACTGTTGTTTACAAGCTCTATTATTGCAATAAGTATCTAAAGGAAATCGTTGTCTATCGCAAAAAATACACGAGGATTTTATGATTGATTAATTTATGAAAAGTGATTATTTTTTATAACACAACTGCCCAAAAAAAGAAGTTTTGTGTTCAGGGTTCATGTATGTTTGTGAGTTTCTTTATTCCGCCATAACTTCTAAATGGTACCCGAACAGTGGCTGCAGGACGCCATTTTGTAATGAGAAAAAAATCTTCAAATATTACAATATGAGTATCAAATGAAAGGCCTCGACGAGCACATTCCAAAACCATATAATTTGTTACTAAAATGTATAAAATAAATGAAAAAACCTTTTGAATGCAAAAAACCGCACGAAAACGGTTTAGTAGTTTTTGAGAACGTTTTAAGTGCTAACTCATCTGGTTGCTGCTGCGCCCCCTGGCGGTCTACCACCATGAAACGTGTCTAACAAACTGCTCTGAAATTAAACCTTTTGAATGCAAAAAACCGCATCGAAATTGGCCCAGTCGTTTCCGAGAAAAATGGTAACAGACATACAAACCACAGACTAAGTGATAATACAAACAACCTCTAACCCCAAACGCATATACCGCCTCCGTTCCGTTCCGTCCGTCGTGGGTAAAAAGCTTTTTATTAATAAAAAAAGAAAAACTTTCAAATAATATATTTTTATAAAAAAAAATTGTATAAATAAAACACGATTGATATTAAAGATATTCACTTTTTAATTGTTTATTGCTTTTACTATGTTTATTAATAACTAATAAAATAAGTCATATTTGATTTCTTGTCATGAATATTTTAAGCAAATTTATGCAAATCAGAAGTTTTTGAAATAGTGGAAACTATATAATGTTCTCTATTTAATCAAGATTTTGATTTTGTTACTGATTCGTCATATTCCTAATTGGTCATACCATGTCACATTCCAAGATAAATCTGTTTAGCCAATCGCAAACCGTTACGTTGTAATTTAGGTTATATTTACATAAAAATATTTTGTTTAGCTATAGAATTCTCATTTAAATTGTCAAGATTGTCATCCTAGGCATAGCTTTCAAAGATTTCAACAAAATTAAACCAAGTATTTTTCTGTAAACGAAACTGAAATGGTAGCGATTTAGCTTTGGTTTTATCTTTGAAAATTAGCGAGATTGGACTCCTGAAAACTTATTGACTTTCAGTTATATGTGAAAGGTCAAAAATATTTTATGTAAATTGAGCGATTCTTTTTTAAGGTACCGCGAACAAAGAAAAAAACTGCATCCGTCGTCGGTGCGGAGCTAAAAAGTTATTGTAGGTCCGTGGTCACAGCATATATTTTAGGCTGGGCGTTAATGGAACACAAACAGACAAACAATCACGTGTTTGCATAATATGCTCCCGCTGTAATTACACTACGGCTGATAGCACGCTACACAACTCGCAAACACACCACGTCCGGAGGCGTAATGCGCTTTGGTTAATTCACAGTTTGATAGTCGATATAGCCTAAAATGGCCTTTGCCCCAACATGGTATACCGCAGTAAAGCATTTGTATTGTAAATGCCAGTGACGTAAATGTTACATAAACTTAATTGGCTTGACGGTCCACAAACGTACTTATAATATGAATCTATTACACTAATCCAGGGGGCTAATTGTCTAATTTAAAAATCTATCGCAATTGCTTTCATTTTGACAGTTGGATCCGACACATTGCTGCATTTCTTTGGTAAGTTTTTATTTGTGCCAAAAAGAAGCATCAATGTGTTTCATCCTGAAAGCGATTGCAATAGATTTTGAAATTAGACAATAGAAAGGCTGGTCAGGTACCTACTTTATTTATATGAAGAGTGTTACTTCCTTTCTTACAGTTAAGAAGGTAGTAGGCAAGGCAAGGTGAGGTGCGTTCCCACACCTTATCGTTCATCAACATGAAGTGAGAGAAAGGACGAATAGGCTTGGCCTTCAATTTGATAAAGAAACGAACTTTTAGTGATGTTCCTGCCTAGGTATTTAATTAAGAGTCTTTATTGTTTAACTTTAATAACTCGTAACCAACCTACCATGTGATGAATGATAGTGATGTAAATCTTAGAAATAGTTGTACGATGTATACTTACGCGAAAAAACTCTCATTGTCTTTTACAGTGTAGGTGTATTCTACCAGTCATAAATACAGGACATTATCTCATAATACCGTTAATTACTAGTTATTTGTCATTTACCGACGTAAAATGTATCTAGTCTTATCTGCAGTTACGTCTTTTCAAAACTGCCATAAATTAACAGGGAGTCACCTCAAATCATCTGCAATGTGACTCCCCTTAAATGCAGTCGTCCTCATCGCCGATGTAAATCTAGCAAAAAACTGCAGGAGCCTCGTCTTACGGGCTGACTATGCGACGCAGCAAAAAGCGAGGCGACGACGCACACTGACTAGTCGTTCGAGCGGAATACTTTCAAATAGGTACTAGTTCAAATTTAAGCGTTGGCTATACCTCAGGACGCACCAACGCCTTTGCCTCCATATCTTAAATCTGGTCGTTCATTATTTTTTATTCAAAACGGGATACCTAGAGCTTGACCTTCACGTCACCTGATGTTTAGTGACGATAATGCCGAAAGTGTAAGCGCACTACACCCGGAATCCTCACCACTGAGAAACTGGACTATTTTACTTCTTACTGTCGGAACACAACAAGGTTTCAGGTGGACTTGAAATAAGCCCTACTACCAACCAAACCGATTGCAAATTGTACCCCCCACCTGGGAATCGAACCCAGGACCCATGCGTCTTATACGTGAAGGCGAACCATTAGACCACAGTGGTGGTATACTTCTATTTAGAAGATTTGGATGTCTGCCAAATGAACGTCTCGTCAGTGGCTAACTTAAGTAGATGGTGTGCGATAACGTGAATTGTGTTCCGCTGTGTTGCAGAATAAACAAAAGTCTTTCATTATTCCTGTAGCTGTTCGGTGAGCAAGACGAGCGGGCAGTGAAGAGAGAACTCGCTCATCGCTTCGCCGTATGCAGCATCGCGTGGCCAGGCGGTTTGTTCCTCGGCTCGTGGCTCGCCGTTCGCCCTGGTTGGCTCCTCGCCAGCTCCTACTTCGACAATTAGCTCGTTCAAGCAGCACAAAAACTCTCACCAACTGACATCTCCTTTTATTTAACTTCCAGTAGACCTGACTTCATTAACTGCTATGTAGCTTCCTGTTTTTTTCTACCGAAAGCACCAGACATTAAACAGTTTACTCAACGGACATAATCTTATCTTTTTGTTGAAAAACACTGTAAAACACCTGAATGATAAGAATTTCCTAATGATAAACATAGACATATTATGGTATACATATCTATGTAGAAACGTAGGTAAGCGCATTTTACATGGTGTTGGGAGTAAGATTCTGCATTTGTTGCCGTACGCAATCGCTTCAACTATTTTATCAGACATTGGCAAAAATAGCGTATGAAAGCTTTTCTTCCTACTTTATTAACTCCAGGTATGAAGCGCAAATGAAAAATGTTTATTGTTTGTAAAGTAACTTGTGGAGCGGCGGGTACTGAATGGCATGCAAATAACGTCGTAGTTTACACGAAACTATGTGCTCGGACAGCGCTTATAATAAAACTGATCCCACCCAGGCGCACGATGCAAAAATCCGTAACGGCCAGGGATGTTAAGGAGCTCCGTAACCGTAACCGATACTATCAAGTATCCGAAAAAAAAATTTGCAACCGTAACCGAATCCGATATAAAAGTTTCGTATAATTTCGGATAAAGGCCGAGTCTAAATGAGACACGTGATGCCAGGTTATTCTGCCCGGAGGAGACGACACACTAGGTAGTTTTACATTTTTTTTAAATATAATATTCGTAACCAAAATGATCTGAAATTAACGGATAATCCCAAACAACTTCATATCCATAACTGTATCCGAAACCGGTAAAATATTACTTCTATATCCGTATCCGTATCCAGATCCGAAATTTCATATCCATAACATCCCTGGTAACGCCATCGCTGGACAGGTTGAAAAATTATAATACGGACGGAGACAACGCCACTAGACCACCGCGGTAAACCCACACTCGAGTCACGCAAATATCAACCCTCTTCTTAACTACTTAGAGGCTTTGTAGACTACACAATTAAAGTTGTGGAAGTAATCCGCGGGTTCGGACTAACTGCTTAATTATGCGGCCGGATTATGTTTTTATTTTCAGACTTGAGCATTATAAATTCCTTAGAATAGTCTCTTAAATGCGGGGCTTTACTTAGCCGTCACTCTGCGCTCTTGGGTCACGGATTTTCACAAACCAAATAACGTGGATCTTGCATTATTCGTAATTTACTTTGATGCTACGATTCTGAATATTAATAAAATTAATTATGCCAATTAGATGAACGCAATCTCTGAATACTCTTTGACGTTATAGAAGATAAATACCAATCAAAATTCTGAAATAAAATACGTAAGACAGAAAATATACCTGTAATTCCATTATTAAACAAAATTGTTGAAACTTTTGAATATTTATGATAATAAGCATACATTTCAAAGATAATATTATTCAATCTGCGAAGTATTTTTTTCTCTAATCACGCTAACTAGATTTTTATATATTTATTTCATTAAAAGTCCTTCATTTGATTGGCTTGTGTTTATTTTCTTAAGAGACAAATCAACAATCAAAAATGACTTGTAGCGGCAACTTTTACAAATTATTTTATAACATTATGTTATAATGAATGTATTATATATCTAAAGCTGCAGTTATCTCGCAGCATTCCAATAAATATTAATTAAAGATAACTATAGTTTTAAAAATTGTTATTTGAATTGTCCTACAGCGACGTTGTTAAATATTTACAAGACAATAAAGTATTAATAGAGCCAGATAAGATTAGTTTACAGACATGTAAACAATGTTATCAACGATAGCACCACAGAATAAACAATAGCACAGAGTAAACAATAAATTGGTGATAATATCGGTATCATTCTCGTATTTACCTAATGCTAGTTTACGAGAGTACTATAAACAGACGAAGAGGACTTAGAATTCTTTTTATTAATTTGATACTCCATTCTTATGGTAAGTACCTAAAGTAAATAGGAGATAGAGATTGAAAAACTGCTAAAAACGCTTATACCTATTAAATGAACTGTGGATTTTGAAGAAGTTAGTTTATGCACTTTATAGACTCCAGCCCTCCTAGCATGACCACCGAATAACGATATTATATCACGTGATAAAGCGTTTTGTCGACACTCAACCTGTCAAAATCCTTTTCTGTCAAAAGTCTTTTTATCGCAATTATCTTTTCGGTGGTCATGCTCCTCTATTACTAAGCGACAAACCGCTCTATCCACCTGGTGGGACGGTCAGTATTTTTTTCTAGGGAGGCAAACAAAACGGTAACAAAAATAAATGATCCCACAAAAATCGCAAAATAAAAAACTATTCTAGAAATAGGAAGACACAAGAGCCGCTTAGAACAAATAGCCGTATACCGTACACACAAAGACATCACGTGCTGTACTGGCAATCTCAGACCAAACGGGGCTATATAGTTAGTACCTACTGTAGCTGCAGTTCCCAAGCATCTCCTTTTTTTCCCCAAGTATATCTCCTAGCGCAACAAAAAATGATGGTATTATTTCGAATACGGCTAGAGTAACTTCGTAACTAGGTATATTAATAGGTAGGTGAATATGTAGTCCGTAGGTTGGGAGACTTTCAAAAAGTTATTTAATCTTATTTTATGACGTTTTAATTTTTTTGAAAAATTCCTTTTGCAAAAAAAAAAATTTTTTACTTTAAACTTTTTGGAGCTGCTGCAGAGTCCCCTGGTGGTCTACCGCCATAAAATACGTCTAAAAACATGCTCTTCAATGATACCTTTTAAATGCAGAAACCGCAACGGAATCAGTCCAGTAGTTTTCGAGGAAAATGGTAACAAACAGAGATACAAACTAATAAACAGACAAACTCGAACCCCAAACGGTCTCCGTTCCGTTCTGTCCATCGTTGGTTAAATTAAAGAAGTTCAGAAGTAGTTTATGCAAATTGCTTACGTAACATTAATATAAATAACTATATTTATTAAGAGTGTCCGAGATGATGTGAGAGCTGGTAGAAAACTAGAGGCGGCCTAATGTGGATGCCGTGTAGCGCCGGCGGTATCCATCAACATTGACAGCTGTTCCATCGGGGACTATAGAGGGCGGTTGGTCAGGGGAAAGAACGCTCATAATCTTTGTACCGAGATAGAATCAAAGGACAAACCTAATGATTCCACCATTTTAGGCCTAGTGCCTCAACAGATTTTTTGTATTATTTTGCATTGTATCTGCATCTGCATTGTATTATTTTTTCATTTCTAACGATATTTTTTCAAACTATCTTCGTTTCCCGAGATTGAAGTCAGTTTTATTGAGGAGCTGATTGATTTACCTATGCCTTCTCAGTTAACGCCCTCCATATTGTCCATAGAACTTTTTTTTAATGCGTTTTAGGGCATTGTTTTTTTAAGCCCAATTAAACCAGTAATATTGTATTATTTATTTTCATTTCTAACAATATATTTGAAACTATCAATTTCAATTTTAATTTATGTTCCATCCTTAGAAATTGAGCAATGTCTTTTGCTTATTTTTTTATAATATCTAGTATTGACCGGTAGTCAAAATTCGGCACTAAACTGAGGAAAACTTAATTTGATTGTTTTTTTATTAGTAACACAACTAGTCAAAAGTTACACTAAAGACAACACAGTCATTGTCTGTCGTTTATATAATTTGTTAGGAATATCATCTTATAACTAATGTTTTGTAAGTAGTTTTACATCTCTAGTTTAGTAGTAGTACACCTCTTTCTTCTTTTTTTTAAAGTCAGTTAAAAAATATTTTTTGTGTTTTGTTGGGTATATTATCATCAGTATTTTCAATTTCTTACAGTCAATTTCATTTTTATATTAATGCATAATGTAATATCTAACTAAAATGAAACACTTCTATTCAAATATAATTTCATTGGACGTTAGTCCGAGTAAATCCTGATATTGAAGACTTCTTTTTAGAAGCCATTGTCACCAAAAATGTTTTTTCAATAATTGTTTAAGTGTACAAAACCCTTCAGAATTATAATGTCTCTGTGCTGATAGTATTATGTTTTTGTTATCATTGACTTATCGGACTGTTTACTTGTTGAATTATAATAACTATTGTTAGTAGGTTCAAAAGATAATGATAAAGTTACATCATAATAACCCATTAAAAACAATAAAACGCAGCTCTGCATCTTTGAAATTTTCAAGTCTCTCGCTTGAGCCCTGTTTGTGAATTCGGAACTGGAATCTACATTTCCTAGTGGAAAACTGCGCGGCTCTATAAATAATGTATAGGTGAAACGAAATCCGGCGGTTCTCCAGCTTGCAATCGCAGCTCATCATTATTTTAACCAATGTTTGTATTGATCCGTGATTAGAAAACAAAATGTAAGAAGTGATAAGAAATATATAAAAAAGGAAGATTAAACATCGGGAAATTTAAAAAAAACTAAATACCTACTTAGTTTATTTATTAAATCTTAAAAAATAGGTTCCTACGTGCAATAATAAAATACGCGCATTGTAGGTAAACCGTGAGTGTTTTGTTTTAATGTATAGGTACTTATTACGCGCGGAAATATGCGGATTTGCGTTTTTTTTTAAACTGCGCTGAATCAAAAGTCAATATGTCTGTTCAATGTGTTACCTACTTTATATTTTGAATATTGTAAGCACTGAATGCTACGTATCCGTTATTTTGATCTACAGAAATGGGTACTTATCTCAGAAACTTAATAATAGTTTTGTGGAAGTGGTAGGAGGTACATTCAGTTTCGTTAGTTAGTAATGAAGTTTGATTGTATGTAACGCTACCCACTTACTATGTAAGGAGATCTTTGAACCATTATAGCATTAAATTGCTTTGAGTATTTCATCCGGTAATGGTAAATACCAAATCAAATAAGTGAAGCAGTATTCATCGACAGGCTGACTTGAATGAGTGTAGAGGGCTCGAATAAGTTATTTGATTTGACTCACAATGGCGCAGTGACGTAGGTGCCGATGATAGAGATTAATGGCGCGCTGTAATGACGACTAATTTAACTTAATGGTGAAAACGTCAGCCTGAAGGCTGTGGCCTTCGATTCCGCGTGAAAACCGGTTTAATATATTCTGCTACGTATCTTGGAGACAAGTAGCTAATCGTATCCGTAGATACTATCTACGGATACGATATATATACGTCACCTGAAATTATGGATACGCAAAGCGCTATGGTGTGATTTTGCTTAAAATATTTTTCAAGGCGTTCTACTTTTAAGTAAGACATAATTACAAGACGTTATTTTTATAAGGTAGTACGTTTTTAACGCAGATAAAACATAAATATAGCAGTATACATAGTTTACGTACTTACATTACAAAATTATAGCTCAATAAAAAACTGGGAAATGCGTCAAATGTAAGATTTGACAAGATTTAACAAGATTGTATTAATTTCATTCAAGAAAATCATCATCATCAAGGTGAGCAGCCTATGCAAAGTAATAAACCGTTTCAAAATCGGCCTAGGCGTTCCCAAGATACTTTTACGCCAAACGCCCATCCTTCGTTCCGTCGTAGATAAAAATTAATCCAGTTCTGCAAATCAAAGAGAATCTCAACTCATAACTAGGTATTTCACTAGTAAATTAGTCTAGGAAGATAGTTATGGTAGGTAGGGAATCCCTACCCTAGAGGTATAGTATAATCATATCACGGTTATTTCTATCTTACTAAGACAAATATATAACTTTTTTAAACCAAACAATGTGTTGATTCTGTTCTTTCAAAATCAACTCTATTTTCACCGGAATTCAGCTTAGCGTATAACTTTTGTACGGTCAAGCGCCAATATTAGTCTAGGAAGATAGTTATGGTAGGTAGGGAATCCCTACCCTAGAGGTATAGTATAATCATATCACGGTTATTTCTATCTTACTAAGACAAATATATAACTTTTTTAAACCAAACAATGTGTTGATTCTGCTCTTTCAAAATCAACTCTATTTTCACCGGAATTCAGCTTAGCGTATAACTTTTGTACGGTCAAGCGCCAATACCCAGTGGGGCATCAAACGTATTTATGGACAGATAATACAATTCCGTGGATGTAGTGCCACCCGGCGCCGAACTAAAACGAAACGCGTGATGTAAAGCAAATTGGATCTGCGGTGAATGAATCACATGCCTGTACAGTTGGGAGTAGAACAGTATACTGAAATGAATTTATTGAAAAAATCTGTAATTTTATATTTTTCGCATTTATAATGCTAGGGTATTTTTACCCGACGGAACGGAGAAAGCGTGTTTGTTTGTTTGTGTGTGCGCAAACGCAAATGAGGCCATTTTTTTTCTAGAACGGTTTGACCAATTAAGATGCGGTTTCTGTAATGGGTTTTTAGTTTATCGGCAATGGTGCTTAAGTAGGTTGTATGGTGTTAGCCGCTAGGGGCGCTGAATTATTTAAAAAGTTTAAAATAAAAACAAAAAATTGAAAAACTCACGATGGTTAAAAAGTTATTCTCAATTGAAAAAGAGTCAAATATTTTATACGAAAATCTCCCGACTAAAAGTGATGTACTGAGGTACAGTCACGACTAAAAATAAGTATACAGTTTAGAACTTGTTAAACCCAACCATGTTTAAACTGGATAAAAGAGTATTTGTCAAAAAGAGAACAATGTGTGATAACCCAAAGATGGAGTTCTGAAAGTAAATGTCTCGAATATTACAAATCTTCCTTTAACGTAAATAAATTTGGAGTACCGCAAGGTAGCATTTTGGGCCCACAATTGTTTCTCTTGTACATAAATGATTTACCCAAAAGCATAACTCATGAATGTATTCTGTTCGCAGATGATACTACAATTGCAATCAAAGGCGATAAAAATGTAAACACAAATTATTATGAAAACAGTATTAACACAGCTTTATTAAAAGTGATTGAGTGGCTTGATTAAAATAATTTAAAGATAAATATCGATAAAACAAAATACATTCAGTTTGGTAGTTGTAAAAGAAAACGTCAATCACTTAACATTAATTATACTGGAAAAATTATAGAAGCTGAAAAATGTATGAAATTTTTAGGTATAACTATAGATTGTTATTGTAATTGGAAGCAACACATGTATGAGCTTTACTCAAGGTTAAATAGATTTGTTTTTGCACTTCGTCGTATAAGTCAAATTGTGTCACAGGATGCTGCTATCACAGCCTATAACGGCTTTGGAAATTTATCCTTGCGCTATGGAGTACTTATTTGGGGAAATTCTGTTGATCGCGATAAGGCATTTGTTCTCCAAAAAAAATGTATTCGTGCCATATTTGGGCTTAAACAAACGGATTCCTGTCGACCTTATTTTAGAAAATATAATTTGCTAACACTACCTTGTCTCTACGTCTTTGATATATGATTGTTTGTTCATCAACATAAAAATTTATTTATTCAAAAACAAAAATTGACAAGTAGAAATCTACGTTCTGTATATAAAAATAATCTACATTATCCACGGACAAATTTAGCCTTAGTATCTAAGAATTGTAATATTATGTGTATTAAAATATACAATAAATTACCAAAAGATTTTAAGGAATATAAGTTTTCTAAGTTTAGATCTGCTCTTAGAGAATGGTTAGCCTGTAAATGTTTCTATAGAATACAAGAATACCTAGTTTATAAGTAGAAGCAGTGTATTAATGTTTTATTGTCATTCTTTTTTAATGTGTATACGCCTGTAAAGGTAGAAACCAGTGATACCTTTTTGTATTACATCTGTTTTTTTTTTGTTACCTTGTTTCTGTGCACAATAAATATTCTATTCTATTCTATTCTATTCTATTCTATTCTATTCTATTCTATTCTATTCTATTCTATTCTATTCTATTCTATTCTATTCTATTCTACTTTGTCACTCTGTTTTAGTTGTCATTTGTCATTGATTTCTTTTCAAAAAAGTATTAGCTTTGGAGTGACAAAGTTCTAAACTGTATTCATATTTATAGACGTGACTGTACTATACATATTTATGCACCTAATAATAAATTACAAACGCAAGAAAAATCCGTCGGGCGATGCTTACCTGCCCCGAAATGAACTAATATGTTTTGCAGTTGTAATTAATTAAATTTAATAGTGTTATGAATGTCTTATTGTGTACTACCGACCGCCCGCGACTTCGTCTGCGTGGAAAGTTTTTTTGCTATCCCTCGGGCACAATTATTTTTTTCTGGATGATAAGTGTTCTTTTCTGTACCCCTGACAAAATGTATGCAAAATTTCATGATCATCGGTTCAGTAGTTAAGACGTGCAGGCGTAACAAACAAACAAACAAACGGACTTTTATAATATTAGTAAATAGACAACGGCATTTATAATATTAGTAAGGATGTACTCGAAGACGGCTGAACCAATTGGAGTGATTGAAACGTTATTACATCAGGTTTGTTTCCAAGTTGGTCCCATTTTTTGAAATTTTGAAATCGATTTAATAGATTTCAGGAAATCCTGAAAATACTGTTGGTTTAGTTACCATTATACTGAAATCATACGGATGATCGACCATAACCATAACTTCTTTGTTTATAAACCGATTGAGAAGATTTTTTTTTTTGTTTGAAAGAGGATACTTTAAGGACGATACCATTTTGATTTTATTGGCATTGAACTTTGGACTTTGAAGATACACAAGGGGACTCCTCAAAATCACTAGGTCAAGGACGTTCTGAACTATAAGGCGATTCACACACTGCCATGCATGATGCTGCATGTTGCGTGTCGACGCACTTACGCACGTACTTGCGGGAATGCATGCAGATCTGCATCATCGTGCGGGTTTTTTACGCACTCACGCGCGTAGTTGCATTTTGTAGATTCACGGCGGCTCTGACTCATTTCATTCAAATATCAAGATCCATTTTTAAACACTCGTCAAGCCTTCCAAAATTACGCATGCATCTGCGGGACTCAGTGTGCCATACCTTGCGTCTCCTTCAAGGCCCTTAAAATAGCTCAAGCTCTAAAAACAGCTTAAAAAAAACAACTCTATTAAGCAAGAAATTTTTCTAGTACTTTAAAAGACGTTTTAGTATCAGATATTCGTAGGTACTACATTTTAATATTATTGCTTGCCTTTTAGAGGTATTTATTTTTGAAGCTGTTTTAGAGCTTGAGCTTTTTCTAAGGTTTTAGAAGGAGGTTTTGCTTTTATTAAAAAGCTTTTGTAGTAGGCACTCTTTACTTTTTCGCTGCAAGCCTGCGTTATTTCGTCAAAGTGAGGAAATATACCTACTCATTGAAACATCGACAAAGACTGTCAAACATCTAGAAAGATGACTGTGCTCACATAACCGTAACCAAATGCTACTGTTTACTGGTAGAGTTGTCGAAACCGACGGCGAGTGTCGACGCCGCCGGTAATTAAGTGCGCCGATAAATTCCGGCGGGGTCGCGCCGAAATTCACTGTTTGCCTCTTCGAAGCCTCGCCGTACACGCACTACTGAACCAAGGGCAATGTGTTGCTTTGGAAACACATTTACTAGTATTCACTTGAGTTTCAAACGTTTCTATTGAAGGTCGTGTATTATTCATGTCGTATCATCAACTCGGAACTGATAATGAGACACAAAAATTACGACACAAACATAAATGTAAGTTAAAACTAATTTTAATAAATCATACTTTATCAGTCAGTGTGTCAATACCACCGAAAAAATTAGGTCCGATTGAAGATTGTGAATGAATCCAAGGTCGAGATCGAAATAAGCGATATCGCTCCTTTATGTTTTGACTTGAGGTAGGTACTATTAGAACGCTACGCTTAAAAAAACTTTTAATCTGAGTTAGTAAACGAGCGCAATACCACAGAAAATGATATTTACAGCATGCACAAGGAGCTTCGGCTTTAACTAGCTTCACTCTTTTTTTTATTAATTCACAACGGGTTAGCGCTTGGCCTTCACCTCACCTGATGTTAAGTGACAATAAGGCCGAAGGTGGAAGCGCACTACACCCGGAATCCTCACCACTTAGGAACCGGCTATCTTACCTCTAACTGCCGGAACACAACAATTTTTAAATTGTTGTTATGACGTCAGACTTAGGTAAGATGGTGGTAGCTAGCCAGGCGGACTTGAAGTAAGCCCTACCACCAACCAAACCGAGTACAAATGTCCCTCCTCCTGGGAATCGAACCCAGGACCCCTGCGTCTTACACGGGTGAGCGAACCATTAAACCACAGAGGCGGTTGAATGAATAAACTCATAATTGTAATTTAAACTTAAAAGTAAACATTTCAAGTTAATCAGAATGAGGCTTGTTTTAAGACCAGGGGCTTAGATTAAAATACTTTGGTTCGTCATATTATCTTAACATATTTTATTTTTATTTACTTAAATTAACATCAATAATTTAATTATAAGATCTAAGTATCTTTCTTATCTCCACACTCCGACCCACTTTGATATCACAGGTACATACATTCTACGCAATGATAAATAGATTATTCTACATTGTAACGTTTTAGAATCGTCATGCCGTGCTGCAATTGACTGAGATTATTTTAAGTGACTGTTCACGGTCTTCTTCTCATCAAATTCGATAGTGTAACAGAATTTCTATGAAATTATTAGTCAAATAACTTTATTTGAAATTGTGAAATACGCCCTATATTAAATAGCTACTATGTGGTGATTTTCCTCTCTGTGAATGTCAACGGTACTCCTCCTTGTATTATTTGCACGATGCCGGAGCGCGGCAGGACACGAGGTTTGCGCACCGTCTCCGGCGCAGGCTTCACGGAAAACTGCGACAGGACAGCTGCCAACCCAGCTAGAGACTGCATTTGGCCCAACCTCTCTCCTAGGAAAAAATACAAATCTTGTAAATATTTTTATAACAAGGAGATTTTATAGTTGATATCATTTTGTTTTTATGATCTATGAAATTGATTTCAAATAGACGAAAGCTTGTGTAGGGACATATGCCCAAAGAATTTTTAAATTAGGACATCATTATAAAATAGGGTAAAAAAATAAACTTACCAATACATGAACGCGGTCCCGTGCCGAACGGCATGTAAACGTATTTCAAGGAGCTGTCAAATACTTCTGGGTCAAATCGCTCCGGTCGGAACTCTTCAGGGTTTTCAAAGTACAGTGGGTCCATCTGCATGGCTTGCACCGGCATAAACACCCGCACGCCCGCGTCGATCGTCACATTCAGCTCTGGGAAAGTATATTTCTTCGCACATCTCCTCAGCAAGTACCCCAGTGACGGGAACATCCTCATGCCTTCTTTGAATGTCCAATCCAAGTATGTCATTTCTTTGATGGCATCATAGCTCAGCTTGTTATTGTGTTTTGCTAATACTCGGTCGATTTCATCCTGCACTTTCTTTTGTACTTCTGGATTATAAGCGAGCTGGTGCAAAGTGAAACTAGAAGCTGAAGATGACGTTTCGAACCCTGCCGCGAAGAAAATAAAAATCTGTGCAGCCATCATGACATCATCCAATTCCAAAGAAGCCATCTCAGGGGTTCCGTCTTCTTTTACTTTAGTTAGGGATTCTCCGACCATCAAACCTTTGTTCTTACATTCAAGTAATAGGTCTATGAAATCATTCCTGCCAGTATGTTGGTAATTCCTTTGCTTCAATATCGCCTTTACGAGATTGATCATCTCGTCTTCCACCTTTTCCATTACTTTGAAATTCTTGAAGATTTCAGGAAACAAATCCTTCAAATAAATTACTAGGATATCCCTGAGTCGGAAGTTGAATATTTTGACGCCAAGTTTTCTAAAAGCTGAAGCTTCATCCGTGAGAGAGTCGGTGTCGAGTCCGAATGCGAAGGCGCCGATGAAATCGGTGGTGTAACGTGCCATTAGGTCCCTTGCGTCAACGGTGCGGCCCGTGGCAGCTGCAGTAGCCGTCAACGCTTGCAGTTTCTCAGCACGTTCGACGATCAGGGGGAACATTGCGCGAAGCTTGCCGCTCGTGAAGGCAGGCGTCATGCGTTGCCGCAGCAGCCTCCACACATCACCCTCCGCAAAGAATATATTCCTAAACAACGGTTCCACGACCTCTGCATGCTGATTCAACCCTCTCATATGAAAGTATGCAAAGTCAGTAGTCAAAATACGCTTCGCGATGCTCGGATCCCTTATGACTAGAGCAGGGCGTGACCCCCTGAAGATTCCCACAATTTTTTCTTTCGGGTACTTCCAGTAAGTCTCCACGAGTATTTCCGTGTAGCTTTTCTGTAGTAAATAATTCTTCGCATTTGTACCAAAGAGCAGAACCGGTTCATCATGTTTTACCCCTCGGTTTTTCCAATAATCAAAATCTTTGGTGTTATAGAGGTAGAAGACTATAAAAGCGATGATAAAAAGTGCCGTGAAGATCATTGTTAATTTACTGAGATAACTTTACTGCTATGGTTTTAATAATACAATTAAGGCAAGCCAACTGTGACACTGCAGGCTGAAGTTACTATGTCCTGCAATACCACAAGCAGTGCTATTTATACAAGTAAATAGGATCCGTTTATTAATCACCTGAAAATATTGGAAGTGAGTAATCGTAATCAATTTGATAAGTTGATATTTTTTAATAATTAATGTTGCAAGAAAACAATTATCAGCGCCTTTGTAGGCAGGATATATTTTGACACAATGACATCATATCAATTAATCATTACCAACATCTAGACATTGATGCATTGATTTATTATAACATATATGTCAATGTTTAGTCTCTGATTTATTTTTTGCTTAATATTATAGGAAAAAAGATAGCAAACCCAAGTTTTATGATGCTTTAGTACTAAAGTTTTGAACATTACTGTAGAGGCATGCAATACATTGATGGACGAATGTGAAAATGTGGACCAAGGCGAAGCCCAGGAACACATAATTTCGTGAGTCTATCAATGTCTAGTTGCAGCCATAAAATGTAATAATAATAAATAAATATTAGACACTGCTCCGATTCCAAAGTAAGTAGCTAAAGCACTTGTGTTATGAAAATCAGATACAACGGTGGAACTACAAACACCCTGACCGTAGCCAATTTCATTTTTTGAATTGAACCCCGGGGATCGACCCGGGACCTCAGAGATAGCGACACCTTGAAAACTGGTGTAGAAACCACTCGACCACGGAGGTCACGCTTGTCACGACATAAGGCTTGTATACTTAGTACTTTTCTCAAACAATACGTGGAAATTCAAAATAAGGTACTTGATACAAATAAGGCCTATGCAGTAGAACACCTAGATAAATAAATCCAACCGGGAAAATACTTCATGGACACGTACACACACGCCCTATAACTCGCCCGAGTGCTCGAGCGTCCCATTACGCGTTCACCACGCCAGTTGGCATGCATTTTTCGATAGAGGTGGGCGATTCCTGGCTGCGTTATAGATGATTTAGCTAAAAACTCTTTAATTTTTCTTAGATTCTTACAATTAAAGAGTGAAAGAATATAATTAATCATGTGTTTATTAGTAACCTTTAATATTTATTGAGTTATGAGCATTTCAAATAAAGTAGGTATTTGTATCAAGTACCTTATTTTAATTACGCTCATTTTCCTCGCTTGAAATGATTTCGTCAAATGAATAGGTAACCAAAATAATGTATTCTGTATTTTAATTATTATGTTTAAGTCCTAAAATGTTCAGATTTGGCCCCTTAAATGGTGTATTTTTCATAAGAGTCTATTTCAAAACCCCTTTAATTTTCCTTTGCACTCTCTATGAACTCGATTAAGGGCCCCATATATCTCAAAGTGGCGCCCTCATCTTAAATTTTATTGCTAGCTAGTACCTACATAATGATTCAAAAAGAAAAAAATCGAAATTCACATACAGATTGAAACTAAGGTTCTGTAGTTTATTTACAAACAATAACCTCAATAAAATATAGTTCGTTATAGTAGTAGTAGGCAAAAGTGCTTAAAGTGGCCAAATAAACAGCTATAGAAGCCTCAATCCTACATGTGAATTTTCGATACATTATGTAGATACTCAGCAAGCAATAAATTCAATTAGGATGAGGACGTCACTTGAGGAATATGGTCGCTTTAAGAGCCTAATGATTTTCATGGAAGGAACCTTAACATTAGTTTCGCTGTCATTCACATCATTCTGCACATAAAAAATAACTTAATCAATTATGCGACTATCACTGCTGATCATTCACAGGTTTATGGCTCCCAAGAGAGCTATAATAGCTCCTTTTTTATATTTATTTATTAATGTTTGTGTAAGTATGTAACTAAATAAAGAACTATGACATAAATTATTCATAGAAAGATAATCACTTCCTGCAATTGCTAAACAGTCATAGATTTAGGGTTTTTTTTACAAAGAATTTTAATTAATTAAGTGTTAATGCGGTACATAATCTTATCATGATAGATTGATTTATCAAATTATCATAGTAACATTATCTTATCATGATAATTTAATAAATCAAAATATTATGATAAGTTTTCGGAAACCTGATAATAATAATATAATTAAAATAGACATCGATAATGACTGTGTTAGTCATAGCTGAGTAATACTTTCCTTTATAGAAAGCGAAAAGTACCTCGTCGCTGGCGTCCGCCAGCAGCTTAACAAAAACACACGATTTTTGTTTTGTTTTCTAAGGCCCGGTTTCCACCAAAGCGGAGAGGATAGGAGATGTCTCATTTTTCTTTAGAATATTTCCACATCTCATCTCCGCTCTCGCGCGCGGCACAAGATTCTATACAAAAATGAGACATCTCCTCTCCTCTCCGCTTTGGTGGATACCGGGCCTAATAATATTATTTTATTTTTATATTTTATTTGACAACATCACATACATTGCTCCGATTCCAAAGTAAGTAGCTAAAGCACTTGTGTTATGGAAATCAGAGACAACGGTGGTATCACAAACACCCAGACCAGAGCCAACCGGGGATCAAACCCGGGACCTGATGACACCATGGCGACACCTTGAAAACCGGTGTACAAAGCCACTCGACCACGGAGGTCGTCAATCTAAGTGTCAGCTAAGTTCAAATAGCTGCTTACCTGGCCCTCGTAAACGGGCTAGTTTTGTGGCAATTTCTAACTGCCATCCCCCCCATAACTGTATAGCCCCCAAGTTACTGACTATAGGTTTGTTTATACAGACATTAAGCGTGCCAGACTAAATATTTTTTTAATGACCTCGACTAAAAGTTTTATAATAAGCAATGTTAACATAATTTTACACAGTAGATCTAATAATTTTGGGACCAACACCGTCAACCACAGCTGGAAAAGCCGTATATACCATGTATACACGGTTAATTTTTATAAGGGGAACAATATTTTCTGTCACCTAAGTTTAGATGTGTCACTAATCTGCAATACCCTAATTATAATATCTGTCCCCAAGAAATATATTAGTCATCATATTTATCAAAACTGTCTCTAAGTATAAATCACCGTATTAATGTAAATATGTCTCTTAAATTATAGTTTGATCACTTTTTTCTATAGCCGAAATATAAGATCTGTCCTCTAAAAAGTAAGTCCCTGGCAGCAATAATATATTTGTACTTAAAATAGTAGATCTATCACCTTATAAATCTAATCAACAAACTATTAGTATCATTTAAATCGTTCAATCATCAAAATGATAGATGTGTCACTTAATTAATAGAAAAATTCCTAAGTAGGGGCGGAGTCAAATTGGCGGACTATGAAAATTTAAATGCACTAGGTAGGTTAGGTTAGGTTAGTGTTTAGACCACTCGCAGCGGAGCGAGCGAAGCGAGCGAAGCTCCATAATGCTTATATCAGGATCAACTAGTTTGGCCATAATGCTTATATCAGGATCAACTAGTTTGGCCTAGCCTAAACTGGTTTATCCTATTGTTCTTAGGACAAACTAGTATGGTCTATTGGAAAAACTAGTTTAACCTAGGCCAAACTAGTTTGTCCTGAAAATCGGTTTTGCCGGTTACAAATATACCTAACTAACTCGCACAGCTCGCACTTGACTGCAGTGTTTTGTTTAGTTTTAGATAAGTAGTGTTTTTCTTTCGATTATAAATGTAAATTATATGATTAAAACCTATTGTAGTTTTATTTAATTAATAATTGTACCCATATCGTCAAATTTCAGTTGAATTATGTAATAAGTTAATATTATTTTTTAATGATCAAATATATTTTTAGGTAAACATTTTTAATTGTTTGGTGATTCAGTTTTAGTGACACTTTTATTATTTAGAAACCCAATATAATTATTTGATGATTGATATTATTTCCAAGTAATTCTTAATTATTATTTAGGTAAGCGTTTTTATATTATTTGGCGATTTAATTTAAGTGACAGATCTACTATTTTAGGAACAAATAGTATTTAGTAGGTCACTGAAAATGCATTAATTAGGTAATTGATAAAATCATACCCATTTTTAAGTATACCTAAAACAGTAAGCTGAATCTCTTCCCTTTACTAATGAAAGTTTCAATATTTCATAATTAGTCAAGATATAGAGGTTTCTTTGTGTCCCAAAACTTTACTGATTTCTGGATTTAGAGCTGATTCATAGACTTATATCTTACTTTTATTTGTTTTATTGTATTTATAAGTGTGCTTAATTAAAAGAGGCTGTCTTGTTTACGTCAATCATGGAAAGGATAAACATCTACGCACGCGTTTTACTATATTGCCGATTGATCAACATTTTTTCGATATTTTCAGAATATTGATTTTGAACTTTTAACTGCATATACATATTTAGTAAAGTGGTCTGATAACCCCATTTAATTTTTAGATATACTTAAAAAATAAGGGTGTATAGGTGTATTGACATCTAGCGCGCGTGTCCGCGCAGACACGGCCCAGCACCATGGTATAAAATAATATTATTTTGTCTGCCACGGCACGTGTCTGGCACGCTCAATGTCTGTAGATATATACGAACCTTATATCGTGCAAATACATTGCCAAGTATAGTAATAAAGTTATGAATAAATAGTATTGATTAAACATCAACTGATTTTTTTTTATAATATAAATCTGAAAAATTTTCAACTAATTAATAAAATTATATTTCTATGAATTACAAAATGATTCATTACAAAGTTAAGTAAAGTCAGTCTATAGTTCTATACTAACAGAACTTAAATCGGTTTCTTAATAGTGCGAGCGCCCCGAGCACCGGAAGTTCGCTCGAGTTCAAAACATTACCTTATGAAAGTATAATAATGCTTCCCATTCTAATCGCATCGGGCTCTTGCGGCGCGGAGCGGAACGGAACGGAAATAAACCTGTCACTTTTACAGATGACATCGGTAGCTTCGCGCTTTAGTGCGTCCAACGGTGGTCAGCGTACCCAAATGCTATAGTCACTCTGTCAAATTGCAACTTAAAGTCCTACTCAAATAGATTATAGCAACTATACAATTTGGATATTTTAAAACCTAACGACTTAAAATTTATTTTTAATCATACATAAATCGATAAAGGTTAATAAATCTATCGAACATTGATACGACATTTTCTCAGCGCAATGCCACTTTGACCACACCATGCCAAACGCATTGATAAGTCTTCTATCTTCATACACAAAGATGCACAATCTCTCCACCTCCAGTATAACAAATCTAACATTTCGAATATACAAATAAGTATTGATGAATATCCTTGGCTTCCCTCCCAACAAAGACACTCGGCTTGTGCTCTAAGTCACCTACATCAATAGTCATTACCCAAGTTGAACGTAAATTGTAGCGGCTCGATAGCGCCGCGCCAGCATTATGCAAAGGGCGAGGCTCCCGCGCACTCCCCAGATTAACAGATTAACCAACTTTATGGCAACGGCCCACATCGGAGAATTGAATTTTTTGCGCGCAAGTATACTCGTTAGGTACACGGATTAGCTCCAATCGTTCTCCGACTCCCCCTAATGTAAAAATAGGAGAGATATTTTCACTGGCTAATTCTTTAATACTATCGAGATTTCCACTGCGAATGAGGTTTTAAGGTGGTTCATATAAAAAGCTTAAAATGTTTTATGGTGTATGTGTAAGTTTATCCACATACGATCAAGATAATAAAAAAAATCAAGTTATGATACAGACATAGTTGCACCGATGTTAGCAATATCATAACCATTAACTACTGTATTAAAATGCTTAGTGAATTTTGGGGGGATAAACTTAATATATGCAATGAGGACACGCGGGCGCCAAGATCAAGTGAGGAAAATGCAAACGCATCTCCCGTCGTGGGTATTGGCAGAATAGTTTGAGAACCGATTGTTAATAACTAGGGTATTTGCTTGGATGGCGGGACACAAGGGTCGGCGTCGAAGATCGCGACTTGATCCCAGTTTCAATTAAGCGAGTGTGAAAGTTGGTCGCCGGTGGCCGTAATTAATGTTCTTGATTAAAACTTACTAGACCCCCGCCTCTCATCTCCCCCCTTACGGATTTCGGACTCGGCTCATAAACTCCAACTAAATACTAGGTGGTGCGACGTGACGTACAACTTTGAAGGACCACAACTCAGGAGTTATTACTGTTTTGACAATAACGTTGAACTCGCTCTGTCATTATATCGTTCCTGAATACAAATTCAGCTTCGTATTTGTAGTTCATGGAGGGAAATTAGATAAAGCTGCAACCAATTAATAACTATGTTTGATCTGCTTTACCTAAACTTAACAAAAAACAGGTCAAGAGCGAGTCGGACTCACGCACCGAGGGTTCAATTCACTCTCACCTCGTATTACCATCGGAAAGTCTGTCGGGCTTCAAATTAAAACATATAAATCGAGCCCCAATCGGGCCAAAATGGCGAACACCAATTCATGATGTCACACGAACATCAATATCTCCTAAATAACTTCGGCGAATAGTACAATACGAAACTCCTTTACTTAGGTTTATCTGTTTTTCACTAGGCAGACCTGCCGAAGTTCGAAAAGTTAGTAGGTAGGGCCCCAGATGATACGAGGTGGGAGTGAATTGCGAGGGAGATGCGTGTTTTTGTTCGAATCGTAATGCAGCAGATGTCTAACCTAGCCTAACCCACTCTTTTTTGTCGACTCATCAAGCATGGATATAGCGCTTCCGAGCTACAAATCATCTGTCAGAATAACTAAAAGGTAAATCAAGACTACCAATTAGTAAACGAACGCGAAACTGCAATGCATGTGTGTCCATCAGGCAGCAATTAATCGCTGATGTTTGTTTGTTCGTCTGTGCGCCACTGGAGATCGCAATTACCCCAATAGAGCCACGTTGAGTTGAATTGCCGAGCACACTGCGCTAATTAATTGGAGACTCTACCTTCAATTTTTCTGAAGCTGTAGAGTAAATTTTGCCGTTCAAAGTGGAATTATAAATCGACCAATTATATAAAGATAGTTCTTTAGAAATAGACTAGGTACCTACCTATCAAGGAAGCAATTAAAAAACTTTAGGCACCACAGAGGGCTTGAATAGACTTACTTATACGCAAATATTGTAGGTAAGCAGATTTTATCAGTACTTACTACGTAATCTTCGTAAATTCATGTGAATTCACGTACAAATTTCTAATAATGACGAAAAATTACATGCTTTGTTCAACGATATTTTCTTAATATTACTGAGTTTCTTTTCTGTGAGAAACAGCCATAGTATATACCACCTGCATCTGCTGAGTGGGGCAACTCGGACCGGTTCGTAAACTCGGCAACAAATCCCAATTGTTATTGATATAGGGCAAGTTAGAGCTCCTCAGCCTAATTTGGGTGATTCCATAAACCTTTATGGAGTTTCTTTCGGCGCCCGCGCGCCGCAACCAGACGTCACTCCCAACGGCCAATAAAACGGTGAATTAGACAGAAAATTGCGACTTTCACGGCGAGTTTTTATCACAATCATCCTTATAAAGGCGAATTGGAAACATTTAAGAAAACAAAACATCATGGATATTAGTTTTGATTGCCAATTTTACTTTAATGCTACTTTTATCATCATACTGCAATTAATTACTGATTTTAATTAAATTGCCAATGATCTATAATACCGAAATCGACACTCACTCGGTTAATTATTGAGGATAATGCCTCAAGACTTGAGCGAAATAGCATTAGTCTTGATACGTAACACTGTGTTGATACTTCTGAATTACCTGTTAATTACCATTTATTCTGTTCGGTTCAGTGTATTGTATCTTAAGCTACTGGAGCAGATATTTTTTAACAGAACTTTATTCAAAAGATCAATTTTCTTTAGAGCTCTTATCGATACGATTACTAATAAGGATACTATTTTTTATTATTATTATCATTAGCAAAGTTATTGGGCAATATTAATATAAATAGAAGGTATGCTGATCATTCGTATCATCACCACATCATTCACGACACATTTTATTAAATATTAAGTCTCCAGTTCTTTCTAGATCTAGAATCTTTATGATTATAATATAATGTTGTTAGATGCTAATATCAAATAAAAAAAACTTTCATTTACTTACAAGTGGGACATAACATATTTCTATAACTACATTGTCTAAATGACATGTCCAAGTCACAATCAAAATATCTTTATTCAAATAAATTTAAGCACTTTTTAATCGTGTATATTTTTCTACTTACCGTTCCATACTTTTTCAGCTGACAAGAAGAATGGGCGCAAGCTTCAAGTCAGATTTAACAGGAATAACTAGGATATTTTACAAACTTAAACTCAAGCTCTCGAACTATTTTCTTGCTTTGTGATAGCAGTTATCTTCTACGACATCTACACACGAAGTTTCAATTACCAACCGCAATAAATACTACTTTGTACATCGAAGACGTTTTCAATTTGCCCCTCCCTCAGTACACACTCCAACTCCACAAAACCACAGACAACAACGTTAGGCCGGTCGCACTATTGGAGGCGTTTTCATACGAATGTAACAATAGTACGTCTAATATCTACGTATCTATCTATATCTACGTACTCTAATATCTCTCCTCTGAATATGGTCCCCCCGTACAGGCGAGCTAGTCGTGCATGTGCGAATTTTGAAAATAGAAAAAACACGGAGATAAATGCATCCAGTATGAAATGCGCACTCA
Organism: Catoptria pinella; assembly: GCA_963556745.1. Taxonomy (NCBI): domain Eukaryota; kingdom Metazoa; phylum Arthropoda; class Insecta; order Lepidoptera; family Crambidae; genus Catoptria; species Catoptria pinella. The sequence goes on along the minus strand of OY750774.1, from coordinate 12,205,721 downwards.
ATTCGCACAGTCGACTGTACGACCAATAACGTACGTTTACCCACGACAAAAATTCGCATCAAATCCGAAGTGCGATCGGCCTTTTCGAGAGACGAGGAGCGCGCAACAGACAGTCTTTTCATTAGCATCTGGGGCCATAAAACATTCATGGGATATTTTTAACAGAGCAGTTTAACTGGAACGAACAAAGGGTTCGTCTCGGTAAAAAAGCAATTAATGTAATGGCGGAGGAGATATCTGTGTAATCGGCATCTGGGCCGGAAAAATGTCAATTATGCAAATTACTTGTATTAATTACGAACGGGACGGATGATTTGTGGCCAGCCGCAGTTCTTTTTGAAACTGGCCTGTTTTCACTTTTGAATTCAAATCGTTTTTGCAATACAGATTACGTCATAATATTCAGTGAGATTTTAGAGAGAAGCATCCATCTTTAAATATGGAGTTCCTTCCTCCCTCCATCTGTACTCATGGCGGTAGCTTTGAAAATGTTATCAAGCAACATATCTATGCAATTTCAATTAAAATTAGTCACAAATAATAAAATCAGATTCTTATCGTAATTTAAAAATACATAGGGTAAATTAGAAAGTAAATCTGTCTGTTTTGTTTGTTACGCTTTCAAGCAATGGTGATGAATTCTGGTATTAGAGATTGGACCTTGGTAAGGAAACATAGTTCTTATTGTTTGCGAAATTCCTACAACTAAATTCAACGTGGACGAAGTCGCAGTCGCAGGTTTGTTGTGCGTTCTTAATCTTATCATAAACTCATTTTATTTATCTTTTACAAATGGATTTTCCCCATTTATATCAAAGAAAATAACATGTGACAGTGATTCAGTATTTCCAAAGAATTATAATTATCAAGACCGAAGAAAAGATAATCAGAGAGGTTATGAAATATCTATGGTCAGTGAAGCATTAAAGCTCGTCGCTTACCGAGTAACGGAGGCCGCGAGCGACAGATCCAGTTTCTCAATTAGCGGACGTCGCAGACGCAACAGTTTCCAGCCACAATAAGTGGGGGGGAGGGGGGGGGGATGACATCGACGCCCCGGGATTCATCGCTCCCGGGATAATCTTCCCGGGATGTCATCTCAGAAGTTAGGCTTAATTAAAGTTGCCACTCTGAGCCGCTTGCCCCTTTAACTCCGATCCCTAGTTTGCAGTTCCCAACTATTTGCATTTTGTTTACTGCTTTAATTTGCTCATTGTTCCAACAAATTAATTCAACTGACTTTAGCTTTAATGGGTGTGCGATGCAAATAATTCATTTTGGCAAATATCTTGCGGAGGTAATTTCCCGTTGCTGAGTGTTGTACACTGGAAAGTGCATACGATGCATTTAATGGATGCCAAATTGTCTACTACTATACTTAATTTTCATCTAACGTTTTATTTCTACTTTTGTGAAGTAAAAGTTGAACCGTATTGGGCCCGCGTATAGGTTAAGCCTTATGGCCCATCTTACTTTTCCATCCACAAGCAAGGAAATGCCTTGCACCCCACTGGTGAGGTCATTAAAAACGGACTAAAAAGTACAAAATAATTTCTAAAAGATTTATAAAGAAGTTTTAAACCTAAAAACGTGAAGCGCATTATGTAAGATTTATCATTAACTGTCTATTGCATGCGCCCCACGTTTTTAGGTTTAAAACTTCTGTATAGGGATCAAATCTTAACGAAAGAAATTATTTTTTGGCCGTTTTAAAAACGTGTTTATTTTATATAAAAAAAGATTTTGTAAATTATTATTTTCTGCTTTTAAGTCAACAAGCTAAAACTAAAAATACACCATCTCCTATCGGAGTACTTGTTAAGACGATTCAAACGAGCCCTTCGATGGGGTTGTGTGGTATTATTATAGAGTTCATGTGGTCTTCTTCCTGCTCTATCGTCAGACCCTGGATACAACCATAACGAGAATAGGTTGAGAAATGCGACCAGTAGCTCTACCATGAGTTGATGCAAACTGTTTTCGCTACCGAAAACTATCGGATATATTGCTCAATATGAGTGAAAGAGAGAAAACGATAGTTTACGGTAGCGAAAACAGTTTGCATCAACTCATGGTAGGGCCACTGTAAAGAAGAACAAACGGACAGTCATACGAAAGCATTTTTTCTGTGTGTTGCTCCCTCGGCGGAGATTTAGAGTGTCCACTGGGCCGCGAACCGTGGAGCACCACGCGCGCTCTTTGACAGCCCAGGCGTGCGCGTCTTTGCGTTAGTTTAAAGTCTAGCTTTACCAGGTAATTTTGCCTAGAAAAAATTCAAGGAGTTTTGATTTTTTGTGCGTCAGATAGCACTAAAGGGCTGTTAATAATACATTAAAATTTGGCAACCGTGAAAACTGTGTGGAAGTTTAAAAAAAAACAAAAATGTGATCGAGGCCTTGAATTTTTGCACGGGGACCCAATTTGCATAAATTTATTACACTACAACATTTTGATACAATCTATAGTTAAAGAGTGACATCATAATAAACATTATGTATGTTATTATGTGTGTGTCCCCTTTGCTCTCTTTACATAATTTTTTATTTTTTCTCAAAGTTCAGATATTTTTATCAAAAATTTAAGGGCTCTATCACATTTTTTGTTTTTTTTTTAACTTCCACACAGTTCAGTTCAGGGTCGCAAATTTAATGTATGATTAATAGCCCTCAGTGCTACCTGACGCACAAAAAACCAAAACTTGAATGATTTCCAGCTAGTAGGTAGAGTATTACCTGACTGACTACTGGACTATTAGTTAGGTATAATTAAAGAGCATAAAATAGACACTCCTTACACATTTTCCTACTAATACTACAACAAACTATATATAACACAGGTTATTGTTTCTAAATAAACTATACAACCTAAGCTTAAATCTGTACGTGTAAATTTTCGATTCATTATGTATGTACTTAGCGAGCAATAAATTTAATATAATTAGGGCGCCACTGTGAGGGCACTAATTGCCGTAAGTAAGTACATTGAAATGCTCTAAAATGTTTGGAATTATTTTATTTCAAAATTGCATTAATAAAATCAACAGGATTCTTGTAAGTTGTTCCTTGAGAGTCTCGGATAAAAATGTAAGGAGAATGATTATTATCTTCACTTACAAAACTTATTTACAAAAATAGTTCCTTACTAAGCTTTAAATGGAACAGCCTAAATTGTGCTACATCACCAGAATCACGCGATAGCGGTTGGTTCCGGTCATTTGCGCCACAATCGACTGGAATCGCTAATTATGGCAGGATCAATTATCATCAACGATTACGTGCGCCATCTTGTCACATTAGAGGGGGGACAATCGGAGCGTCATTAGGTATAACACTTTGCGTCCCATACTTCACAGGGGTGCTCAACTATCGTGGGGCCACGAAAATGGCACTTGACGAAACACTTTACCTATACAAATCTAGTGTGTATAAAAAAAGTAGTAGTCTCCAAAAAATGGCAATAAACAAACACAATAATGAAACAGCTTAAGTTTTTCTTTCTTAATATTAATATTTATTTTTCATACAAACGAATTCGATCGTTAATGAAAAAAGTATGTAACTACTTATAAAACTTCGAATTACAGAGAAACCTTCTTATACGTCAAGGAGTACAACGTCATCAGTCAAACTATCTATGCTTAGCCAATTCAACGAGAACACACATCAAGTAAATCTATAAATTTTCAAGTCAAAATAATTTTTATTTATCATTTTGTGTCAATGACTTCAGTTACAAAGACGAGCTGTTCAAAACTATAATTGTGTAAGAACCAACCTTCGCGGCGCATCAACTGTTTCTGTCGGTCGCTCGCATTAGACTTAAGGAGTTTCGGTGCATGCACCGTAACTTAATGAGCAATTTTTTGGTACTGTACAGCCTGTCTAGTGTAGTATGTACATAAAAGGCTTTGTCTTGTGTATGATAAAACTCGTATGCTTTTCAGGGTTTTCCTTAAAGGTCAAGGTCCTCACTAGCCAAACCACAGAATATACAATCAAGCCAAACTAATATTTGCAAATTCTCGTTATCGCTTCGAAACATCGGCTTTGACGTTTTAAAAATCGATTTTTGACGAAACCATGTCAATCCCATAAATGTTTCGAAAGCGAAGCGATAACGAAGATGTTACTTTGGCCACAGAATATGCAACTTTGGCAAGGGGGGTCTTAACAGTTTTTAGCTAGATTTTAAATTGACGACAAAAAATGCACCTAATTCTCGTGGCCGTACCACTATGCCACGCGCTTCCCGACGCTTAAACTCGCATCACCGGATATGACGCGGAACAATCCGCTAATGCCCCATTTACATGTAATTGCGATTTGCGACGCGACCGCGGCCGCTGCGGTTAGCGCTGCACGTCGCTGGAAAGTACAAATCTTGTTTGAAGAAAAAGTTAAAGAAAAATTATACATTTTAGCTCATAGAACTTAGCCAATCCAGTTGGTAAATAGATGTGATGTTCTTAAAATTATCCTTAGTCGATACAGGACGTATTTCTTCTTGTTATATACCTTGAAATGTTCCAAAATGTTTGGAAACTTGTAACTACTGAAGTATATCGGGTGGTAATTCTTTTTTGCACACAATTAGGTGTCAAGACAATGTCTGCTGTACAACGAAAACGTTCTAAGTTCCCATTAGTCGTCACTTTTTAAAATATCAATATTATTTTCTATACCAAAACTAATTCAACGTAAATATCTACAAAAAGACTAAAAGTTAATACCCAAATTGCCTTCATTGTAGTTCCCACGTCGGAGACCTAAATCTAACATGCAAATTAGTGGATCTCGATCACTGATACTAACAATCAGTGTGATTTGCATTAGAAAGATAAACGGGTGCGGGAATTTGCGGAGCGCGCGATAAGGGGGCGCGGGGAGCGGGCGACGGGGATTTTTCTTATTTCCCAGTAATTCCGGCGCCTTTTTAAATCTGGCCGTGATCCGAGCAATGAGCTCGCAAATTACGCAGATATCCCATGCATACGAATGGTCGCTCGGCCGCACCTCTCCTACACCCTAATAACCTGCCTTCTTTATGGCAACACAACGATTTTTGGGCCCCAAATTGTCTCATGACACACGCACCTTAAATATGAGAGCCGTACGTAAAACGACCTTATTTAATTTTCGCATGAATGCCGCCTTCAAACGAAGCTTTTTATATTCAAAGTACTTATTTGCGTTAGCGTTATGTAATAAACTTGGTGTTGTGTCAAACATACAGAGACAGGTTTAATATGAAGTAAAATAATTTGCCGTAGGAAACTCATAACCCGAAGTAAATTTCTATCATAACTCTTTATTTTAGTTTAGTTTACCCAATTATAATAATAATAATAAATAAATGCTTGGACTATTTCACGCAGCGCCACCTAGCCCCAAACTAAGCAAAGCTTGTAATATGGGTGCTAGACAACTGATATACTACTTATATACTTTTTAAATATATACTTATTATACATAGTAACACCCAGAACCGTCACGGAAATTTAAAATTCATCATTTCAATTTCTGCCCGACTGGGAATCGAACCCGGGACCTCTTGCGTGATAGACCGGCATGTTGACCACTGCACCACTCAAGTCGTCTTGGCGATAAAATGACCCTCATTACAATACAGCACCTGCTTTTTATTCACATTTCCATTTATTCTTAACCGTCTGTTACACACACCACGAACAATTAGAACATTTCAAATTAAATAAATTAAGCTTGCAACTCACTAAAGATTTAACTTTAAGTTTTCTCCTATACAAAGGAAATGACTAACAAAGTTTTGTCACCTGTCACATCATTTCATTAATGTGGATTTTACACATAGAACTTGAGCGCAGTGAAAATTTTTCTATGTCTATGGTTTTACACGAGTCAATTTTCCAGGCTACTTGCTGATCGATTTACGTCAACTAGCGTTTTTATCTACAATCGCTTTTAAAATCTAATCGCAAAATAGTTTCAATGAAGTGGCAATTAGCTTATACAAGCGATTGTCGATAAAAAGCGCTAGTTGACGTAAATCGACCAGCAAATCGCCTGGAAAGTCGACTCATGTAAATCCTACATTACCATCCACATCACAAAACAAATCTCACTTAATACAGCGGTATTACAGCTTATCGTTTTAAGCTACTGCACTTTGTATTTCTTCTTAGTTTCAGCAATTCGATATTCATCTGATCATCACAAAAATTGGCCCAACTACATTTTACACGAAAACTCATGTTTTAGTATTTTGAATGAAAGAAATTGTATTATAATCGTATTTGTTTACTAAACAACGTAATTTTTTTACAAACTTCACTGTTGTTTTTTTTATATTAAAATGATCAAGATAAAGATAAAATATTATTTATTGTACACCATGGTAATTTACATAGAAACATATAAAAGAAGAACAGTTAGCGGTTTTATCGCTACAAAGAAATTTCTTTCAGGCAACCATGAGTTGAGCTGGATAAAAATACTAAATATTATAAATGCATAGTTTATAGTGCTCGTTACACAGAATAAATAAGGTTAATTATATTTCATTAAAATACAATATATAAATAAACTATATACTGCTACATAAAAATGATAAATGAAGAAATAAAATTAAATGGTTTATTTGATAGGTAATCAATTAAAATATATTACAGAACACAATCATGCATTAAAAAAATGAATTTATTCATCCCACGATAGACTTGATTTCTCCGTGATATGGGAGGTCCAGGTAAGGCAGCAATGAAGCAGTATTCCACGCAACACATTCTGTTTATCGTCGGCGCAGTACTGCGCGGCGGAATGACGTCATTGAATCTAAGTCAATAGCCTGCCGTAACGATTGTATGTTCGTAACATTTCATAACTCTGGGCGCGCAGATTCAGGTTGCCTGGATGTGGCTGACCATTTTTGCCACGTTACATCGGAGCTTCGCGCTCTACATTAGATGGTAATGTAATTTAGTGCCGATTTCCAATCCTCAGGTAACAGATATCGGTCAGCAAAAATAATAAAGTCAAAATCTTTAAGAAAGCACACTATTTAGGCATTGAAAAATCAGCCCTTATTGGGGCAACTGGCCCTTTATTTTATTTCTCAACTTTCAATGATAATAGTGATTAGATTTTATTCAGGTAATATCAATCAATCTTACACGTTTTTGTTAAACTCGTGTAGAGTGATTTTTTCAAAGATCATTATTTAGTTACGTTCTTGAAATTGAAAGGCGCAGAATCTAAGCAAACAACAGCTAATTGTGTATTTTTTTTTAATTGTAAAGCTTCAATGCTCGATCAAAATGGTGGAGTAAGTATTTTGCGGAATGCTGTTCTACTTTAATGTTAATCTTATCTCTTGACATAAGTTTGCTTAGTAAAGTGGTCAGTTCTACCAATAAGTCTATCTTTACTGCTTCTCCGACCACTACACTTGAGTCCCACTTGTTGTCTCTTCCATTGACTGTATACAATTCGAGGCGTGGAAGTATTCGAGTCACGCGGCGGTCGGTCTCGCTGACGGATTGGTCGCGCGCCCGCCGGGCATACTGATGCGGCCGCCGGATAGTTTTCATAAAGATAAACCCGGATTATGAGAAATGCGAGCTGGATGTACGTCTTGTTTACCTATATGTATAGCCCAGCTTTGTTGAGCGATGGCCGGCCATTTCACATAATGTATTTATGAGGTATGCTATTTGCTTGGTATTATCTTTATGGTTGATTTTCTTGTTGAGGGTTGTAGTGTTTACTTTCTTAAGAATAAGTTTTGCTGCGCATTGTCTTCCATTTTACGTATCTTAGTTTTTCATACTTACATTTTCCTATACTTTTTAAAATAAAAGAAGTTTCAAATTAAATAAATTAAGCTTGCAACTTACTAAAGATTTTACCTAAAGTTTTCTCCTATACAAAGGAAATGACTAACAAAGTTTTGTCACCTGCCACATCATTTCATTAATGTGGGTTTTACACGAGTCAATTTTCCAGGCTACTTGCTGATCGATTTACGTCAACTAGCGTTTTTATCTACAATCGCTTTTAAAATCTAATCGCAAAGTAGTTTCAATGAAGTGGCAATTAGCTTATACAAGCGATTGTCGATAAAAAGCGCTAGTTGACGTAAATCGACCAGCAAATCGCCTGGAAAGTCGACTCATGTAAATTCCACATTGTAAAACAAATCTCACTTGATATAGCGTTATTAAAGCTTATCGTTTTAAGCTACACTTTGTATTTCTTCTTAGTTTCAGCAATTCGATATTCATACACTGGTCATCACAAAAATCGGCCCACCTACATTTTACACAAAAACTCATGTTTTAGTATTTTGAATGAAACAAATTGTATTATAATAGTATTTGTTTGCTAAACAACGTATTTTTTTTACAAATTAGTCACTAAATTATTATTCTTAATGATCATTATTAACAAAAAAAGTTTTAGCACGTCCCACATGTGCTCTATAGGATTAAAGTCCGGACTTCTTGCTGGCCACTGCATACCCGAATGCCGACCACTACCTCTTCTTGCACTATTGCTCTTTTTAAATTCAAAGATAAGCATTTAGAAGTATGTTTTATTTGGCATTTGATTCCCATAAACGTTGTTTAGTAAACAATACGATTATAATACAATCTGTTTCATTCAAAATATTAAAACATGAGTTTTCGTGTAAAATGTAGGTGGACCGATTTTTGTGATGACCAATGTACGCACAGCAGCATATCAAGGTATACACTATACATATCTATAACTACGACACGCTATACAGTGTTAGAAAGAAAGTCACCTTGTCATCATTGGTGGATTTGTTTAGTGTGTGCAAATTTGCCAATGACTGCTTAGCTGTCAAAATTAAGGGCCAATTACTGATCAGCTGTCAAAATATTGACGTTAGTGGGCAACGCCCCTGGCGCATACGTCACCATCCGCCCCGTCTCGCTGCTCGCGTGACGTCATCAGTCAGTCAGTTGACCTCAGTAGACAGTGCGCACAGTTTTTAGTGTCGTGTTGCGGCTAGTGAAGTTTATTAATAAAAAAAAAAGTTAAAAAATTTACAACAAACTGGAGTATCGGTAAGTAACTTTTTATAGTATTTCTAAGTAAAAATTTTTCAAAAGTGTTAGTCTTTTTAAACAAATCGAGTGAGCGTTGACGAAATACGGCATTTCATAACAACTTTCAAGTCCTTATTTATAAAAAATAATGAATTTAATGAAACTTCATACACATAAGTAAAATATATTGGTCTTAAAAGTTAATAGAACTCATTTATGATAAATAGTATAACATCTAGTTAGACAGATTTTAAATTTTCCATAGAAACAGAAATTTCCAATTATCTTTTTTAAATTAAGACATTTCAAAAATGTTCCTTGCTAACTTTTTAAACCTACGTATCCTGCTTATGCATATGAAGTTTCATTAAAATCGGTTCATTCATTTCGAAAAATAAGGACTTGAAAATGACGTTTTCGTCAATGCCCCTATCTCGAATTTATCGCGTTTCTTTTCAATTGTTTCATAATTATTATTATTATGATCGATAAGTGTAGTCTTAAATAGTTAATTCGCTTTTTAATAACTTGGCATGATAGATATTATGATTACGAGTAGCCATCGAGCTTCTCTTAGATCGATAGATTAAATTCTAATTTTACTATTTTTTTCTTAATTTTGTTTTGGTTTTGTTATAACTTTATTATTATTAAATGTTATGTTTTGCTGTAGAGACGAACTATCTGGCTGCGGCGGTGGGAAGAGGGTCCATCACGACAGCGCTACGAGAAGGCCATAGGTAGATAGTCTGACCCATATTTAAGCACAAGAACATAAGAACATTCTCTTCAAATTGATAATGTGAGTAATTATCTTAGTCTCTTACATCTGCCCCCCTAGTCAAAAGTAAAATTTTTGCAATCAAGGATTTGATGTTTTAAAATTCGATGGTAACGAAAACTTTTGTCAATCCAATGCATCTTTCGAAAGCGAAGCAATTACGAAGATTTTCAAATGTAGGTTTGTCAAGGCCTTCTTGTGTGTTTTAAAAAATGTTGCAGCAGTATATAAAATAATTTCATTAGGTTAGGCATAATTAACGTGACCATTCGTCCCGTTTTCGAAGAAAACATCTTTCCAGATGTTTTGACAATCGATAAAGATGAAATAGCTAATTATTAAATTGAGATTTTGCGCTTTCACAATGCTATTTTTATATTAAGATAAATAATTATATTAGAAAAATACTAGAAAATATAGAGCACCTCAGACGGGACTCGAAGCCGCACTTATTATTCTCATTTTTCTTCTTTTAAAATATTATATCGTATCATATCGTATTTAAAATAAAAATAATTCATAAGTAGTTTTTGTTTACATGACTTGGTAATTTTCACACCTGTGATTTGATTCTTTGAACTTGCCGCCCATGAAAGAAACAAAAGGCGACGGATTCTTTTTTTTTGAGTGTGAGAGCATTCGAATAAGTAAACATTTTTTTTTTACTTATCGGTTTAAACTTAAACTAAAACATTATATGCGAGTCATTGATAATCTAAACATTTTGAACCGTTTATGTTTTGATTCTTTAAAATAATAAACTATTGATTATTTATGGTGTTGAGATTTTCTTTGTTGATTTTACATGTTGATATGTAAACCCGGTAAAGTGAAACCGTACCTTAGAAATAAAACACAATTTTTACGGATTACAGCGCGTATATTGTTAATTCAGGTAATATTTTAGAATGATTAAGTTTGGATTTATTGGTTTTTTGAATTCCCGACGTTTACTTGCCTTACTTAACGTGGTTTTACTTGACTATTTAATACTTACAATGTTAACCCGCCTTTTAGCGGTGAAGCCTGCTCACTTGATTTAACACTGATTCACAATACGTAACTTCATTGCGTTGAAAAAAAAATAGTTTTAAATAGTAGTGTGATTGGAAGTGTTTTTTGTTCTAGATTTCCGTGGACATTGTGCGGCGGAGATCAAAAGAAGCTAGAAAGAAGCGAAAAAATTAAATAATGCCGCACCACACAGAGACAAGAAATGGTGGATGAGCTCTTTGGGTCATGAGCATCTTTGTTATTCTAACACGTTTTGATTAAGAGTTTATTTATTTACTAAATCCTGAACATGCACTAATTTTTATCGATGCCGATCTTATTACCTCTGAATGAAAATTGACATTGTGGTGTTATTAACTAACGTGGATTAAAGTTTGCCTTATTAAAATTTATTTTAAAAATAATACTATTTCATGGTAAATTATAATACTTATAAATTATATTACTTACTCTTGGCCAACATTAATTCTTGCTTCTCGGCACGGGGCGCACCATTTCATTCTATTATAAAATTTTTTTTACATGTTACTTTTAATTTTTTCTTATACTTTTAATATATCTATATTTGCATCAATAATATCACGTTTTATTTATTCATCTTGTTTTTTGTTTAGTTATCTTATGTTTAAATAAGATAGGAAAAATAAGTATTGTCAAAAGATTTAATCAGTTTTGGACTAAGCTTACGTCATCTTCGCTATCGGTATTGAAAAAACAAATCACAATCAAAAAGCGACTCACTAAATTAAATAATTACTTATTTTTTTATTTAAAACAACTTATTTATATGACTATGCTTACACATTACGTTTTTATATTATATTCCTGATTTCTGATGGTCTACAAATAAGTGCCCACAGGCACACATTTACTAGCGAGCATGACAAAAGTATTGTAAGTCCTTTGACTAGACCGACAATCTACCGCTGTTGTTCATTCAATTATGCTCTTTAAAGGTATGACGATAATGTTCACTTTACGTTTCCAAAATTGTTACAATAGAACATAACAATGCAACCGTTTTTTTGTTGTTTGTGAATGTTTTGCGTTTAACAACCTACTTTTATTGCTTTACTTACCTATTTGCAATATTTGTGTGAATATTTTTTATTAGTCCAGTCCAGCGAGTCATTTTTATTTCTATTATAATTATTAACACTATTTTTATTATTAAATTGTTACATGTTGTTACTTATACAATACTAAAAAAAATACGACTCGCTCCAGATCATATTTTCGGACGGGAATCGAACCCGAGACCTTTGGATGTCGATCCAATGCTCTGAACGCTGAGGTACCGAGTCACTATCTTTTTAGATATTTTGACAATTGATTAAAATGAAACAGCTATATAATTTTTAAATTTGAGATTTTTCAAAAGATAAGATTAGAGATAAATTTTTTCGAAAGATATTTCAATTGAATGTTTAATTCAGTTGAATTCCTTACATTGATGAATTAACGCTGGCTTGCAGCGTAAGAGTGGAATATACTAGAAGCAATTCGACGATGCCACTAGTGACTCGGTAGCTCAGCGATCAGGGCATTGGATCGGACATCCAAAGGTCGCGGGTTCGATTCCCATCCGAGAATATGATCTGATGTGAGTCGTATTTTTTCTAGTTTATTATTCGGTATTGTATAAAAATAGCATTGGGAATACTAAAATCTCAAACTTAAAAATGTTGTTGCTTCCTCAAAAAGTTGATTTTATTTACCCAGATTTTTAAATCTTAGTCGATATACTACCTACCTACCAACTGTAGAATCAGAAACATTGATAAAACAAGAAAAAAGCAATAAGCTTTTATTATGCCGTTTTGTTAGTTCTTTCGTCATAATTGATTTAATAGAAAAAGGTTTTATTGTGATAGTAATAATAAATTATTTAATTACCGTATAAACGTAAGTGTTTTATTTCCAATTTACTACATACACGATATAGTGTATGATCAAGCAAGACATTCAAGAAAAATACCGAATTGTAAGCCTTATCTTGCAAATTATCACTTGAAAGACGCGCAGCCTATTATTTCGATTTTAAGCATTACCTATTGACAGTGAACAATTTTATGATGTATATTGTCTTGCTTGACCTTGACCGACAGAGCTGCAAAAGGGTGAACGTCAGGATTGCTGGTTGTCTGCATCGGTTCGCGTCAAGCTGGTGACCAAAAATTGTTACCTATTGGTTACTATTTGCTACCTACAGTCAGTTAATTGCTACCTAACTATAAACCAAAATAAACGGATTGCAAAATGTCCAGCCATTCTGATATCAGGATGGCTGGTCCACTCTCCGTTTGTGTAAACTAAACAAATTCTTGCTATTATTTCTTCTTTACTTCAGTAATTGCTACCTGATTGCTACCCTCACGTTTAACAATGTCTACCTTGTAGCTGTAACAAGTAAAAAGTTAAATCATTTGAAAATTTTACAGGGAATGGACTAAGGGTATTGAAATAAGCTTAAACGATTACAACAATGTTTTATTGAAATACATTTTTATATGAAATAATATCTATTTACTAAAGTCATCCTGATATCAGAATAGTTGGACATTTTACAATCCCTTTATTTTGGTTTATAATTAAGTAGCAATTAACTGACTGTAGGTAGCAATTTTTGGTCACCAGCTTGACGCGAACCGATGCAGACAACCAGCCATCCTGACGCTCACGCAAAAGGCTCGTAGAATTCGTTTCACTCGCATGCAAAACCAAATATTATCTTCACTTTGTTAGTTTTAACTTAGCCTAAACATAATATGTTTTTATTCATTTTAGTGGCACTACTTAGTTTAGTGTTCAATCAGTCCGTTACATAAAAGTTTTGTAACATTAGAGACTTCGAGTTGTGAAATTAAGATTATAGAAAAAGCTCCTTTAAAATTCTTCACAAACAGTTAATTTTGTAGATTACAGATAAGCAACATTTTCCTTAAAATAATGAAAGATATATTTTAAATCTTATTTGCCTCTTATCAAAGTCAATAAGTCAAAAAATTTTATTCAAATAAATTTTTGCATTGTCTATATTTTCCTACCATTCGTTAGTGACTTTTTTTATCTTTTTTGTGTAAATCATAAATTAAACACTATTTTAAATACTAAGATAATTAACGTAAGTATTTCCTCATTTAAAAGCTCGTTTACCATTCCAGCATACTTAAGTAAATCATTATAAAATTAATAAAATAAGCAAACGTCACAGACAGTCATTTTTAGTTCCCGTCTCGTTAAATACACAATTAGGTTAGTAAATCGGCGATGAGCATGTTTGAAATACAGTGTTCAATACAAATTTCTTTGCACGGCAAACTCATTGAATCAGCAGCCGCACCCGACGCACACTACTGTAATCTATTTAAATAAACTAGAAGCGCATGACGCACACATGCACAGTCGGTCGAGCACCACGACTTAGTCGAGACGGAATTACGAAAACACTATTTGTCTCATGCGACCGATTCTCCCTGTTCATTCGCATTCGGGTTCAAGGTCAAAGTGTATACACTTGATGTGCTGCCCACTGTACTTCAGTTTTGTATATTTATAGAATCTTAGCGTTTTTAACAAGATGATGGCAGATAGAATATTGATTGATCTGTACGTGATGGGAATGTCAGTATTTTTCTCCGTTCATTTACATAGCAAATTTCCTGCTTTATAGAGGAAAATTCACGAAAAATAACTCGGTATGAGAGTACCGGCAAAATCCGATAATTATGGTGGGTATTCGGATTGAAATTGCAAAAAGTCCTTCAATATTTTTCATATATTATTTACTTATTTTTTATTTATTAGTGAAGATGAGTTTATATATCTTGATAACATTACTCTTTTATGAAAGGAAGACTTAAGTATAGGAATATGATACTTTTTTAAAGCGTTTTTATTAAGTTGCTTTCTCGTTTGTTTCTTTGTTTGTTGGTCCACAAATTTTGCAAACGATTTTATACTAGCTTCCCGATGAGCTATAGACTTGAAACTTTGAACATAGGTCAGAACTGAAAGGCAATGCAATATTATGGTATCATAGAGCTAATCAGATAATGGAACTGGAAGAAGACCACAGGAACTCAGTTTTGAAACCATGCAACCCCATCGAGTTTATGCTCATTCGATTCATCTTGACGAGTATTCTGTTGGTAAATAGTGTCCAGGGTCTGATGATGGAGCCGGAGGAAGGCCACAGGAACTCTTTAATGAAACCATGTAACCCCATCGAGTTTGGGCTCGTTAGATTTGTCTTGACGAGTAATTTGTTGGGAAATAGTGTCTAGGGTCTGATGATGAAGCCGGAAGAAGGCAACAGGAACTCTGTAATAAAACCATGTGACCCCATCGAGTTTGGGCTCGTTTGATTCGTCTTGACAAGTACTCCGATAGGATATGGTGATTAGTTTTAGCTCGTTGACTAAAAAAACTCTTTTTTTTTAATAATAAACACGTTTTGTTAGATTTATAATCATTTGTCATTCGTATGCGTCCCACGTTTTTAGGTTCAAAACTTCAGTCTGTATAGGATTATAAATCTTCACGGGAGAATTTATTGTATATTTTTAGTCCGTTTTAAAAACGTGTTTTTTATTTGAAAAAGTTTTTATTTTATTATAGTAACACTAAGGGTCGTCTATAACTAGGTGTTGAACAAAAAATACAAAAAGTCGACAAACAGAGGAGAAAATAGCACTGAACTATTTATCCTTGCTTAATTAAATAACGTAAGGGATACAGGGGTACCTCACAAGACTAGATAACTAACATTATACACAACAACATTTGTTCTACGTCTTTTCCGAAAACAGACAAAACGACTTTCCATACAAATGTCCGAACAGCTGATCGAGTTTTGTATGAAAAGTCGTTTTTTTTGTCGGAAAAGTCATATAACAAAATGTTGTTGTTTATGGTGTTAATGATCTACTTCTGCGAGGTATTTTACAAATAACCCTGTTTAATACGATGTTTTATTTATAAGTTGTTTAGTTATAAATATGATCTAGTGTCGTTCGATGCCTGTTCAAGCAACATTGCTTGAACAGGCATCGCGGCGCCTCGTGATAAAGGTGCCTGCTCACCTGGCAGCAACCCAACTTGCCGCCATGATGGAACACTCGGGGCCGTAAAGTGGGAAGGTATCTTTATTGCATTAACTAGAAGGAGTTCTTAGTAGAGTTATAGCGCCATCTTAATTTACCAGGGCCTATTTACATTTAAGGCACGTTACTGTTTTAGTTTGGTTGGTTCTATCTTGACAAAATCAAATAATTGTTTGACATTTGACTCTGACTGTAAACATAATACCTTAACTGCTTCGACATGACTAAGGCATTGATATTTTTCCTAATGACAATAATATAGAAACATATGATAAAATTGAATAAAATGCATAAATTTTTCTTACTTTACCTGGGATAAATAATATTAGAGAAAATACTAGAAAAGGGTGAAAATAGGGTGAGTCGATTTTTTCTAGTATTTTTTAATATAAAAATAGCATTGTGAATGCGAAAAATCGAAATTTAATACTTTACTTGATTTTCCAAAGCCGATATTCAATTTAGGGCATTGCGATCGGTTTTATCGTAAGTGGATATTAAGTATATTAATCAAACTCATGATGCAATGGCGATTAATGCCTAAAATATGCAGAGCGCTTAATTATTAAATCATATGAACAGATTCAAAAGCTGTTTAACGTAATCATCTGTAAATCGTTGGTCTATCCGTGCTGGTGTAATGCGGTTATACAAATTCAACAGTGTTGGTACTGAATTTAGTAGCGTATAATATACAACTTCAAGTTGCAAAATAAATAATAATAAATAAATATTTGACGACATCACATACATTGCTCCGATTCCAAAGTAAGTAGCTAAAGCACTTGTGTTATGGAAATCAGAGACAACGGTGGTATCACAAACACCCAGACCTGAGTCAATACAGAAAAGTTCGTTTTTCTAAATTGATCCAACCGGGGATCGAACCCGGAACCTCAGATATGGCGATACCTTGAAAACCGGTGTACAAAGCCACTCGACCGCGGAGATGATCAAAATAGATTTAAAAAAAAAATAGATTTTTCAATTTTATTACAAGTACAAAGTCTAACGTCAATCACAAACATTGATGTGAGTACTTATTATATAATGTTTTAAATTTCCATGGTTTTTGACGTTAGTACGAGTACGTATTGTTTAAAATTAGCAATCATGCGACATGTAATATTTAATAGTATGATTTCTATTTGAATGCGGCTGTTCGTATTCAGTTGCAGTAATTTATTTGCTAAGCCTTTCGCCACATTGTATTAATATAAGATTATAAAAGAACATCAATGGAATTAAATTGACTAGGTATTCTTCAACAAGAACAAAAGCAATGTCTATTAGATAAGTAAAATTCAAATTATGATATCATAGCACATCAATGCTTGTGATGCAAAAGCTGCCAGGTTGGCTTGCAAACATACGGCTCGGTTCTCACCAAGAAACATCACTAACACTACACATTTTTTTACTTTTTTATTAGAAAACTAGTGACTCTGTAAACTGTAGACTTCACGATTGAGATATTTTTGAAATGAAATTCCTTTTTTTTTCGAAAAATTTCGAAAATATAATTATCGAATCTGCTCACATCATTTCACGAGAATCCGTTAAG
Source organism: Catoptria pinella (assembly GCA_963556745.1). Classification (NCBI taxonomy): domain Eukaryota; kingdom Metazoa; phylum Arthropoda; class Insecta; order Lepidoptera; family Crambidae; genus Catoptria; species Catoptria pinella. Next base: position 12,188,208 of record OY750774.1, on the reverse strand, counting down.
AAATGCGACATGTAGAGAAGAACACTTTGCTCGCGCTTTGCGCTCGCTCGGTCAATTAAATAACTGTCATTCATTTAATAATTTAAGTGACTATTTAAGACACCATATCTAATCAGAGATTTTTCGCATTCACAATGCTATTTTCATATTAAGATAAATTAGAAAAAATACTAGAAATAAACGACACTCGTAGCACCTCAGACGGTCTCGGTCACAGTGTGAGGTGGTACGGGTGAGTCGATTTTTTCTAATATATTAATCTCTTGAATCCGATAACAATTGCAATCCAATATCCATGGAATAAAAATAAGGGCGTAAATGAACCTGCAAACAAATGGAAAATAATTACCGTAACACTTAATAACGAACATCTTTTCAAATATATAATTTTTATGTTCCTAATATCTGCCGCCTCCGCCACAATCCCAACCCGTGAATCTCCCCACTCAAAATTGCACTTCTTGGCATCACACCGCCATAGTTCTTCTCAAATTGTGATTCGCGACAAACGTCGAAATAAGTCGGCGCTGCTTGTTTTATATAGCTGGGTCGCGCCGCTTCCTTATTACACAGCTGTCCTAAATTGGTCTGGTTTTTGACGTAACCTGCCTCTTTACTTTTGAATTTAAAAACAATTGCAATCCAAAGGCAATTTTATCTTAATATTATACTTATACTACACTTGTGATAAGGGCTTGCATTTTTTGGTATTTATGGTGCGAATTTAGCTATTTATTTCAACCGATTATTTTTGCGAGCAATGCCCTACAAAGCGAAAATGCTAAAAAATCTTCCAAAACGAATAAAGAAGTGGGATTATCGTAATATATCAATGAGCAATAGCGCTAAGCCCACGCATGGGATGCCACGATACGGCGGCAAGGAATAGAATTTTAACAAGGGTTCGTGATGTGGCAATGAATAAACGATTTCGGACATTTTATGATGTTGCCGAAGGATTATGGCACCCTCGCTACATATATTTGGACGGGAAGAGTTTTTTAAACGCGCCCCCGCGTTGTTTTACGTCCGGACGGACAGTAAAGTTCTTGATACGATGGATTGAAACGCGAATGTTCGTTGTTTACGCTGTAAGGATTTAATAATGGTTTTATTGACAAGTTGGGATCCACATTTGGGTTATGTTTGGCTGTTAAAGGCTTAACTGGGATGAAAATGGAAATATTTCGAAGTGCTTAATACGTGTGTTGTTATACTATTAATAATAAACCACAGAATTCATCATTAATAATATGAATTTCGAATACCTACAAGCTAAATAAACATTTAATTAGCTTATAGGTATTTGAAATTCATATCATTCAAATTACTGTCTGGGAATATTTAAAAGAATTGAATTACATGATCAAAAAATCAAATCAGTTAGTTTATTTTATTTGTATAAATTATCCTGCTAATACAATTCTTCAGTGTTGCTGTTTAAAATTTCAAAAGGTTTTCGTCATCATTATCGACGTCACAAACAGTTTCAGTTTCAGAGTTTAATGAGGCTGAAACACACACTGCACGTGGAATGTCGCCATAAACGTTTTGATTAACGGCTCAGTTCTTCGGTGACGCACGTCCGGTAATGGCGACTACTTTGTAGTGCATTCATATTTCAGGAAAAAGTTTTAGTATAAGAACAAATCACTTCCACCTAACCAATATCACTTATTAGCGACTATTTCAGTGAAGTAACACAATCCAGGAACTACAGTGCGATTGAGAGGTTCTGATTAAGTGTCTTTCAAATGCCGGTGTGTGTCTGCATCAGGTGCATTGCATACAAGGTGCCTCGGTACTTGTATGTTCAAAATGTTACATAATAGTAACTTACCGTACTTGAAATTAATTAATTTTATTGATCAATCTTTAACAATAAAACTTCCGCCTGCACCAGCCCACGTAAAATTTTACTTTCACGAGGAAAACGAATGAAACGTTGAAACGATTTTTCTTAGCATTTTATAATTACTTAGTTCATTTTAAGTTTTAGAGAGTATAATGTATTCAGAAAGTGCTCACTTGCGAACTATTTATACCCTTATAATTTTATTAAGTTTAATATGTGAAATGAACGGTATTCAATGGACTGACGCATTTCAATAGATAATAAATGAATGTTTGAAATAACACATATTTATGACCGCAATAAATAATTCATGAGATATTCAAATAGCCGGCCTCCTTAACGCCACATTATCTAAATAATACGCCGAAGTTTCTGTTATTTTTCTCGTGTTGTTTCGCAGAACTGCCTTCCGAAACGTTCTAAAATGGCCAGAGTTCGCGCAAAACATACTTGGGTATCAACACTTTTTGAGACTCCCGAAATAAGAAAACTTTTGTATGATTTTAGGGAGATCATTACGAGCAAAAAATAAAACGATACAGTTGTTGCTTAGAGCCTAGTGTATCGAAGTTAGGAAAACTATTTAATCTGCATAGATCATTAATGTGGCGTTCAGTTCCTTTAAATGGAAGCTTGTTTGTTTCTTTTCACTGCATTATTTGCGTATTGAATTCATAACACTCAATTGTCCAATCTCCGCTTAATATCAAACACAATGAAAGCTTGAACCATGGTAAATACTACATTATTATGGTAAGGCTACGCCGTAGCTTGCTGTAGCTACGACGTAGGTTGCTACGTCGTAGCTACAGCAAGCTACGGCGTAGACTTGAGCAACGGAGTAGTACTATTGAAACAACACAGAGCTATTAATGTCAAGTTAGCCGATTCATATACAAAAATATTGATAAAACACGATTTCGTATTCCCACCGAGTTTACCTTTCGCAAACTTACATCCGACCTTAAGGCTCACGAAATAAAAACTTCAGCGCGCCTAATCTCCGAAGGCCCTTGACAGTAACAAGACAGGAAAATCTTCGGTCCATTGTTTCGCTTTGACGCTCAGAATGTCAAGCGTTCTTATGATGGATGGTCGTCCAAAGTTTCCAGAATTCATCAGGTAACAAGAGATTGTAGTGAAAAAATTAAAAAAACATCCCCACCTGTTACTTGCGCCATTAATCATCGGCAGGCAATCGCTCGGCAACATTCATCTTTATTAAGAGTACAGACTGTTCGGTGTAGGGTGACCTCAGAGTACGCACAGAAATTGAAAACAAGCCAAACAGTAGGTGCTACATCCAACTATATCACACCAGCTACTATTATTAATAGCTTTAGGAAACATTATGAGAATAAATGCACCAAGCTGAACCAGCTAAGAAAAGGAAAATAAATCTAGAATATTTACGTTGGCTAATAACCACTGGATTCATTGCTCATCACATTTGCAATAGTTCAATTTCAAAAGTATATTATATTATCATAATAATAATCTATTGAAATTATCATAATTATACTATTGAAATTGAACTATTGCAACTGGGATAGGGAGCGAATCCGGACCAGTGGCCATACCATGAGTTGTAGCAAACTGTTTTCGCTACCGTAAACTATCGTTTTCTCTCTTTCACTCGCATTGACTGTGAGCAGTTAAGTATATCCGATAGTTTACGGTAGCGAAAACAGTTTTTCCTTTTTTAATGCCACTAATTTAAGGCACAACTGGACGTGTAATACTAATATCTGCTACACTACAGTCGTGATATCCGATTATTCACACAAAGCAAGTGTCTTATAGGATAATACATAATAAAATGTCCTATGAAACCTGCGCTGTTGGGAACATTATTATAAGGTAATCATCCGTACACAACGCGGGCTAATAAAATAACGGCCAACAAGGAAATTCGTGTTCCTGGCGACCGGCGCCGGCGTAATGCCGACCGAAATACTGCTTAATAAGCTTTGTAATTATTCCCTTGCTTTATTTATTACGGCCGATCTGAATTATGATATCATTTACAAGAAAAAATTGCGGTCATTTAAAATGTATAGGCTTTGTGACATTTTCAATTCAAAGTGCTCTTTGTCCTGTAAATGTATCAACGAAATTAACTAGAACATTATGAATATTGTTTTTATAAAATAAATAATTATAAATAATACATATTAAACAACAGCACATATATTGCTCTGATTCCAAAGTAAGTAGCTAAAGCACGTGTGTTATGGAAATCAGAGACAACGGTGGAACTACAAACACCCAGGCCCGAGCCAAAATAGAAAAGTTTGTTTTCTAAATTGACCCAGCCGGGGATCGAACCCGAGACCTCAGAGATAGCGAGACCTTGAAAACCAGTATACAAACCACTCGACCACGGAGGTCATCAAATCTACGGTTCAGTTGCACACAATTTAAAAACCATTGTGACAAAGACTTATATGTGTAAACTACACTAGACAGGCTGTACAGTACCGAAAAATTGCTCATTAAGTTACGGTGCATGCACCGAAGCTCCTTTAGTCTATTGCGAGCTACCGATAGAAACAGTTGATGCGCCGCGAAGGTTGGTTGTAACACAATTTTAATTTTGAACAATTCGTCTATGTAATTGAAGTCATTGCATTTTAAATATCAATTTACACTCATCAACACCATTTTCATCCACTTTTGTTTCTTTCACACATTTATTGGAAAAGGATATCGTAATGATAATATTCAATTAAAACAGTAACCTTTACTTAACGATACTACAGCGAGCTAAGTTGATAACCTCGCTGCATAGCTAAGCAGGCGTCGTACTCATAACATGATACCTCTTAGCATACGGAGAATTGCTTAGCAAATACGCTAGTAGGATATTGCGACTCCGCTCCAGAAACTCAAACTAATAGAACGCGACGATCTCGTGAAAAGAGCCGCCTTTATGTGAAAACATAGCTTAGTTGGCGCTAGGAGGTACTTAAAAGACAACGAAAGAAATTTTAATTTGCTAAAAATATAGGATCTTTTAATTCAAGACAGTATTTTTTAAATTTTGAGATTTAAGCATTCACAATGCTATTTTATATAATACTAAATAATATACTAGAAAAAATAGGACTCGCACCAGATCATGTTCTCGGGCGGGAATCGAACCCGCGACCTATGGATATCCGGTCCAATGCTCTGACCGCTGAGCTACCGAGTCACTCGGTGACTAGTATATTATTGGTATTATATCAAGACAGTAGTATACTCGTATTATAAATTGACATTTAGAACTGTCAGATATGTGCCAGTAAAGTGGATTTCATATTATGCTATAATGTAATATAGTGTTAATTATGTAGCGTTCACACTTAGCTTTACTATTGTCATTGCTATGTGCTTGCTAATGTCATGAGATTGAGCGATACGTTGTGCATGCTGGCATGTCGCATTCTCCGTCCCGCTCGCTCCAACGAAAAGTCACGTTTGAGACCCTATTTATGAATATACGTCTCGCATCGAATGCGCGATTTGTACCGATTTTCATTCGACATAGCAAAATCAGTATTTTCACCCGACTACGGCGAAGCAAAAAGGAGGGTTATGAGTATGTATGTTCATATTCTGTTCCCTAATAACTTTTGAACTTCTTATCATAATTTATTTACTCGAAGGCTCGATGAGCATAATCAAGAGGTGGACTAACTTTTGAATAATAAACTGGCAGTGGAAAAATTACAAAACGTGGTTAAAAAGTCTGATGACACCGCATTCTCCTCTGAACTTTATATGATTTGATATCTGGTATTTTTCTGTATAAATCTATTTAGTTTCAACAAGGTCTGATTATATTTAACTTAAATAAATTTATTTTGACATACCTCCTTACTAATAAAGATTGCATAGCAGATGCATAGTTACACAGTGTTTTGTCCCTTTCTTTTTAATGTCAAACTTAAATAGTTTGACAGAGAGTAACCATTGTGTAACTATACATCTACTATACAATCTTTATTAGTAAGGGGGTAAATCATATTCTTCTGAATAACTACAGACTACTACTAACAAAAAGTGCATTCGTTTACTTACCTGCACCTTGTTCACGTCACCTCACCCATAGCTTCTGAAAAGATAGGAAACATTACAAAAAATTTAACCACAAAAACTAAACTGTAATTAGTAAAATATTCAAATTTAATTTTGTTATTGAATCATCGACTATAATAAAAAGAAAACTTATAATTGAATGCATTTTATTATAATAAATGGGTATAATTTCGAGTACAAACAGCAATTAAGTGATTTATTCGCGATGCGCCTCACGTGCGCTCCTCAGATTAACGCGTCGCGTTGGTATAAATAATATTAATTTGCACGCCTTATTAAAATGAATGGAGCAAATTATTAATTATACTTGTATTAAAAATAATTGTCCCTAATTTCTTTTGGTTTTTCATTTTACTGTCTACACAAAATTAAAGATTTAATGAAGAAATAATATGCTTATTATCTGTATTATCTTAGTGTATTAATAAATAGTCTCGACGACCTCCGTGATCGAGTGATTTGCACACCAACATTATCAAGGCGTCTTGAGTTCGATTCCCAGCTGGAGGTCAATTTAGAAAAAAACTAACTTTTCTATATTGTCTTAAGTCTGGGTGTTTGTGATACCACCATTGTCTCCGACTTCCATAACAAAATTGCTTTAGCTACTTACTTTGGAATCGGAGCAATCTATGTGATGTTGTCAAATATTTATTTATAAATTATATGTATAAAAAAATATACTCGACGGTGGAAAGCGCAATAGCTGTATCTCGAAAAATGCAAGTTTACACAAGAGCCAAAAAGAATTAAAAAAATAATTACTTGCTACGGCGAAGAAAAAGGGTTATGATTATTAAATATAGGAACTTCAGTTTCGGAACGTATTTATCTTAATCCAAAGCCTCAATATGGAACCAATATTATTGTTCGCAAGTTGCTAGTACTCTTGTTTTTAGTAGGTACGACAATTGAGTTTTCAATGTCAGGCAGCGATCATTTCACCCCTCGCCACTGGTAAGTAAGTATCTTTTAAGGGTGTCGATTTTTTGTCTTTTTCGAAAAAGTCGTAGAACAAACGTTAATAAAAGAAAGGTAAATAAAAGAAAAATATTCGATTTTCCGTACAAACGTTCAAACATCAAGTTTTGTATGAAAACTAGTTTTTTTTGTGTTTTTCGGAAAGTCGTAGCAAAAAGTTGTTGTTTATGATGTTACTGTGAGGTTGTTGGTGTTTTACAAATAACGTCGTATACACATTACACACACTGTAGATACCTCTTATAAGTTTGACTTAGTATCCGCACTAAGAAATCAACGTCGTAACTGTTTTTTTTTTGTATTTGAACTGTTGTCGTATGTTTTATTTTCAAAAACAGCTTTTTTCCCGTTATTTATGTCAGTTTATGGTAAGATTTGATAAAAAAACTTAATGAAAAACCGACGTCGTAAGAATCTATTCTATAAATCGAGACAGAGACCATTCGATGCGCCTTTTTTGAACCAGAATATGGTTAAAAATCATTTTCGCCAATTTTCGTGAAACAGCAATTACACTTTCCACCGGCGAGTAGTATTTAATTTATAAATGTATTTCTTATTAACGTAGTATTCGATAATCATTATTAATTCAATAATATTCTAATAAAAATAATTCCTTGTCTTCCAACAAGATCTGGTAAAGTTATACAAACTCATTCACTCAGTCATTTGCTTTTATTATTACTTCAATCAAAATATTGTGTTTTTTTAAAGTATCAATACCACGAAAATCTTCCAAACTAAGAAATTCCATAGTGAATTATGCAAAAATGTTCATTCGCATACACTCCAGTAATTTATATGGTGTCGTGGCGAAGGCCACATGTGTGCTGCGTGTTTCAACGCCGTGTTTAATAATTTAATAGGAATTTGTTAGCGTCGCGATAAAATATCTCCTAGAGATTTTCAGTCATTGTTTCCACTTTGATTTTGCACAAATTCTTAGAGGGAAAATATTTGGTGATCGATATCGTACAGGTCATCCTTATCTTCTCGAGTAATGAAATTCTAAAACATTTAAGCCTTTTAGCAATTTTTGTTATATGCTAGTATTAAACTAGACATATATCATTAGCTTAACATAACATAACTGGTATATAAGAGTACTATATAAAGAATGGTTAAATATGATGAAAAAAGTTACGTAAATATTTTAAAACTTCAGAATTAATCACACGTTGCACTACTTTTTATCTGCTTAGTAATTGCATCTGAACTTAAAGAAGCGCTCATGGCGGAGCTTGACAGATTGTTCGTACTCGATCACGTTTGCCGTTTGCTAAGCAACGCTCGGTCCGGCCAGGTGTTGGATGGGTGACCGTTAAGTGGCATTACAACTAAGCGCTTCCGTGCTTCGGAGGGCACGTTAAACCGTCCGTCCCGGCTGTTGTCATCTGATAGCAGTCGTTAAGCCAAGTTAGAGGCCGTACAGGCGGCTTGATAAACTCTAACACCAGAGGTGGCCACTAATCCTCATACGATAAGAAAGAGAGGTCTGAACTTAAATTGTTCAAAAAGAAACAATTAATGCAATGCTTTTGGTAACGTTTTATACTTAAATTAAAAGCAGAACAATACAAGATGATAATATTATGAAGCTAGAAAACACTACATTGTATTACATTTTCTGAAAGAAAAGCCATTCTGAAACAATAGAAACCATCTAACTGTTGGAATCGTACGACCAAAACAATCGAAAGACAGATTCAAAAGATCTTTATTCGAGCAAACATCAAAGCGAGGAATCATTCGGGCGTTATTTTAAATCGAAATGAATTTTCATAGTGCAGCCATAAATATGATCCAGGCGCGGGATTGGCGCGTCTTTCACATATTTTATCATTTCATTTCCTATGTACGACGCTGCACGCGAAACATCGAGAGCTCGAAGATTTACATGATGTGTGACTTAAAAGTTTTGTGTCTATAGTTCCAGTAACATTTCATAGATACATATTATTTTGCTTCATATAAATAAATTAATAAATGACATGTTTAACCGGAACCAATACACGGAACGAATGTTTAGTTTGACATCTCTGAAGTTTAATCAAATCACAATCTAGTAAGTAAATACATATTATTATCTATGAGTTCTTTGTCTAATGTAGTAAAAAACTTTTAAAAATTAAAAAGAAAAACCTCCTTCAAAAAACCTTAAAAAAATTGCTATAAAAACAGCTTCAAAAAACAGCAGCTCTAAAAAGCAAGAAATAATATTCAAATCTGCATAATTACTATTCAAGTACCTACGCATATCTGATATTAAAAAAACGTCTTTTGAAGTCGTGAGGGGCTAAAGATATTTTTCTTTTTTAATCATTATCGTGGTTTCTCTTTCTCAATTTGTTTTTTTAATTCTTAAAGCCCCACCCGACTTCATAAGACATTTTAATATCAGATATGCGTAGGTACTTGAATAGTAATTATGCAGATTTGAATATTATTTCTTGCTTTTTAGAGCTGCTGTTTTTTGAAGCTGTTTTTTTATAGCAATTTTTTTAAGGTTTTTTGAAGGAGGTTTTTCTTTTTAATTTTTAAAAGTTTTTTTATTTTTAACTTTTTTGTGGTAGGTATGTATAAGTAAATGTAAGCGATGATATAAATATATTTTATTCACATTTCACACATTTCAATGGTATAATACGCCTAGTAACTCAATATCCACTTTTCGCACTGTTAATTTTAGCAAGGGTCAGACATGGGGTAGGTGACCAAAGTGAATTATCTCCTCCGTGCTTCAGAAGACATGTTAAGCCGTTAGTTCCAGCTACATTTGCACATTAACACCCACCAATCCGCATTGGGCCCGCGCGGTGGGTTATGGTCCATCCTATTCATCAGCCCATAAGTAAGGCTTGTATCCCAGCCCCAGTAGTGACAATAAAAATGGCTGATGCGAAACCTTTCAATACCGTAGAGTAATCACTAATACACTATCATATTTGATTTTGAAGAGTTCTCTTGTGTATCTTCGAAGTCCAAGGTCCAATGTGAAGGAAATTTGAATGAAAACATCCTTAAAGTATCCCCTTTCTAACGAAACAAGAATCATCTAAATCGGTTTATAAACAAAGAAGTTATGTCTGAAGATCCGTTAAAACTCGTGCAAAAGTTATCTAAAAAATTACAGTATTTTCAGGATTACTCAAAAACTACTGAACCGATTTAAAATTTTCAAAAAATGGGACCAACTGGGGAGCAAACATGATAAAGTGGCGTTTGAATCATGTCAATCGGTTCAGCCGTTTTCGAGTTATCGGTGGACATAAAAAAAAAAACAAATAAATTGTCGAACATAGAACCTCCTCCTTTTTTTGAAGTCGGTTAAAAATACACTTATTCCATATCGTGTTCCCGTTTTTACTATGAGGCTATTCTGTATATTTACTTATGGCCGTAAATAATTATTCAATGTTTTACTCTAATAAATAATACATAATTATATAAATATTTGACAACATCACATACATTGCTCCGATTCCAAAGTAAGTAGCTAAAGCACTTGTGTTATGGAAATCAGAGACAACGTTGGTATCACAAACACCCAGACCTGAGCCAATATAGATAAGTTCATTTTCTAAATTGACCCAACCGGGGATCGAACCCGGGACCTCAGAGATGGCGACACCTTGAAAACCGGTGTACAAAGCCAATCGACCAAGGAGGTCGTACTATTTTCGAAACAATTTCCTAAAACGTCCTTTGCTTTATCTTCCTCATATCAGAACCACCTTTGATATTCTTTGAAGGGTAATATTTATATATTATGACCTCTCTCAACAGATAGATACTGTTTCCAAGTGACGATTCTTTAGATTTACATAATCTTTGGGAAATATTATGATGATTATAGTTAGAAGCCTTCATAGGTAATACATTATGTACATATAAGTAAAGAGTACCTTTCACTTGGAAGTACTTATAATTAAGGACTTTTTTAATAGCATCAATTTATTTATAGGGTAGTAATAGTTAATAGGGTGGTAACAGTAGAACCGCTGTTCTGGGATGGATACTGACATCATGTAATAAACTTGAAAATTGTATCTCCTCTACACTCATGCAAAGACATTTATTTATAGGGTAGTAATAGTTAATAGGGTAAAAGTAACAGTAGAACCGCTTTTCTGGGATGGATACTGACATCATGTAAAAAACCTGAAAATTGTATCTCCTCTACACTCATGCGAAAACCGCCTGGTTGGCCTACCCCTTTTGAAAGTAAAACGGCTCCTGGAACGAGATATTTCTAGCTGTTCCCGCGCTCATGCGTACGAAGCCACTTAAAAGCTGTAATAAATAAAATGAGGCACTCTTCCACAGAATAATTTTTGCAACATCGCTTATTGCCCCACCTGTTGCCCGCCGATAAATCATAGTCGGTTCACTGCATTAGATTAATTTCTCGCGTAATTTATTAGCCGATCAACCGATTCGCCTCTCGAGTTAAAAACGCGTTTTTCTTAGACCCCGGGGATGGACTAGCCTTGATTGATGATATCAGCATTGGCTGATCACAAAGTAGAATGGAATAACTTTCGATTTTGGCGTTTTATTAATATGACTGGTTCTTTATTAAACGACCTTAGCATATCTGAGAAATTAAAAATATGTACCTCAATAATACAGCAACCTAGTCCAATGAGGAATAATTAATTGACGACCTCTGTGGTCGAGTGGATTTGTACACCGGTTTTCAAGGTGTCGCTATCTCTGAAGTCCCGGGTTCGATCCCCGGTTGGGTCAATTTAGAAAACGAACTTTTCTATATTGGCTCAGGTCTGGGTGTTTGTGATACCACCGTTGCCTCTGATTTCCATAACACAAGTGCTTTAGCTCTTACTCTGGAAACGGAGCAATGTATGTGATGTTGTCAAATTTATTATTTAATTTATAATTTCATTTACGCTATTCTAATAAATCAATAATTTATGATTACATAGGTATTTTTGGCGTAACGTTAGGTTTATTACTTTAATTCACATGAGAAAATCTTTATTAACCTAATTCGCATAATTACATTTTGACTTAGATCAAAAGACGAGTCATAATGTAATTTAGGTTTCTGCGTCGTATCTATTACAATATTTATGCCATCATTTGAATGAAAAGGTTAGTTTGTCTGTGTTTGACTGCATTTGGACAAAATTATCGTATCCCTACCTAGGTGGGTAACGTAAGTAGTAGCAACGTTACCGGAAGTTTATCACACAATAAGATCACGGCAAAAACCGTTAGTAAACAACTTGACAAAAGCCTTTGATAGGAAAAAACCGCTCGGGATCTCCGTGGAAACCTTGTTTTGCAAACGGAATATATCCTATTTCCTATTAATATTATAAAAGTGAAAGTTTGTATGTTTGTTAATCAATCACACCAAAATGGCTAAACGGATTTGTATGAAAATCGGCACACATTACCAAGCAGGGGCCCTACCGGCTAACTTTTCGAGTTTCGGCGGGTCTGCCGAGCTGCAACTTAAAACAGATAAATCGAAGTAAGGAGTTTCGTATTGTACTATTCGACGAAGTTATTTAGAAGATATCGATGTTCGTGTGACATCATGAATTGGGTTCGCCATTTTGGCCCGATTGTGGCTCGATTTATCTGTTTTAATTTAAAGCCCGGCTGACTTTCCGAAGTTCGATGCGTTAGCCGGTACGGCCCCTCGATCAAAACATACGATACGATTGTAGCACCTTTTTTTTAAGTTAGTGCTTTCGTACCCTACAGTAGTCTGAAACTTAACCATTCTACTATTCCAAATTTTGTTACGCATTGTTTAAATCATGTTTCTTAATATCAATTCGAATGAGGAGCTCGTTGGCGCAGCGGTATAGCACCTGGCCCAGCGATTGCGGAAGTTAAGCAACTTTCGCTAGGGTCGGTCATGGAATGGGCGACCAAAATTTTTTTATCTCGAGCTCCTCCGTGCTTCGGAAGGCACGTTAAGTCGTTGGTCCCGGTTGCATTTTTCAGTAGTTAGAACCAACCAATCCGCAATGGGCCCGCGTGGTGAGTTATGGCCCATCCTCCTTATCCACCCATAAGGAAGGCCTGTGCCCCAGCAGTGGGGACATTAAAAATGGCTGATGATCATCAATTCGAATGTGTCATTTATACATCAGCGTTTATCCGTACGCTGGCTGTATCCCGCCGCTCTGGGTGGAACTCACAAACGCGTTAATGAGATAAAGTCACGATGATTGACGATTGTGAATGCGCTGCTGTATATCACTAGTGATGTGGACTCATTCAGAAAACTAAAAAATTACTAATAAACTATTTAAATGACCTCACAATAACCCTTTCCTTGCAGTCGGGCAATAAAGGAGATAACTTCCTTGCAGTCGGGCAATAAAGGAGATAACTTCCTTGCAGTCGGGCAATAAAGGAGATAACTTATTGTAATAGGAGTAAACGAGTATGTCAGTCAGCGAACTAAAATCTATGGAACAAGCATTGCGCTCAAAAATGGCACCACACGAAAATCACAACTGTAATCTATACAAAAAAATATATGTCGGATAAAAAAATAAACATTATTGAAAATAAAAGACAAAGTGTAACATTCAATAACAAGGTAACAGTTTATTGTTTTGTAGTTGAATTTATACAGTAAAATATACAGTTGTAGACTGTTAACAGTTGAAATTCACACCTTTCTTAAAACTAATAATTACAATATGGTTTTGGTTGAGGAAGTGCCTGCCCGTGGATATCAGAAATGAAATACTGAATATATATTTTTTAATAAAAATTAGTTTTGAAATGATTGCCTAGTAGTACGGTATCTGATGGTAATAAATAAAGAGTGCTGTTGATGACTGCATCTTAATTTTCTTGAGGGTTAGTTCATAATAAAATAGCTCTAAGGCACCCAGATATAAAAAGGCGCAGTTAGCGACCGCAGCTCTCAGCAAAGCGATGAGCCCAATTATGGAATGCTCCATTCACTCAGCTCTCAAAATTTGAAGCCGCCGGAAGCCAGCTAGATGCTGTGCGAGTTGTAATTTTTTGGTGCCATTTTTTAAGCATTGTTCGCAATTACACTTCCACAGATATTTCGCTGATAGGTATCAATCATGTAATGAAAAGTGGATAACCATTTGATATATAAAGTGCCAGATTAAAATTACTCCTCAAGAATGAAGCGTATTTTGTTATCAGAATACAATAAGACTGAACTTGTCAGTGATGCAAACTCATTAATATAATATTTAACGTTAAGAAAATAATAATACTAAATTGTGGATGAATACAATTTATTGCGCCTTCAAGCCGGATGAATTGATGTAAATTATTCCCAACAGCATTCAGTATGAGGGAGAGAAAGAGAACTATTTTTTTCACACCAAAGACCATACAAAAACGTTACAATGTCTAATATCAAAAGATAAAACCAAATCAAAACAGCATTAAACATAGTACAAAACACACAATTAACAAAAGTGATAATTGTGTCAGCTTGCTGCCATGACACTAGATGAGGCAAAGCTGGCATAGTTGTTCTATCTCACGAAGTCCGTTTGGCTGTGAATGTTGTTGAGCGTGCACATCCACATTGTTTAGTGTGCAACTGCACGCTCTCGTGAAGTGCATTCCGTGCCCGCATCACTTCACTACCCATCGAGTGTTGTATATTTCGTTAAAATGCGCGATCAATCAGAGGCATTGTGCGGTGGGTCGCCATCCACTGCTCGTTCATGCACATTGAGCTGATTTTAAATGCATCCGAGCTCACAGCCATTTGTCAATTATTTTATATTATATACTCTGTGGTGTTAATGTGAACCGTATTTACCATTAAAAGGGTGTTACTGAAGTACCCTCCTCATATTTAAAGCGATGGCACATCATACATACGTGTACAAGTTCAAGGAAAATTTTATAAATGTGCTACACATTGACATTACGTTACGTTAACGGACACTCATGCATATTTTCAGACACATTCATAGCCTTTTTAAAATAGAAATAGAAATAGAAATAGAAATAGAAATTTATTCGTTCGAAACACGGTACAAATTAATCATATAAAGGCGTGCATAGATGATTTTAATCTCTAATAATGTTAAGTACGTTCTATTTGTTAAGATAAGTGAGATAACTAGAAAAAATCGACTCACCCGTAGCACTTCAGACAAGACGACGAGTGAGTTGATTTTTCGAGTAATAGCATAAAAAATAGCATTGTTAATGCAAAATTTTAAAAATTTAATACTTGCTAGTTTTTAATATTCTTACCAACATTTTTCATTTGTTAAATTGAACAATCGCCATTCCACAGTAAGGTCACTCACTAGTAAGTATTTAAATCAACAACAGCGGTCCCTATTTCCACGCGCCATGAAATAATGATCCATTATTTAAGGCAAGGACAATACGGAGATCAGCGGATCCGTGATAGTGGGCGCCTAACAAATAGCACGGTTATCGGATCAGCGTGTTTGTTCCAGCTCAACAGTAACGCGATCCCTGGGATCCCAATAAAACCCTTGCCTGCTGAACATTGAAATGGCACACTAAACTCGCACGAATATTTTCCGCTCTGTCCGCTCCACCATTGTCATACGACCTAATTATCTCATGGATTTTGCTGTAACTTTTTTACACCTTCTCAATGTCTAGAGGCCACTAAGCAACAATAATATTTCACGAAATTTGAAACCGATCTGAAATAAGGATGCCAAAAATAATAATAATAAATAAATAAATACAATAAATATTTGACAACATCACATACATTGCTCCGATTCCAAAGTAAGTAGCTAATAGCACTTGTGTTATGGAAATCAGAGACAACGGTGGTATCACATACACCCAGACCTGAGCCAATACAGAGGAGTTCGTTTTCTAAATTGACCCAACCGGGGATCGAACCCGGGACCTCAGAGATGGCGATACCTTGAAAACCGGTGTACGATACCAGTCGACCGCGGAGGTCGTCATTCTAGTCATTCTCGGAATCTCTATAAAATTTTAGTAAGCAATATTGTAGTAAATAAAAAATCGGTTATGCTGACATACAAGTTTTGAATAATCGGCACCATACGCGTAACAGCTTTGTCCATAAAACCCAACATTTTAATACAAAGTGTTTATTTGAACCCTTCACTAAAAACGTGTTGCGTGTTAAAATGTTTTCGTTTGCTCTCTATGAATAGAAAGGACCCGATATTTCAACATCGGCCCAATCAAATATTTGCAAAGTCCATCCATGGAGGTTTATGGCCACAACACACACAACAGGCGACGGGCGACAACAACGATTTTCTAGTTACAAAATAATTGGCACTTTGTCGATGTGAATATACATCAACAGGAATCGTGTGTACTAGTATATGGAATCAAACATTCAAACCATCCCACTATTTACTTCTGTAAGTAACAAATGACAAACGACACAATACATGTCTTAAAAATTTAAACCGTCAACTTAATTATCATCATAAACTAAACAATTCGGAAGAAATGTTTCTCTTTTTCTGAAGATTAGATGTTAACCGCTGTTTCTCGTAATATTGGACCAATACCGCTTTTGTAACTAAAGTCCGATTTGACAAAACGTCAAAAAAGTCTATTGAATTTTTAAATTTGAGATTTTGGCATTCACAATGCTATTTTTCTACAATACTAAATAATATACTAGAAAAAAATATTATTTAGTATTTATATTATATATTAAAGTAGTAAGCTACACATATTGACAAAGGTGTAGAGTTTGTGAAGTTAGGGCGTGTAGAGTTAGAAGCTTGGCGCTACATGAGGTCTGATCACATTTTACATGAAAATGTTTTGGTGGGATAGTTGATTTTTATTGATTTTGTGATTTTTTTCGCCATACCTACCACATCGGTCTCGCTTTTGCGCGCGTCGTTTTCTCATTGCTGTCGCTTTAGTCGTATAGCGTCTTAAGTCATTATAAAAGCAACGGCAGCAACATCATATTTTTCCAAAATGGTGGAAAATAATATTTTTGATTTCGAAGCAGTGCAGTTACTATGGGATATTGCTGTTTTTTCTGCAAATCTATAATTTTAACGTTGATTGTATATGAGATGTTGCTGTTTTTGCTGCAAACTTAATAAGTCAAATAATGAAGCAGGCTGCATTCAAGTTGCTATTATTGATGAATAGGAAGTTAGCTTAGCCCTTAGCTTATAAAACTCATTTTTAAACTGAACCACAATATTGCGCTGTCCGAAACCTGTGACACCAACCCTTAGATTGAGTATGCCGCGAATTCCATACGCATGCGACATCCAGATCATAGTATTTCCTTTTATCCCGATGTTCACAGACAACAAAGAAAAATTCTCAAAAGGTACGTACACACAAACATATCAACCAACGGCCGTATGGTGAGTAGTGGGCAGGGGGCCACGGTCACGTCTGTATGGGGCAGCAATTATTGCACGCCATATTGGTTCGGCTTTTTCATTTCAGCGCGGGTCGGCCGGCCGCCCATTCATATCGAAGATTAGATATCGGCGAAATATTGCGTACATTTTGCAGATATTCACCCGATACGTTGACTCCAATCTATATATTTACCATTAATTTTGTGCTGCGTGGAGCTGCCTGTTTATTTAGGTAACGTAGATGTCAGCCGGATGCTGTTTTTACCTAACAATTTTGCGATGGATGTGAAATTTCGCGTTTTCACTTGTCTTTATAGTTTGAGTTGGACAAAGACAGCATAGCTACATATTTTAATTTATAAAATAGTGCGTGGACTTTATCCTTAAGTAATGTGTATGTGAATCCAGAGTATGCGACTTAGTCACTAATGTCTCTATAGATAAATTAATTTAAAAGGTGAGAAAAAAAATTTAGTCTCATATTATAACACTAATTAATTAATTTGAAACGATGTGATCTAATTTTGACTCTAAGCTTGATCGAAAGCTGATTAATCTTTATATTACAAATATATCCTCTCCCATATTTTCAAACCTAAATATGAAAAAGGAAACATAAAATTCGAAGCGAGAAATGAAATAAATGTATGAATGCGTCAAATAATGCGGTCTCGTCCCAGCCCCGGGACCAGTTAGCGCAGTTTAAAACTTCGCAAATTGAAAATCGCTCCGTTTAGTGCACCTACTATTTTGTTTTAGTCTCTTTTTGTTAAGTTACTTCTTCTTTGGACCAGCAATTTTCATCAAGAAATAAATCAGAAGTTTCCTTAAAAAGAAAACCATAGTATCGAGGCGATGCCCATCGTCCCGCACTACGAGCGTGGGTTTTATGGTGCCGTATGGGGAGCCTGGTCGACCTACTATTTTATAAAAGTAACTGTTTTGGACATCATTGACACACCTTGGCATCCTTGAATAACATCAAAATGTAATGGAAAGGTATAGCTGTCAAAATGCCACAAAACGTCACCTAGATCACAGATAATATAACGTGTTACAAAAATACCCCTAATGCCGAATATGGTATATAGGGACCATCAAACTGAACAACATTTACTATGGGATCAACTCTGAAATCACGAAATATAAATCAGCAGTTTCATACATTTTTATATTTTCGATTTTAATTTTTGTATGAAACAGCTGAGTTTTTTTACGCGATTTCAGAGTTAGTCCCATAGTAAAAGTTATTCAGTTAGATGGTCCCTATCTACCATATTCGGCATTAGGGGTATTTTTGTAACACTTTGTATAATACTCCTTGATGTAAACTTACTTCAGACAATGTATTTATGTAGCTGAGGTGCTAAGGTGAAGTAAGGTACCTATAGGTACCATGGGCAACAGCGTCGCTTAACCATTCCTAAGGTTAAAATCGCTTGCACGCCGCGCTCGTCACAACATACGTTTAGTTCGTGCAGGGGCGATACGCGCGCATACGAGTTTTGTTGTTAACTGGTTAAGCAACGCTGTTGCCCATAGTACATATAAGTTCATATTATGACGAAAAGTATACAGTCATAGAAGTCATTTTGCCTGTTGTATTAAAAGGTGGTCAATAGATGATTTTGCCCCTTGAACTTGTAAGATTTTTTGTAAGCAATTTTTCAACTGTCAACAACAAACAATATAGTCATTTAACAAAACTTCTTTCCAAAACTGCTTACCTGATAATCCGCAGGACCGTTGTCTTCCGCCAAAACGTCCGATTCTGATTAAAACTTTATACCCGGGGCGCGATTAATTTAACTTTTTTCCTGCGCCGTGTTTTTTTATCCTTATTTTAGTGTTACCGGAGTGTCCACGGTCCAAAAAAGATGCAAAAGTGGGACAGAACTAGAACTGTTACGCCCGTTTGCATAGTCGGTACGTGTGGGAAATATATGTACGCCTCTGCGGGAGCTTGAAAGAGATTAATGGCGAAATAAAACAAGATTCAACTTGAATCTTAATTCAGATTTAAAATGTGCACTTTGTGTTTTCGAATAAGATGGATTCTGCGAATTATTTTGCTGTATCATGATTTCTTCTAGTTATTTTTACTAAATCTGACTATGTATGTGTATGTATGTGTTGTTTACTAGAAGTTAAGGCTTTAGTAGAATCGCTTCGATCAAGGATACCCTAGATCTCTGGTCAGTCTCAAAAATGCACCTCGAAAATAACGCCACACTTTCAAACTGGGGGCTGCTAAAGCTGTACATAGTATTTCTTCTTTGTTTCTTACTACTTAACGTTGATTTTTCTCGTAGAATTAATAGTAATTTGTACCCAATAAAATTTTTCATGTGGGGATTCGAATTAAAAAATTTCGAATTGTTTTTTGTTTTGTCAGTCGGTGCTACATAAGTTCATGAAGCATTATCATTTAGGATATTCTTAATCGAATTAGAATCGTCTGTCTTTTATTTCAAATGATTAATGTGTCTTTCATAAAACAAAAGGACAAAAACAGCACAACATTTTAAAAGTAATCTATTTTATGTTTAGAACTTTCCCAAGGCTGCCTTTTATTGCGTTAACAGCGCCAAACGAGATAAGTATGCGTCAGTTATAATAAATAGAAATGAATAAAAGAAATTCCATCGTCTGGCTGAAGAGAGACTCGAATATTAACACAGAGAATCTTCGCCAAAACTATCAAGTACTGTCTTTAAATATTCGCCATCGAGATAAACGAAAATACAATGTCTGTTATGATTGAATAGTTTCATTTTCTTTTGTATTCAGTGGCTTCTGTTCGCGATGTTTTGTTCGCAGTTGTACGACAAATTGCAGTGGATTGATCGCGCTTTATTTACAATTAATGTAAAAGTACGATGAATTCTCTTCAAAGTTATATATTATTTCTGGCTCAGTGAAAGGATTTTCTCAAAGTCACTTTGTGAAACTTTTTTACTCATCTCTTTTGCAAAGCTGTTTCAAATAATAAATGATACATAAAGGTATATCAAGAATTCTACTTTGATGTCTAAGTGATTCAAGGAAAATACTGTGTTGTATGAAGGCTTTTAGCACATACATAAGAATAAATAAATAAATGCTTGGACAATTTCACACAGCGCCACCTAGCCCCAAACTAAGCAAAGCTTGTTATATGGATGCTAGACAACTGATATACTACTCACATACATTTTTTTTAATATACACTTATTATACATAGTAACACCCGTGCCTGTCACAGAAATTAAAATTCATCATTTAAAATTTCTGCCCGGCCGGGAAACGAACCCGGGACTTCTTGCGTGGCAGACCGGCACGTTGCCGACTGTACCACTCGTCGTCGTCATAACATTCTAGATAGAACTGTAGGTTATTGAATAAATATTTGAATTTAAGCATTCACAATGCTATTATATTTAAAAAGATAATTAATGTAGAAAAAATATAGGGGTCAGAAGGGAAAAAAAAAGAAAATTAATAAAATATTAAACTCCCCCGATGGACCATAAGTCGAAAATATCGACTCACCCAGCTTCTCAGACGGATATAGCTATTTCAACTTAATCGATTATCAGACATCTGTAAAGATGTTGTATTGGTCGCCTGAATAAATTATTGTTGATTATTATTATTATTATTTGAATATTATTGTCGACTCGGTAGCACAATTCGTCAGTGCATTAGGCCAGAATCTCAAGAGTGCGAGTTCGTATCCCACCTGAGAAGCTATGGCTGAGTCGATTTTTCTAGATTTTTTCTCTTATATTAATTATCTTAAGAACTGTTCAAATGTAAAATGAAAATGGTAAACTTATTATCTAAAGGAGGATATTAAATTCAAGCATCAAACAACCATCAGAAATCGTAATGGAAAACTGCGTCTCCGATTTGGGAAACTTGATGCCAAGCCCAGAGGGATTCCGAGCACCCACGGATGAGAAGGTGCCTCCAGACGTGACCACCCTCACAAACGACTGCTTAAATTTTGGCGTTCCGCAACTAAACCGACTGAGATAATAGCTTTAGGCTATCATTGTGTTTTTGTACACCAAAATGTAAATTTTAGTTTCTAGCTTTTATTATTTTTATTAAGGAGATGCGTTGCAGTCATAATCAAAATGCACCATAAAACCATCAGATGCTATGATTTTGTTTATTATCTATCATTCATTTAAATCTTTTACTAAAGCATATTGTATTTATTTTCTTAAGTCATCTTATCTTTTCTTAAGTTCTTACAAAATTGATAATAATTTTATCGTAGAAATCATAGATAGTAGGTATGGATAAGATAGATCCATAATATTAATATGTATCGTAATATCCTAAAAACCTTTGTTACAAAAATAATTCACGCTTATCCTTCCAATATTATTATATTATCAGCGCCAGTATATTTTTGGAATCCATTAGACATTTTTCCATTCAAAATGTGTACAGAAAGGTCCACTCCACCGATTATTTCTTTCGGATGTTTTATCAGTGTTGCCCGTTAAGAATTCTTCTTGAATTTTTTTCTGTTTATACTTTCCAAATAAGTGGTTTTCTAGAGTTTTTATATGATCTGGTTGTGATGGAACGAGAAAATGCTATTGAGTACCTACATTTGTAATATATTGTAAAGTAATATTGTTTACTAAACATCTTTCGTAATCATTTATGTTATACAAGATGTTACAAAAATACCTCTCATGCCGAAGTATATAGGGACCATCAAACTGAACAACTTTTACTATGGGGCCATAGTAAAAGTTGTTCAGTTTGATGGTCCCTATATACCATATTCGGCACTAGGGGTATTTTTGTAAAATGTTGTTTATATTTTTTTAATGTAGAATGGAAACTTTACTTTTCACTGTTTCCTTTTAATAATATCTAAAATAAATTAAGATACCTCTCTCCGGAACTTTCTACTTCAGAACTACCTCTCTTAAAATTTCTAACTGCGTATTAAATATTATCTAAAACCTTTTAAATCCTCTGTACCTAAAACCCACTTAAACTATTGTTAAGATGTTCACCTATTTGCAGGTTAATCCTCGATACTTAAACGCATAACTAAAGAGCTCTGCCATACCGGATGAACTGTGACATTACTCATGGATAGCAAACCGTACACACTAAACTGCCTTTACTGTAACAGTTGTAAGCAATTCTAACACTTACAACAATGGAATAAGATTTATACAATGAGAAGAGGTGGATACTTTATGTGCTGTCGACTGTAACGACATCCAAGGAGCTTAGGAGCTCATTCCGAGAAATTAAGCAAGGGACGCGACTGAATCGCATGGCTTTGGGCAACGCGTGGTACAATTTTAAAGATTTTGCCCTTAATGCCATTGTAATATAAATAAATATGTAAATAATAAATATTTGACAACATCACATACATTGCTCCGATTCCAAAGTAAGTAGTAAAAGCACTTGTGTAATGGAAATCAGAGACAACGGTGGTATCACAAACACCCAGACCTGAGCCAATATAGAAAAGTTAGTTTTTTAAATTGACCCAACCGGGGATCGAACCCGGGACCTCAGAGATGGCGACACCTTAAAAACCGGTGTACAAAGCCACCCGACCACGGAGGTCGTCAAATTGTAATACTATGTATAGTAGAATACTTAATAAAAGTTATTAAGACGCTTTGTGTATAAAGCGAGATAGTAATGAGAAAACGAGGCGCGCAGGAGCGAAACCGATAAGCAAAAAAAACACGAAATTAATTCGTAGTTAAATAACCGAAGCTATTGAAGAGAAATGCTTCTACACGATTCTGAATATTGAAGATACAAATTATTCAAAGCAATTTTAACTTAAATACCTAATATTGTTTTTAATAATCCCTAACTTTAGAATTTGTAAAAGGTATTTTCTAAATTAAACTGCATCAAGCCAAAATCACTGAATTGTGTTTCTAGTTGAATAACGTGTCTCGATAAAGAAATAAAGAAATATACATAATCCTATAGGCTGGGCCCTATATTGTTTTGCGTAGTTTACGTAACAATTTAATATGAAGAGCTAATAAACCCAGCCTTTCCATGTAGTATCCATGATTTCATGACATTCAAATGTCTGCTCTACCTTATGTTTTCTTTAATATATTAAGTGATGGCAAGTTCCGACATGGTAAACACACAAAAACAAATAATGTACTGACTTATTGTGATTTTTATTACCTATTAAGACAGTTATATATTTTCTACTTTCAATGCAACAGCAGTACAGAATCACAATACTATTGAATTAAAATAATTACTAACACTTTATTTTCTGATATTCCATTACGTTAAAGCTTTAGAGTTACGTAATAAGTATTGTGGCAAGCATCCATTTAGTGGTGCGGTGAAAATCAGCGCCGCTCGCTGCGGTCGCGGGTTCGTAATTCCTATAAAACCAATTTTGAATTTCCCTATAACTTATTTAATATTCATTTCATCAGCTTACTATTGAAGATTCGCCCAATGTAAATTACTTGTGGAATTTCCATAATTGATGTTATTAGATGAAACATTATACAACCTTTTTTCCTCTTAGGTAGGAATGGTGTAGGGACACAACTTGTTCCCACAGGATTTATATTACTGACCCAGTTTGTATGTACGACTGTAGGTAGGTGTGGGCAGTCGTCACCACGCACCTAGCGTGGAAACGAGCCTTTCAATAATATAAAAGTTTGATTTCGCTACCCTGTTATACAACATGTTACAAAAATACCCCTAATGCCGAATATGCTATAAAGGGACCATCAAACTGAACAACTTTCACTATGGGACCAACTCTGAAATCGCGAAATAAAAATCAGCTGTTTCATACATTTTGATATTTAGGATTTTAATTTTTGTATGAAACAGCAGATATTTTTTCCCCGATTTCAGAGTTGGTCCCATAGTAAAAGTTGTTCAGTTTGATGATCCCTATATACCATATTCAGCATTAGGGGTATTTTTGTAACACCTTGTATACAAGTTTGATTTCGCTACCCTGTTATATAGGATCCTCACATCCAACACTCATTTAAAACAAAGCGTGCCTGTTTTCAGCAAATGATGTAAAAAAATCTTAAAAAAACCATGTATTAATATTATTGCTCGAATGGCCTCCCAAACAACTGTTAAAACGGTGCACTGTCAACGCTACAATTACCTCCGGGCTAATAAATTAATAAATTCAGTTTTAAACAAATACTGCGCCCAAATTGATGTGTCGTGTCGCGGACAGAGCCGCCCGCGCGGTTGTCGCCCTAATTAAATTGAAGCCGCTATGCTGATGCCAAATGGACGTTTTAGTGAGCCCTCAAAGCCATGCACTACATAACGGGGACTTACTCTATTTCCCATAAGCTGCATGTACTTTATTGACGGGGTTATATTTTCAGCTATGATATTTCTTTATCTGTGGAATTATTAGGAAAGAGGGGAGTATGGATCTTATCGAAGTTAGGGCCGTTAAGTATAGTCCTATTCACATCGAAACTGAACTTAATTCTAACTTGAACTCTCCCTAACTGATAATAGCAAAAACACTCTATTCGAACAACCAAAAACGCTTCACTATAATTATCACGGCATCTTAGTTCAAACAATTTATAAATCGATTCACTTTTAAATACTTACGTTGCTGAACAGTCGTATGCAACATAAATGACATGTTATTCCGCATGCTGTCGGTCGGAGATATGTCTGTCGACCTAAATCAATCCGATATCATACTCGCTGTTTTCCATTGTGACATTTGTGACAGCCAATCCGATGTAAAGGCATGACTTTTGTGTTAATCAACCAAGTTTATTTTTAAGTGAAATGATATTTTTTCTAGGAAATCATTTACGTAACAAGTTTAAAAAAAACACGTCCACCTAGGTAGGTGTATACCTATTGAATAGGTTTTTACGTATTATTGTTTTGCAAAATTTCAAACGTAAGGGTTGGTACCTAGAAAGTAGCGGCTAAGAATAAATCCCATTGACACAAATGATAACTAATTCATTTATTTTTCTTCCTGATTAGCTTTAAAGTAGGTAGATCTATTACAAACGAAGCTTAATCATAAAATTCGTAAACTGTCATAATCGATTAAATATTTAGAAACAAAACTCCGAAGATATTTCTTTGATATTCCAAGCAAAACAAATTATATATTCACGCCATAATTTCATAATTGTTTGATCTCGAGAACATTAATCAATTTCTTGTAGTATTCGACCGTTAACTTTGGATCCATTTGCAAATTTAATTCCGGCGGGAACCGGCGGTGAAGCACTCCTTACATAATCAGATTCCACTTAAATTATAACAGTTTGTGATTTATCGGCCCGTGAAAATAGCCTCCTGTCTGCGCTGTTTTCCTATTCTAATTCAATATTCGTGACTGGAGACATCAGGTACCTATTGTTCTGTAAACAGTTGAAACTTCAAGAAGAGACTGAAAACCCAAAACTGAACTAATGTTATGGTGCCACCTGGGGTCGTGAGGGGGACGCCCACGATGTCAGGATGGTTGATTGTTAGGTTAATTATAATAATGGCAACTCTGTATTTTGGCGGCTAATTTAGCTTCGGTGCGATTGGTCGGTGGGGTATGCGGATTGGACCAACGGCTTAACTTGCCTTTCGAAGCAAGTAGGAACTCAGAATAATAAATGTTTGGTCACCCATCCCATGACCGACCCTTGCGAAAGTTGCTTAACCTCCGTAGTCGCAGGGCCAGATGCTAATCCAGTGCGCCACCGAGCTCCTCGTGCCTCGCTTCTTCTCCGAAAAACTGTCAACTTGATTGTATTGAATGACAAGACGCCAAAACAGAACCTGTGCATTTGCTATAGTATACTTTACTCGTGATAATAAAAATAAAATTATGAAAACAATACTCTGAAAAAGTAAAATTTAAGTAAGAATTCTTGCTAACTTAATTTATCTTACTCAGCAATTGAATTGCTCGAAATACGATAACCGAGACGGCAAGCTCTGTGATACTTGACATTTTAATCAGATAATATTCTATCACCAGTCTGTCTCAGAATCAATTTGGATTGTTCGCGTTAAGTGAAATATCCCGTAGTCAGGCGACATTTTATAGTCAAAAGTTATTAATAATGACAGGTGAGTATTTTCATTTGCTGGTGAGAGATAAGTATTTGTAATTTGTAATGTAAATAGACGCTGATTAACGATGCTGCAGGCTTTAGGGTAAATAAATAAATGCATAAACAATTTTACACAATCACACAGCGCCATCTAGCCCCAAACTAAGCAAAGCTTGCAATATGGGTGCTAGACAACTGGTATACTGCTTATACTTATACTCTTAAATTTATATACTTATTATACATAGTAACACCCAGACCCGTCACAGGAATTTAAATTTATCATATCAATTTCTGCCCGGCCGGGAATCGAACCTGGGACATCTTGCGTACCTTTGCTTTGCCGGCTGTTGACCACTGCCTCACTCAGGTCGTCGTCAGGTCATCAGGGTGGTGAATCATATTGAACCATATTGGTTAGATTTACTATACAGGGTGGAAACTTTCAGCGCGGCAGTAACCCTTTAACTACATCGGCACTTCCCTAAGTAAAGAACCTTAACCGTTAGCTACACGAAAATGGTCTTTAGTATCCATTATTTTTCGTGAAATGCTGATCCCCATTCGCAATTTTTAGTTAGTTTTACACAATTTTTTTTATTATGCCAATCGATCCTGTTTCTAATGCTTATCAAAAACATCTATGGTACCAACTCAGGTTGCAGTACTAAAAAAGTCAGAAATAATAAAATTTAAAGAATATCTAAAATGGCCAATTTTTTTGCTACCTGTAAATGTTTTTTGAAAAATTGTGAATGGGTGTCAAAATTGCACGAAAAATTAAGATAGTCTCTTAAGACCACTTTCCTGTAGCTGCAACGTTTACTGAAAGTTTCCACCCTGTATAAATATATCAGCTTTCCGAACGAGGTTTCTAGTCCTGGAAACACGATATGCTTGTTGAATGCCCGTTTCTATAAATGGCATATAGGTACTTTTTTTTATTCACTACGGGTTAGTGCTTGGCCTTCACCTCACCTGATGTTAAGTGACGATAAGGCCGAATGTGGAAGCGCTCTACTCCCGGAATCATCAGCACTGAGGAACTGGCTATCTTACCACTAACTGCCGCAACACAACAATTTTTAAATCGTTGTTATGGCGTCAGACTTAGGTAAGATGGTGGTAGCTAGCCAGGCGGACTTGAAGTAAGGCCTACCACCAACCAAAACTACTATCTCACCTGCATCAGGGTGAAAATAACAGAACACTGAAAAGTGTATGAAAACTCTGTTGAGTATAGTTTCGTCCGAGGCAGTAGGGTCCTAGAACTCCACGCAATGATGGAGAGTCAGAGTTAACCATTGTGACCTTTAATTAATTCATCAACGCCCGAGCGGACGCATGCGGTCAGATAACAATGGAATATCTATTGTGTCTCATTTTCCGGGTGCTGATGGGTTAAACGTGATTCTTTTGTCAGTGTGATAAACAATGCATTTCTTGCTAGTGTAATCAGGATGCCACAGCACTACTACGAAACGGAGTGTCACAGAAATAAAATTAAATTTACAAATGAAATCGTAGACTTATCGACTTTCTGAATAAGAAATTGATGAATGGCTCCTGCAGAAAGTCCGCTGTAGCGTGACGAAAATAATGATAAATCGCTCGGTTTCAATCGGCGGCCGCCCGGACCGCCATTTTGTTTTTGTTGTACCAAAGTTTTTATTTGATTCATCGCTTTTTCTTCTCTCGTCGATATGTTTAGAATTTTCACCGAGATATCAATAACATTTGGACAAGCATTGTATTGGTTACGGAATAAAATTGTGATATTGTTATAGGCACCACTTAAACGTAATTTTATTTATTTATTTATGTATACAGACTAATATAATATTTAAACCCAACACACGATGCCATTTTTTTTGTTTCTAATTCACGGGACGACAGATAAACTTGCTGAAATTCTTGCACTTTATAGTATTTCTTTGATACAGTTATTTTGAGCTCGATGGCGCAGTGGGTTAGCGCATTGGCCTGCGATTATTGAGGTTAAGCAACTTTCGCAAGGTCATGGGATGGGTGACCAAAAATGTATTATCTCGAGCTCCTCCGTGCTTCGGAAGGCACGTCAAGCCGTTGGTCCTGGCTGCATTTGCAGTCGTTAACACCCACCAATCCGCATTAGGCCCGCATGGTGGGTTATGGCCCCTCCTCCATATCCACCCATAAGGAGGCCTGAGTCCCAGCAGTGGGAACAATGAAATGGCTGATGCCGATACAGTTCTTACAGAAATTAGTACAGAATTAATTCAGTACAGAAAATAGTTATTTATTTACTTCAAATAGGTACCTACAAAGTTGGTCTTTCATTAATTCAGTAGAAGCATGACAATAAAACTGTATTTCAATTAGCTGGTATAATATAAATTTCAATTTGAGAACGACAACTGAAATAACAAATAATATTTTTGCGAATAAACACCTTTTGAAAATATCATCGAATCCTTTTTTACATTGTGAATAGAAATTTTATGAATCACTACAAAATATATTTTGTTTAAACTCAGTTTTTGGAAATTTAAATAACACTTTTCATAGTTTGTCTCGGTCTCTGAAATAAAATGAAATAGACTTGTTTGAGTTCACTTAAGATAAAATTATTTATTATTTTTATTCTTTTGTTTTCTATTGCAAAAACTGCAAAAATATTGTTGGAATTGATGACACATGACCCTCTGTTCTGCCCTGGATTTGCCTTTGTTTCTGACTATAGATACAAGTTAATATGTTCAAAATCAATAATTCAGCCCAGTCTGTTACAAACACCTTGTGAACGTCAAAGAAGCTACGTGTTTGCTTGGTACTTTAGATAATCACACTTGTTGGCCATCAGAAGGATGTTCCAATCTTACAACGACACCCCATCAAGCGTAGCCGTTGCATTTGAATAACAAAGGCGTTGCATGCGCCTGAATAATTACCCGCCCTCGAGGTGGCGCCTGCGCCATTTGCATGCTGCTTGGGTGGCCGCTAGACGATCACGCTATGATGAGCAGCGAACTAAAATCTATGGAAGCGTAATTGCAAACAAATATTGCTTAAACAATTACAACTAGCACAGCATTTAGTCGGGCCAGCCACGCGCCCGGTGACAGACGTTTACGTTCTTTTGTATTTTTAAGAAATTATACCTGAAAATCCGCAAAAACTCGTGCCATGGTAAGCCAAATAATTGTTATTTTTCAAGATTATGAAAAAACTACTAGCCAGATCTCTTTAATTTTTTTATGGGACCACACACGAACTGTGTTCTTTCAAATAAAAAAATAATAGTTGAAATCGGTTAATAACTGGGAAAGTTATGTCAAAACATACATAAAAAAAAACTTACCGTCGACTTGATAACCTCCTCCTTTTTTTTAAGTCGGTTAAAAAGAGAGTATATTAGAAATGACCTCCTATGTAGTTAAATGGTGTAAAAGACGCAAAGAATGCAAAAAGATTCAGAGATAACGTATCATAAATAAGTATTAAATATTTTTTTCGTTTAAGTATCTATGAGTATACAAATTATGGTTAAAATATCTATGAGTATAGTCGCTTTGTGCCGCATAACTAAATGCCAGCAGTGTTAGCCCCAGCCTTTTGGTTGTCACTTTTGTGAGGTGCTATTTTTTGAGCGGAATGCTCGTTCCATAGATTTGAGTTCGCTGATGATGAGCGGCTGTCATAATGTACATGATACATAGTGTTAGGCTGACCACTTATAGTAATTGCCATGGAAAGTGCTTCTGACGTCACCCTTTTTACATCTTGCGTACATAGTACGTAAACCAATAAAGACCCGAAACTCAAAAAAAACGTTTTGATACAAAATGAAATCCAACACGATAAGTAATTATTGTATATTTATTTTAATACATCACCCATCGGATAAAAGGTAAAATAATTAATTTAGTCCAATTCTTAGCTGATAACCGTCATTAAGTAGCATTGGGCATATTCAGCAAAATCATAAATGCTAAAAGTGTACCTCTGTATATTTCTGTCTTACTTATGGTGGTGGCGTGGTGTATATTTCTGTTTTACTTATGAAGATTCCTACAGCAAACTACCAACAAATCTATTTGGCCCGTCATTTCAAATAAACTCCATGGAAATCAACACAGATAGAGTATTTAAAACCACGATGGTACAATTCTGAGCAGTAAAACTGGTCTCGCAACGACAACAATGGCATCATTCGCCGGCATACCAAACATCATTTCCAGGCAGCCGGATCGCCACCTGTCCGGGCCGCAAACGAATCGGATCGCCGCATTGTTTAGGATGCGGGTCGCCGGACGACAATCGAACTAATTTAGCAGCTCTGATTGCTAACAAGATACGAGTGGTGGATTTTTGAACAGGTTTTGCGGCCATATTGGATAGTGGGATTGCGAACTGCATATGTGCAGTGCTTCCACAAAAAGAATATTCTTCGGTTTTGTTTTATTTTCGTCGTCTGTTGGGAAACAAAACTGGTAAGCAAAATGCCTCACAATATTAAAAAGCTTCATAGTCATAATTTGATTAGATTTGACTGTAAAAACATTTGATTGACTAGTTACGTTAGGACCTCATTGTTGGTCATTTTTCGTGCGTTGTTGGTAATTTTGACCAACAACGCACGAATGCTATGCGGAATGCTATGCAAAATGATCATTAATGTTATGCCATAGTATATTATGACTTAAAATTTTATACATTCACATATGGACCCGGTGCGCGCGCGCGCGCCCTAAAACCGGATGCACCATTTCTTGAGCGCAGCGCCCTTACGGATGACAATCGAACTAATTCCGCTGGGGTGCGATCGCAACTAAATGAAAGAGCCAATCTTGATTCTCACGGTTTTCAGTGAAAATTCTTTTTCAATATAATTTTATTTCTTTAGTAAAGTCTATAGGCTTTGCTAATAAATGGAAGTTCCGAAGGTATAAAATAAGCCTATTTATTCCCAAGTATTCGTTTATTTAAATAAAAGAATTTTTTTTAGTTACTTTTTACAAGTTTTGTTTAATGTGGACTGAAAACTGCAATACACGGTGTAAAAAACAGCGACGAAAATATACAATTTTTTTTACAAGAAATCAAACTAATTGACTGAAGAAGAGAAAGATCTGATTAGGTGTGCATTTATACGATTACTTACATTCTGACTTAATAAAGATTGTATAGCAGATGTATAAGTTACACAGTGTTTTGTCCCTTTCTTTTTAATGTCAAACTTAAATAGTTTGACAGAGAGTCACCACTGTGTAACTTATACATTGCTTTGGGGGGGGGGTAAAAATATAGCAGCAGGAAAATACAGTTTTATATTAGTAAAAAAATGCTGCACAGATTGAGTTCCAAAATGTTTTAAAGGAACAAAAAATGAAACGACTTCTAGAACAAACTTCCTACCGATGTTGGTAAGTTACATTATCGAGGTCATGAAAAATTTAAACTAATTTTGAATTTACCACACATACTATTATAGTTTTACCAAAAAACTTTTAATAAAAGTGACACAAAACGAGGCTAACTTTTACTTAAACAAACACATATAAAGCTCCGATTAAGTTAGGGTCTAGTGTTGTTAAACCATAAAGGTTCACTATCGATAAAATTATTGAACGGTCCACATTTTTGTCGATGTAAACTGAATACCTAATTTGTCCAAATCTAAACAAATTCCAATCAAACACACAACACAGAGCTTAACTTGTAAATAACGATATAATTATTAACATTTGATGCTACGATCTAAGTGGAGACTTTTTTATAAGCATGCGACGTATATTCTGTCAGAAATGTGTACAAAATTACATTACATTGCTGTTAACTTTACACTGATCACAGCCAAATTGGCAACTCTTTCATTATACAAAGACTTAATGTGGTTAAAGTGATGTTTAAGTGAACTTAAAGTGGTTGTCGCATTTTTATGTTTGTGCGCCTTTCAATAAATCTTATCTCACTGTGAACATTGACCTCCGCCATTGTCGACATATCGATTGGATGCACAGATTATGTGGTGTACAACACTAGCTGGGTCGTATCGGCACGTACTATTATGACGCGGGGAAGTTGCGCGGCTCGGTTTACTTAGCTGACTTAGTCGAAGTCGGCAACTATTCACTTAGTCCCACGATGGACTTACTTCGACATCGTGGTCGCCATTAGATTTGTGGTAGAGAGGACGCGGCACTTTCTATTAGGACAGGTTGGTTTTTTGAGACTGCAATCAGTACGATTATTGAGGACAACCGGTAGTCCATTTGGCGTTCACTTTGATCGAGGAATTTTTCGTAAAGTTTGTGGTTCTTTAGGCACAGAATAGATATAAATACTACGTACTTTAGGGTCGAAACTATTTCTATTGATTTTCAGCACAAGATCCAAAATATATAATATTCTTTTTATATATAAAACTTCTGTTGATAAACAGTAATATAATTCTGTTAATACTGTCCTACTCACTGATATAAAACACACTGTGCAATGTTATCATCACTCCTTTAATGAATCAATTCTTGAACATATACTTGCGCTACATCCACCATCTGTTCTTCGTATGTGATTGTAACTAAAGCAAGTTCCAGATTGCATGATGCAGAGTAAAGTCCCGATATGCCATCGGTCGTTATATCGAGACGACCGCAGCCGCCCTGCAGCCGCGCCCGCCCAATCAGTACATTTATTATTGAAGCACTAATACTGAATATACTTGGCTGTGCATATGTTTGCTAACTCGATGAACAATCTATCTATATATTCAATAAAATTTAAAGTCCCTTGACTGACTGACTGAATGACTGATACGCACAGGCCAAACCACTGGACCTTGTGAGTAGAAATTTTGTACATAGATACGATACTTTACACAGTATAGGCATCCACTGAGGAAGGTGTTTTGGAAATAGGGGATGAAAGTTTGTATGAAAGTCCGACAGTTTCAAAGTTAGTATATTTTTTGTATTAAAGGTGACAATTGAAAATATATACCGACATGTCTCAGCGTTTTTGAAAATTCCTCTCCTGAAGGGATGAAAAGGGGGATAAAGTTGTGTATGAAAAATCCTTCATTTTTAAAGTGAAGATCACTAAGTTTATTTTGTAGGCTTATCGTTGACTAAAGCAATAACACATCTTTTGTAATTTTCCTAAAATCAATTTAGAGTGTAAGTTTATAAGAATCGATATGGATGTCGTTATTGAGGTTTTATGAAGCGTGGATTGCAACAATAGCATTTATTTTGAAGTCCAAG
This sequence comes from Catoptria pinella, assembly GCA_963556745.1. NCBI lineage: Eukaryota > Metazoa > Arthropoda > Insecta > Lepidoptera > Crambidae > Catoptria > Catoptria pinella. The sequence continues at coordinate 12,154,586 of OY750774.1, read as the reverse complement.
ACAGTGCACATGATTCAACCCCTAAAGGTTAAAATAGGGGTTCAAATTTTGTATGGAAAAATAATGTAAAATAGACATTCGAGTTACAGCGCGAATTCTAAAATAAGACCTGAATTAATAATATATATTAATTCAGGTCTTATTTAAGAATTATTTAGTTTTTATTAATTGGTTTTTTTAAATTTCCCGACGTAATCACGTAAAGACGGCAGATCGGATTTTGATGAAATTAAAACATAAAATGCTTTTTATCCCAGTATCAGATGTCCACGTTTGGAACCCTATCTCACCACTACAGGGTTCTAATCTACGAAGTTTTAAGTCGAAATATATACACTTCTAAGACTTCGGCGCGTAAAGTTCATTAGAAATAAAACAGTTATTACCGATTACAGCGCGGATGACGGGATGAAAAAGGTTGCTCATAATTATATGAAATTACCTGCTCGGAACTTTATTAAAATAAATTCAAATTATTCAATTATTTTATAGCTGCGTTCTGATTTTGAATATTATTACTGAATTAGATAAGTTATTTAAAAAACAAGACTAAGATACTAAATCTACCACCAGTTCACAAATTGGGAGGCCTCTCCGAGAAAGAACTGGTAGATGAAAATTCAGAGGTTTGTCGACCGGGTGGTCGGTAGTTTTGTTCCGGTTTCGGTCCGTTTTCGGAACTCCGGTGCCATGTACCTATGCCATATGTAGGTATGTTGCACATGCTCGCCAAGATTTGGTAAAACTTAAGTTTTAATCGAAAATCCTAGAATTTACCTAAGTTCGGGCTTTTACAGCAATACATCATTAATTAAATACATTGTGAATATTGTATACTTCAAAATCGACACTTTGCGGCTGTCATCGTATTGTACGTTAAAATATTTGACAACCATAATCCGGTCTTATCTGCTTCCACTTAAGGTCAGTTCAGACAGAACGGAAAAATGCCCGAGCAATTTTCTGACTTCTTTGAAATTGGATCATATTACAACAACCGTAACAGCGCGAGATCAATGCGTCGATGGATCATATTACAACAACCGTAACAGCGCGAGATCAATGCGTCGATGGATCATATTACAACAACCGTAACAGCGCGAGATCAATGCGTCGATGGATCATATTACAACAACCGTAACAGCGCGAGATCAATGCGTCGATGGATCATATTACAACAACCGTAACAGCGCGAGATCAATGCGTCGATGGATCATATTACAACAACCGTAACAGCGCGAGATCAATGCGTCGATGGATCATATTACAACAACCGTAACAGCGCGAGATCAATGCGTCGATGGATCATATTACAACAACCGTAACAGCGCGAGATCAATGCGTCGATATATAAAATTTTCTGCTTTAGATTATTGCAATACGGTCCTATTTTCAATGAAGCCGGAAAATTGCTCGGGCATTTTTCCGTTCTGTCTGAAGTGACCCTTAGCTGATTATGAAAAACACATTTTTTCCATTATTCGAGCGTTAAATATTTAATGTGACAAAGTCTTAAATCTGCACACGGCATTAATTTTATAGTGTTGACGAAAACAGTAAATTAAAAATATTTTACTATATTCTATCCTCCGGTATCTAGTACTTACTTAATTACTTAGGTACTTCAAAATTTATTATTGTTTCTTGGAAAATTTAATATTTTAAGCAAAACATTTTTAGAAAGTTCTGGAACTAGTAATGCTATATTAAAACGAAACGAGATGAAATGAAACGAAATATGTTGGTAACATATTTGTATGGTATTGTGTGGGAAGACGTTAAGCCGTTGGTCCCGGCTTCATTTGCAGTCGCTAGCACCCACCAATCCGCATTGGGCTTGCGTGGTTGGTCATGGCCCATCTTCCTTATCCACCTTATAAGGAAGACCTGTGCCCCAGCAGTGGGGACATAAAAAATGGCTGATGGTCATGGTAAATTTTAAACTTACAAAATGAAAGTACGAAACGTCGATTCAAAAAGGTTTTCACACTGTTCGGGATATGCACTGTCGCGGAGGCCTATCCAAATGTTTAGAATCCAGAATATCGGATTTGTCTCGCGCTCGTTATTTACAAAACGTCGAACAATATTGACTCGGGATACCTTCTTTTCGGTTACTTCGGCGTGAATAAAAGGTAACAAACGCTGCGCTCCGTTATTAATCCACGTTAGGCGTCTGTTTTTTTACATTTGCTCGAATGATTTACCTATGTGCTATCTTGTTAAGTTTGTTTTTAATTGTGTTTTCCAAACATCTAGATTAATCATTTACAAAACTCTTATTGAATATGGAAGAAAAAAAATACTGGGTGTTAACTGTTAACGGAACCATATGTCTCGATTCACAAAAAAAAAATATTGGCTCATCCAGGCCAGTGACGTCAATAACTTTTACTATTTTTTATAAACAACAAAGGCAACTTTATTATGTTATAAAATAATAAAAAAAGATTAAGAATATTTACAAGAAATAGTGATATAATGTTCTTCTAAACCAAAATATTGCAATACCGTTATCGAATATTTGAACGGTAAATGGAAGCCGCGACAAAAGCTCTCTCAACCTGTGCCCCGGCAAATATTGGGCGAACGACCAGTTGATACGCTGCCTACTATGTAATCTGTGCCAGCGCAGAAATGCGCGGGAAAGCTGTGACCGGGCGCCACATTAGAAAAGCCTACTTAAATTGTAAATGTAATAATATTATCACCCTAAAACACAGGCGATTAAGAAAATTACAGTTCATAGTGATCAAAGTATTCTTTCTTTGTGTTTCGGTAAATTATGTACCTAGATAATTAAAAAGTGATTCATAGTAATTATACAAGTACAATACCCAACGTAGTTATGTTAACATAATCCTTTAATTATAATAATCTATGTCGAAATCCGCAGTTGTGGCACATTGCAAAGAAAAAGGCATTGAAATAAAAAATGGAGATCGGGAAAGATTTTAAAGTAGATAATTTTGATTTCTTTTTGTAATTAAACAATTATTGTGTATCGTTATTAATCATATAATAATAGCAAGAATAGCACTTACTTAAATATTTAAACTTTTTTGTAAACTTTATTCAATTAATAACTACTGATACACCGCGAATGAAAACAGCGTCCGTAAAGGATTTAGAACTCCGCGAAGACAGTTCGCCGCAATCGCCGCAATAAAGCTGCAACGCCGTAAATCGGAACGACACTTGAACATTAAAAACAATGTAACTTCGGCGACTACGGAACTTCAAAAATGGAACGTCGAGAGATGAGTTGACCGTTTACGGCCCAGGCACGGTAATAATATTATTACCGTGGCCCGGGCGACGCAGAGTACGCGGTAGGCATGGGAATGAGGCGCTGATCAAAAGATCTATCGGAGAGGTCATTGCTCGGCATTTTACAGTCAATAATGAAAGTTCATATTATCAGCAACTTCATTAATACTTGTTTTGTATTATTATATTTAATACCGCAAAGCTTTAGAAATAAGGTTTTTAATACAATGAGACACGATAAGATGTCACTTTGTTAGCCGCTTTCAAGCGCAAAGAAAACTTTTTCCATAATTTAAAGTAACATGTATTTCATTTAAGCCAAGCGTGATGAATTAAAGCATCGACAACCAGTCGTCACTATTGCGCTAATAGAATATATCGGAAGAATGGAATTCTGGAATGGTTTCCTTTCCTTCTCATCTCTTTCTCATCACTATCAGTGCTCAAGTCTATCTCGAGCTAAGTGACCCAATGCAGGCCGTAAAGCGCATAGTTCGGCGGCTATTCTTGTTCAGGAAGAGTTTTTAATTTACGGCTGGGAGTCCCGCCGCCGGCGCCGCCGGAAAATTGGCCCCATAGCAAAAGTTCGCACATCGAAAAATAAACCGCCCACGGAATGATCTCCTGGCTTCAAGTGGCCGATTAAGAAGTTTCCCGAATGGAATGAGCCAGCCGTCATAATGTCACCCTGGAAATGGGATATCTGTGATAAGTTACATGCTTTCTAAATTATACCAGAAACGAAATGCTTTGAACAATGACTTCTATGTTGTCTTTGTTTTAAATATATTTATACAACATTGAAGTCTTTGAACCAAATCTTCGAGTAATCGGAGAACATACCTACATATAAAAATAAAAAGAAATTCAAACGAACTGAGATCTCCTCTTTCTTTTCAAGTTGTTAAAAAGTAAACTTTTGACCCAGCGAGCGCGAAGCGCGAGCGAAGCGTATCCGTTTCAGCTAGGGCAAAAATTATTTCATATGTCTGTTCTGCTGTTCTCCTCTACGTATCACAATTTTATCAACTGATTCTTGTGAAATTTTGTGAGCAGGTTCGATAGTTATATGGATTTTTTTCGGAGATTGAGTATTTCGAATTTTTTATAGACGAAAAAAAAAATATTTTAGCCATTTAGAAAAATGTTTATAAATTTCACAAATGCGAGGTCTACAGCTCACAGAGTATATTGGTTGAAAATTATACCACAAAGAGCATTTACCATTTACCATTACCATTTTACATTCATAGCTGTTGTCTAATATGGTTATTATTCGATATAATATAATATGCTTTATGCACTAGAGCATGAAAAGCGATTTTATGCAGCCTGTACCCAACATAAAGACGAACTTTACAAGCATGAGAAGTAAAAAAATATTTTGTTAAAAAAGATATTTTCCTCTTTAAATTTATATAAACATTTATCGTGGTTTCTCTTTCTCAATTTGATTTTTTAATTCTTAAAGCCCCACCCGACTTCATTAGACTTTTTTTAATATCAGATATGCGTAGGTACTTGAATAGTAATTATGCAGATTTGAATATTATTTCTTGCTTTTTAGAGCTGTTGCTTTTTATTAAAGCTGTTTTTTTATAGTAATTTTTTTAAGGTTTTTTGAAGGAGGTTTTTCTTTTTAATTTTTAAAAGTTTTTTTATTATTAACTTTTTTGTGGTAGGTATGTATAAGTAAATGTAAGCAATGATATAAATATATTTTATTCATATTTCACACTTTTCAATGGTACTCGTATAATACTCCGAATAACTAAATTTCCACTTTTCGCGCTGTTAATTTTAGCAAGGGTCAGTCATGGGGTGGGAGACCAAAGTGTATTATCTCGAACTCCTCCGTGCTTCAGAATACACGTTAAGCCGTTAGTCCCAGCTACATTTGCACTCATTAACACCCACCAATCCGCATTGGGCCCGCGTGGTGGGTTATGGTCCATCCTATTCATCATCCCATAAGTAAGGCTTGTATCCCAGCCCCAGCAATGACAATAAAAATGGCTGATGCGAAACCTTTCAATACCGTAGAGTAATCACTAATACACTATCCTACTTGATTTTAAAGAGTTCTCTTGTGTATCTTCAAAGTCCAAGGTCCAATGTGAAGGAAATTTAAATGAAAACACAATAAAAAAATGGGACCAACTTGGGAACAAACCTGATAAAGTAACGTTTGAATCATGTCAATCGGTTCAGCCGTTCTTGAGTAATCGGTGGACATACATAAAAAAAAATAGAACGTCCTCCTTTTTTTGAAGTCGGTTAAAAATAGCAAAAAATACATGCGTACGCATACCAAAAATAGCAACATGTGTGATGTGAAAAACACAACACGGTCCCAAATGTATTCAGAATAAAAAATCTAATCCAATAAAGAAAACTGTGTCCCGACTCCCTTCAATTAACCTACCTTCCTTCTTCCTTCAGGAACCCGTGCCGGCTAAAAATACGAGTTGCTACTGGGACGCCGACATTTTTAAGGCCTTCCTACGCATTTTTTTTGTAAATAGTTAAATTTACGGTACTCTATTTATGTACGTTATTGGAGGGTTTTAATAGCAAGATAATATTTTCAAGAACATTTGAAAGACTTGGCTTCTAAATAACTTGAAGTTTAGTAAAATATAGCATTGTAAGCAACATCGATAAGCAAAATTCATTCGGCATATTCGAGCGCTTTACGCCTTCTCCGAAGAAACATTCCAGCTTTACTAACTCCAGATTCGGGAACAATGTAAGTGTATCTTCGGGAAATAAAACTCATATTCGAACATCTGGCGGTAGACCAATATCTTACGGGAACAGTACCGAATACTGCGTGTTTTTCCCTTTTTCCAATTTCCTGGGGCGTGCTCGAATCGCTCCGTATTTATTATTATTTGTTTTCAATTGCAAAGTAATCTACGGGCTGTGCAGCTGGCGGTATAAGATGAGAGCAGCGGGAGCGTGGGAGGCGTGCGGTGCAGGCGCCGGCGGGCGATGTAGCGGGAGAGACAGCGGGTGCGGCAGCGGACGATGCACCGAACGATGCTCCGCGCCTCCAAGGGAGGGAATTTATAAAAAAAAAATGAATAATAATTTGTTTTTTGGTACGACAATACGTGGGTAGGTAGTATACTTTCTTGTCTAAATATAGCGATTCTTTAATTGAAAATAATTTCCTGTATATGGAATGACTTAATTAACAGCAAAATTGCAACAAAATACTCTAACAATTTGGAGCAGTATCATCATCGCTCCGCTATCCGCTCGGTGGCGAGCCCTCATGCTCGTCTGCAGTAACAGAATACGCTAAAATGGAGACGTCAATGCCTGTGTTATTAAAAGCAAGACTTGTTTTTCCACTCCGCCAAGGTACCGCCAGTATTTTTATTGTTATTTCAACATAATATTTTATAGTTTGCCTTATATTCTAGGCATTAAAGATTCCTATTTATTTATCTTAACTTTTAGAATTAGGTATAAAACGGGCGCGATGAGAATGGGATGGAACCTTGTCTTTACCTTCTTTTTACTTTGACAAGTTAATTTTAATTTTAATCAACTAATTGTTCCTACTTGTTATTTTACTCGAAGTTTCTGCAGCAAAAGTTCCCTCACCTCGGATGCATGATGTGTTTTTGGATATCCCTGTAGCTGGCCGGCGGCGGAGTACCGCGCACGTCTCAGTTTCACAAGGTTCCATCCCATTCTCATCGTGCGCATATACTAACTATAAGTATCTTGTTAGGTATTGACTTAAAGTGTGCTGGATCTGCTGTTTTTATATTATGAAACATATTATTAAACAAGTAATAATATAAGTAGGTATGGGTGTTGGGTGGTTTATTTACAAACATTTATTCCATAAGGCTGGAGTATTACGTACTATAATTTTTTTCTGTCATATTACATCATGTTTTATAACTTTTTTTAATTGTGTATTTACAATGTTAGCATTAACGTATTCGTCAAATAAATTAAGTGAAGAAACTTCAAGATAATATATAATAGCTTTAGTTGCATGTGACACACGAACAGCGAACCATGAGATCGTCTATCTCCTCTGCCCGAAGACGCTAAAATTGGAGAGGCATACAGATCAAGGCGAGCCGAGCCGAAGCAAGGGGCGAGGCGAGAGGCGCGTGATTAAAACGCGCCGTTTTTGTCGGGATCAGCCGCCGTGATTCTAGCATTGTCTCTTTGATGCCGTTTGCAGGCGGATTAGGTAATGACCTCCAGAGTCTTGTTTTGTGAAAATGGCCGTTCATTATTTTTATGCAGCTTTCAAAACAACTTTGTAGTTTATTTTGAATATTGGCGAGTTCTTGTTCATCCATTTAACGAGCGCGAAGCGTCTCCGTTTCAGCTTAGGCATGGATTTCGTATGTCCGGCTGTCCATCTGTTCTCCTCTACAGGTCGCATATTTATCACAATGATTTCCATGAAATTTTGTGGGCAGGTTGGATAATTATATAGGTTTTTTTATGTCGATTCAAGTTTTGGAAATATTTCGAAAACAAAAAAAAATCAGCCATTTCGAAAAATGATCGAAAATGTCACAAACGCTAGGTCTACAGCTCACGGAGCCACTAGTATATATAATATGTGTCATATCCACCTCACAACGGCCATTTCCGGCCTAGGGTCTTCAAACATCAAGTGGTTTTTATATCATTTTGTAATACGTATTCAGAAAAAATAAAAAGTATTTTACCACGTTGTTTGAAAAAGCATTCGAGCCGTACCGACTTTAAAAACGGCGTGACGCTGAAAAAATAAAGAATTTCACATCTCGCATCAACGCGAGCGTGGAGCATGCAATACGCTGACGCAGCGTTTCATTACTGGATTTACGATGCCGATAAACCCGAGGTTCTCATGGCCCTAGATCTGAGTGACTCTTTATGCTGTATCTACAGACCTCTCAACCGATCAGAACGCTTATTTTATTACCTCTATATATGCCATCAAAATGACGTGAATATGAGAGTCATTCTTCAGGCGCGTCAGCGCTTTTAATACACCAAGGGTGTAAAACAATGATATGACCTATTTGGTTGCAAATAGTCACCTTTTAATGTTGGTCGACTGGTAGAGAGTGCTATTAGCATGAAGTCCCCCATTTCCATTCCCTCAATGTTTTGTTGTATCTCTACAATCATTGTATCAAGTTGAATGCAGCAGACGTCAATTTCAAAAGGATCCGAGTAATGCAGGCAATCATTTTCCGTTCAAAAACCATACATATTATTTTGCGATAATGGCTCCACAAATAAATTACAAAGACTAATAAATGAACAGCATTGAATTGAATAACGTTGCAGCTGCCGCCGATGACACCGGATATCAGTTTCAATCCAGAACAATTATAACGACCACCGTTATTTAATGCACCATCGTAACTTTTCCCACAACGCGTTATTTTCACGAGACAGCAGTAAAATCTGATCAGAAACAATTTATTTCGCTACGATAATTGAACATACATTTTCACTTGACACTATTATTCAGAGCACTGAAAAGCTTTGAAACTTTTTCTGCTTCAAACTTGACATTTATTTAAAGATTTATTTTTCAAGCCTTTTGTATCGAGAAAATTTAATACCTGAAAAACATTAAAAACTCTGTAGCAAGGAAAAATGCCGCTGGCAGATCACATTCATAGTACTATTGTATTCTATTAAAACTCAATACACAATACAAAACAATTATTGGTATAGTAAAGATTTCTATACCCTGCTTTTGGTCAATATCATTCAAAAGTGTCACAGAAATACTTGAGCTGCAGCCGCATTTTTCAGCTAAATGCATACGTAACTAGTTCGGGTCATAGGATGGAACCTTGTCAAAGTAAATCGAAAATGAATTATGGCGATGCCAGTTCACGATCTGATAAAAATATTGATTTTTGAGCTTCCAATGTGAAGAACTGATGTAGAATTCTACTTCTCAAAAATTACTTTAGACTGAAAAATAAACAAAGAAACACAATAACCGAACAGGATATTGAAAAATGGTAACTCTATAAAAATATCCTGAATATCTCCATAAAAACTTATTATATAGACAAGGTTCCATCCCATTCTCATTGTGCGTGGATTATAGGTACCAACCGAGATCGCTTACGTTTACAAGTGAGTTACATTTCGTACCACAGACTGGTCACTCGAGCCAAACTGTAATATTATATCACGAAGTCGCTTCCACGTTCGATACTACAGAAAAACGGCCTTGCATTGAAAACTTTTACATGCAAAAGCACCTAACGTCCTACATTAAGTACTACTTTTTCGTAAATAGCTTTTCACAAGCACCTAAGCTAAATGATACAGTTAAATAAAATATTTTTCAATATCTCTTAGAAAGTGCCTGTTTCACAGTCTGTAGTACAACAACGTTGTCAGTCTCTCCAAATTTTAAAACTTAAAAATAACTGATTCCCGAATTTATTAAAGTACACTGTATGCAAGTATATAACTACGCTGTGGCTGTCGGTCATCAGCTAAATGCAACGCTGAAACGTTGATGAGAACCTGTGCGTCGACCAGGGGCTGCTAATTTTTCCATTGAAAATGGCTCGCGATTCACTCGTCGCACGAGTAATAAACTGTCGGGCTGGTTATGAATTTTGGCTCGGTCCGTTTTTATGTACGAACACTATAATTTTATTGGTTGCACGATGTTCACTGGAGTTGTAACAAAACAGATAACATTTACATTAAACTGTATCTGCGGTTATACTGTTTTGATGGATATTTTTTACCTGTGTGAACCTGGAACCCGACTTGAAGAAATCGATTTTTTTTAAAACGCATACATTTGTACTCAGTATGTACTTGTTTGTACCAACTTTCTTTTCGTTTGTACCTTAAGGGGTTCAGAGATACGGGGGTTTTAAAATACTCAGAACCCCACTTGAAAAAATCGTTTTTTTTTTAAATGCATACGTTTGTACCCAGTATGTACTTGTTTGTACCAACTTTCTTTTCGTTTGTACCTTGAGGGGTTCAGAGATACGGGGGTTTTAAAATACTCAGAACCCCACTTGAAGAAATCGAGTTTTTTATAAATGGATACGTTTGTACCCAGTATGTACTTATTTGTACCAATTCTCTTTTCGTTTGTACCTTAAGGGGTTCAGAGATACAGGGGTTTTAAAATACTCAGAACCCCACTTGAAGAAATCGTAATTTTTTTAAATGCATACGTTTGTACTCAGTATGTACTTGTTTGTACCAACTTTCTTTTCGTTTGTACCTAAAATGGTTCAAAGATACAGGGGGTTTAAAAAACTCAGAACCCGACCTGAAAAAAAATGTTTTTTTTTTTATATTCAAAATCTGAAAACAGTGTTGGATTCGACGTCAGTTTTTTCCCGTTTGTACCACCAAAATTTTCGTTTGTACCTTAAGGAGGTCGAAACTAGAGGGTTTTTTTTGTTTTTTTCGCAGTTTTTGAAAACTAACTAAGTTCGTTCGTTCGTTTTTTGAGATAATCAAAATCTGCAAGCAGAATTGGATTCGCCGTCGTTTGTACTCGTTTGTACCACCAAAATTTTCGTTTGTACCTAAAGGGGGTCGAACATAGCGGGTTTTCAAAACTGCAAAAAAGTCAAATCGGTAATTTTTTGAGATAATCAAGATCTGAAAACAGAGTTGGATTCACCGTCGTTTGTACCCGTTTGTACCACCAAAATTTTTGTTTGTACCTTAAGGGGGTCGAAGCTAGCGGTTTTCAAAAACTGCAAAAAAAAACAAATTAGTCATTTTTTGAGATAATCAAAATCTGCAAGCAGGGTTGGATTCACCGTCGTTTGTACCAGTTTGTACCACCAAAATTTTCGTTTGTACCTTAAGGGGGTCGAAACTAGCGGGTTTTTTTTGTTTTTTTCTCAGTTTTTGAAAACTAACTAAGTTCGTTCGTTCGTTTTTAGAGATAATCAAAATCTGCAAGCAGGGTTGGATTCACCGTCGTTTGTACCCGTTTGTACCACCAAAATTTTCGTTTGTACCTTAAGAAGTTCGAAACTAGCGGGTTTTTTTTGTTTTTTTCTCAGTTTTTGAAAACTAACTAAGTTCGTTCGTTCGATTTTTGAGATAATCAAAATCTGCAAGCAGGGTTGGATTCACCGTCGTTTGTACCCGTTTGTACCACCAAAATTTTCGTTTGTACCTTAAGGGGGTCGAAACTAGCGGGTTTTTTTTGTTTTTTTCTCAGTTTTTGAAAACTAACTAAGTTCGTTCGTTCGTTTTTAGAGATAATCAAAATCTGCAAGCAAGGTTGGATTCACCGTCGTTTGTACCCGTTTGTACCACCAAAATTTTCGTTTGTACCTTAAGGGGTTCGAAACTAGCGGGTTTTTTTTGTTTTTTTCTCAGTTTTTGAAAACTAACTAAGTTCGTTCGTTCGATTTTTGAGATAATCAAAATCTGCAAGCAGGGCTGGATTCACCGTCGTTTGTACCCGTTTGTACCTCCAAAATTTTCGTTTGTACCTTAAGGGGGTCGAACATAGCGGGTTTTCAAAAAGTGAAAAAAAAACAATTTAGTCATTTTTTGAGATAATCAAAATCTGCAAGCAGGGTTGGATTCACCGTCGTTTGTACCCGTTTGTACCTCCAAAATTTTCGTTTGTACCTTAAGGGGGTTGAAACTAGCGGGTTTTTTTTTGTTTTTTTCTCAGTTTTTGAAAACTAACTAAGTTCGTTCGTTCGTTTTTTGAGATAATCAAAATCTGCAAGCAGGGTTGGATTCACCGTCGTTTGTACCCGTTTGTACCTCCAAAATTTTTGTTTGTACCTTAAGGGGTTCGAAACTAGCGGGTTTTTTTTGTTTTTTTCTCAGTTTTTGAAAACTAACTAAGTTCGTTCGTTCGATTTTTGAGATAATCAAAATCTGCAAGCAGGGCTGGATTCACCGTCGTTTGTACCCGTTTGTACCTCCAAAATTTTCGTTTGTACCTTAAGGGGGTCGAACATAGCGGGTTTTCAAAAAGTGAAAAAAAAACAATTTAGTCATTTTTTGAGATATTCAAAATCTGCAAGCAGGGTTGGATTCACCGTCGTTTGTACCCGTTTGTACCTCCAAAATTTTCGTTTGTACCTTAAGGGGGTTGAAACTAGCGGGTTTTTTTTGTTTTTTTCTCAGTTTTTGAAAACTAACTAAGTTCGTTCGTTCGTTTTTTGAGATAATCAAAATCTGCAAGCAGGGTTGGATTCACCGTCGTTTGTACCCGTTTGTACCTCCAAAATTTTCGTTTGTACCTTAAGGGGGTTGAAACTAGCGGGTTTTTTTTTGTTTTTTTCTCAATTTTTGAAAACTAACTAAGTTCGTTCGTTCGTTTTTAGAGATAATCAAAATCTCCAAGCAGGGTTGAATTCACCGTCGTTTGTACCCGTTTGTACCTCCAAAATTTTCGTTTGTACCTTAAGGGGGTCGAACATAGCGGGTTTTCAAAACTGAAAAAAAGACAAATTAGTCATTTTTTGAGATAATCAAAATCTGCAAGCAGGGTTGGATTCACCGTCGTTTGTACCCGTTGGTATTACTAAAATTTTCGTTTGTACCTTAAGGGGGTCGAAACTAGCGGGTTTTTTTTGTTTTTTTCTCAGTTTTTGAAAACCAAAATCTCCAAGCAGGGTTGGATTCACCGTCGTTTGTACCCGTTTGTGCCTCCAAAATTTTCGTTTGTACCTTAAGGGGTTCGAAACTAGCGGGTTTATTTTGTTTTTTTCTCAGTTTTTGAAAACTAACTAAGTTCGTTCGTTCGTTTTTTGAGATAATCAAAATCTGCAAGCAGGGCTGGATTCACCGTCGTTTGTACCCGTTTGTACCTCCAAAATTTTCGTTTGTACCTTAAGGGGGTCGAACATAGCGGGTTTTCAAAAACTGAAAAAAAGACAAATTAGTCATTTTTTGAGATAATCAAAATCTGCAAGCAGGGTTGGATTCACCGTCGTTTGTACCCGTTTGTACCACTAAAATTTTCGTTTGTACCTTAAGGGGGTCGAAACTAGCGGGTTTATTTTGTTTTTTTCTCAGTTTTTGAAAACTAACTAAGTTCGTTCGTTCGTTTTTTGAGATAATCAAAATCTGCAAGCAGGGCTGGATTCACCGTCGTTTGTACCCGTTTGTACCTCCAAAATTTTCGTTTGTACCTTAAGGGGGTCGAACATAGCGGGTTTTCAAAAACTGAAAAAAAGACAAATTAGTCATTTTTTGAGATAATCAAAATCTGCAAGCAGGGTTGGATTCACCGTCGTTTGTACCCGTTTGTACCACTAAAATTTTCGTTTGTACCTTAAGGGGGTCGAAACTAGCGGGTTTTTTTGTTTTTTTTCTCAATTTTTGAAAACTAACTAAGTTCGTTCGTTCGTTTTTAGAGATAATTAAAATCTCCAAGCAGGGTTGGATTCACCGTCGTTTGTACCCGTTTGTACCTCCAAAATTTTCGTTTGTACCTTAAGGGGTTCGAAGCTAGCGGGTTTATTTTGTTTTTTTCTCAGTTTTTGAAAACTAACTAAGTTCGTTCGTTCGTTTTTTGAGATAATCAAAATCTGCAAGCAGGGCTGGATTCACCGTCGTTTGTACCCGTTTGTACCTCCAAAATTTTCGTTTGTACCTTAAGGGGGTCGAACATAGCGGGTTTTCAAAAACTGCAAAAAAGACAAATCAGTCATTTTTTGAAATAATCAAAATCTGCAAGCAGGGTTGGATTCACCGTCGTTTGTACCCGTTTGTACCACCAAAATTTTCGTTTGTACCTTAAGGGGTTCGAAACTAGCGGGTTTTTTTTGTTTTTTTCTCAGTTTTTGAAAACTAACTAAGTTCGTTCGTTCGATTTTTGAGATAATCAAAATCTGCAAGCAGGGCTGGATTCACCGTCGTTTGTACCCGTTTGTACCTCCAAAATTTTCGTTTGTACCTTAAGGGGGTCGAACATAGCGGGTTTTCAAAAAGTGAAAAAAAAACAATTTAGTCATTTTTTGAGATATTCAAAATCTGCAAGCAGGGTTGGATTCACCGTCGTTTGTACCCGTTTCTACCTCCAAAATTTTCGTTTGTACCTTAAGGGGGTTGAAACTAGCGGGTTTTTTTTTGTTTTTTTCTCAATTTTTGAAAACTAACTAAGTTCGTTCGTTCGTTTTTAGAGATAATCAAAATCTCCAAGCAGGGTTGAATTCACCGTCGTTTGTACCCGTTTGTATTTCCAAAATTTTCGTTTGTACCTTAAGGGGGTCGAACATAGCGGGTTTTCAAAAACTGAAAAAAAGACAAATTAGTCATTTTTTGAGATAATCAAAATCTGCAAGCAGGGTTGGATTCACCGTCGTTTGTACCCGTTTGTATTACTAAAATTTTCGTTTGTGCCTTAAGGGGGTCGAAACTAGCGGGTTTTTTTTGTTTTTTTCTCAGTTTTTGAAAACCAAAATCTCCAAGCAGGGTTGGATTCACCGTCGTTTGTACCCGTTTGTACCTCCAAAATTTTCGTTTGTACCTTAAGGGGTTCGAAACTAGCGGGTTTATTTTGTTTTTTTCTCAGTTTTTGAAAACTAACTAAGTTCGTTCGTTCGTTTTTTGAGATAATCAAAATCTGCAAGCAGGGCTGGATTCACCGTCGTTTGTACCCGTTTGTACCTCCAAAATTTTCGTTTGTACCTTAAGGGGGTCGAACATAGCGGGTTTTCAAAAACTGAAAAAAAGACAAATTAGTCATTTTTTGAGATAATCAAAATCTGCAAGCAGAGTTGGATTCACCGTCGTTTGTACCCGTTTGTACCACCAAAATTTTTGTTTGTACCTTAAGGGGGTCGAAACTAGCGGGTTTTTTTGTTTTTTTCTCAATTTTTGAAAACTAACAAAGTTCGTTCGTTCGTTTTTTGAGATAATCAAAATCTGTAAGCAGGGTTGGATTCACCGTCGTTTGTACCCGTTTGTACCTCCAAAATTTTCGTTTGTACCTTAAGGGGTTCGAAACTAGCGGGTTTATTTTGTTTTTTTCTCAGTTTTTGAAAACTAACTAAGTTCGTTCGTTCGTTTTTTGAGATAATCAAAATCTGCAAGCAGGGCTGGATTCACCGTCGTTTGTACCCGTTTGTACCTCCAAAATTTTCGTTTGTACCTTAAGGGGGTCGAACATAGCGGGTTTTCAAAAACTGCAAAAAAGACAAATTAGTCATTTTTTGAGATAATCAAAATCTGCAAGCAGGGTTGGATTCACCGTCGTTTGTACCCGTTTGTATTACTAACATTTTCGTTTGTACCTTAAGGGGGTCAAAACTAGCGGGTTTTTTTGTATTTTTCTCAGTTTTTGAAAACTAACTAAGTTCGTTCGTTCGTTTTTTGAGATAATCAAAATCTGCAAGCAGGGTTGGATTCACCGTCGTTTGTACCCGTTTGTACCTCCAGAATTTTCGTTTGTACCTTAAGGGGGTCGAAACTAGCGGGTTTATTTTGTTTTTTTCTCAGTTTTTGAAAACTAACTAAGTTCGTTCGTTCGTTTTTTGAGATAATCAAAATCTGCAAGCAGGGCTGGATTCACCGTCGTTTGTACCCGTTTGTACCTCCAAAATTTTCGTTTGTACCTTAAGGGGGACGAACATAGCGGGGTTTCAAAAACTGAAAAAAGACAAATTAGTCGAAAACAAAAAAAACCCGCTAGTTTCGACCCCCTTAAGGTACAAACGAAAATTTTGGAGGTACAAACGGGTACAAACGACGGTGAATCTAGCCCTGCTTGCAGATTTTGATTATCTCAAAAAACGAACAAACGAACTTAGTTAGTTTTCAAAAACTGAGAAAAAAAAACAAAAAAAACCCGCTAGTTTCGACCCCCTTAAGGTACAAACGAAAATTTTGGTGGTACAAACGGGTACAAACGACGGTGAATCCAACCCTGCTTGCAGATTTTGATTATCTCAAAAAATGACTAATTTGTCTTTTTTGCAGTTTTTGAAAACCCGCTATGTTCGACCCCCTTAAGGTACAAACGAAAATTTTGGAGGTACAAACGGGTACAAACGACGGTGAATCCAGCCTTGCTTGCAGATTTTGATTATCTCAAAAAACGAACGAACGAACTTAGTTAGTTTTCAAAAACTGAGAAAAAAACAAAATAAACCCGCTAGTTTCGAACCCCTTAAGGTACAAACGAAAATTTTGGAGGTACAAACGGGTACAAACGACGGTGAATCCAACCCTGCTTACAGATTTTGATTATCTCAAAAAACGAACGAACAAACTTAGTTAGTTTTCAAAAATTGAGAAAAAAACAAAAAAACCCGCTAGTTTCGACCCCCTTAAGGTACAAACGAAAATTTTGGTGGTACAAACGGGTACAAACGACGGTGAATCCAACTCTGCTTGCAGATTTTGATTATCTCAAAAAATGACTAATTTGTCTTTTTTTTCAGTTTTTGAAAACCCGCTATGTTCGACCCCCTTAAGGTACAAACGAAAATTTTGGAGGTACAAACGGGTACAAACGACGGTGAATCCAGCCCTGCTTGCAGATTTTGATTATCTCAAAAAACGAACGAACGAACTTAGTTAGTTTTCAAAAACTGAGAAAAAAACAAAATAAACCCGCTAGTTTCGAACCCCTTAAGGTACAAACGAAAATTTTGGAGGTACAAACGGGTACAAACGACGGTGAATCCAACCCTGCTTGGAGATTTTAATTATCTCTAAAAACGAACGAACGAACTTAGTTAGTTTTCAAAAATTGAGAAAAAAACAAAAAAAACCCGCTAGTTTCGACCCCCTTAAGGTACAAACGAAAATTTTAGTGGTACAAACGGGTACAAACGACGGTGAATCCAACCCTGCTTGCAGATTTTGATTATCTCAAAAAATGACTAATTTGTCTTTTTTTCAGTTTTTGAAAACTTGCTATGTTCGACCCCCTTAAGGTACAAACGAAAATTTTGGAGGTACAAACGGGTACAAACGACGGTGAATCCAGCCCTGCTTGCAGATTTTGATTATCTCAAAAAACGAACGAACGAACTTAGTTAGTTTTCAAAAACTGAGAAAAAAACAAAATAAACCCGCTAGTTTCGACCCCCTTAAGGTACAAACGAAAATTTTAAAGGTACAAACGGGTACAAACGACGGTGAATCCAACCCTGCTTGCAGATTTTGATTATCTCAAAAAATGACTAATTTGTCTTTTTTTCAGTTTTTGAAAACCCGCTATGTTCGACCCCTTTTAGGTACAAACGAAAATTTTGGAGGTACAAACGAGTACAAACGACGGTGAATCCAGCCCTGCTCGCAGATTTTGATTATCTCAAAAAACGAACAAACGAACTTAGTTAGTTTTTAAAAACTAAGAAAAAAACAAAAAAAACCCGCTAGTTTCGAACCCCTTAAGGTACAAACGAAAATTTTGGAGGTACAAACGGGTACAAACGACGGTGAATTCAACCCTGCTTGGAGATTTTGATTATCTCTAAAAACGAACGAACGAACTTAGTTAGTTTTCAAAAATTGAGAAAAAAACAAAAAAACCCGCTAGTTTCGACCCCCTTAAGGTACAAACGAAAATTTTGGAGGTACAAACGGGTACAAACGACGGTGAATCCAACCCTGCTTGCAGATTTTGATTATCTCAAAAAACGAACAAACGAACTTAGTTAGTTTTCAAAAACTGAGAAAAAAACAAAAAAAACCCGCTAGTTTCGAACCCCTTAAGGTACAAACGAAAATTTTGGAGGTACAAACGGGTACAAACGACGGTGAATTCAACCCTGCTTGGAGATTTTGATTATCTCTAAAAACGAACGAAAGAACTTAGTTAGTTTTCAAAAATTGAGAAAAAAACAAAAAAACCCGCTAGTTTCGACCCCCTTAAGGTACAAACGAAAATTTTGGAGGTACAAACGGGTACAAACGACGGTGAATCCAACCCTGCTTGCAGATTTTGATTATCTCAAAAAACGAACGAACGAACTTAGTTAGTTTTCAAAAACTGAGAAAAAAACAAAAAAAACCCGCTAGTTTCGACCCCCTTAAGGTACAAACGAAAATTTTGGAGGTACAAACAAGTAAAAACGACGGTGAATCCAACCCTGCTTACAGATTTTGATTATCTCAAAAAATGACTAATTTGTCTTTTTTTCACTTTTTGAAAACCCGCTATGTTCGACCCCCTTAAGGTACAAACGAAAATTTTGGAGGTACAAACGGGTACAAACGACGGTGAATCCAGCCCTGCTTGCAGATTTTGATTATCTCAAAAATCGAACGAACGAACTTAGTTAGTTTTCAAAAACTGAGAAAAAAACAAAAAAAACCCGCTAGTTTCGAACCCCTTAAGGTACAAACGAAAATTTTGGTGGTACAAACGGGTACAAACGACGGTGAATCCAACCCTGCTTGCAGATTTTGATTATCTCTAAAAACGAACGAACGAACTTAGTAAGTTTTCAAAAACTGAGAAAAAAACAAAAAAAACCCGCTAGTTTCGACCCCCTTAAGGTACAAACAAAAATTTTGGTGGTACAAACGGGAACAAACGACGGTGAATCCAACCCTGCTTGCAGATTTTGATTATCTCAAAAAATGACTAATTTGTCTTTTTTGCAGTTTTTGAAAACCCGCTAGCTTCGACCCCCTTAAGGTACAAACAAAAATTTTGGTGGTACAAACGGGTACAAACGACGGTGAATCCAACTCTGTTTTCAGATCTTGATTATCTCAAAAAATTACCGATTTGACTTTTTTGCAGTTTTGAAAACCCGCTATGTTCGACCCCCTTTAGGTACAAACGAAAATTTTGGTGGTACAAACGAGTACAAACGACGGCGAATCCAACCCTGCTTGCAGATTTTGATTATCTCAAAAAACGAACGATCGAACTTAGTTAGTTTTCAAAATTGAGAAAAAAACAAAAAAAACCCGCTAGTTTCGACCCCCTTAAGGTACAAACGAAAATTTTGGAGGTACAAACGGGTACAAACGACGGCAAATCCAACCCTGCTTGCAGATTTTGATTATCTCAAAAAACGAACGAACGAACTTAGTTAGTTTTCAAAAACTGCGAAAAAAAAAACAAAAAAAACCCTCTAGTTTCGACCTCCTTAAGGTACAAACGAAAATTTTGGTGGTACAAACGGGTACAAACGACGGTGAATCCAACCCTGCTTGCAGATTTTGATTATCTCAAAAAACGAACGAACGAACTTAGTTAGTTTTCAAAATTGAGAAAAAAACAAAAAAAACCCGCTAGTTTCGACCCCCTTAAGGTACAAACGAAAATTTTGGAGGTACAAACGGGTACAAACGACGGCAAATCCAACCCTGCTTGCAGATTTTGATTATCTCAAAAAACGAACGAACGAACTTAGTTAGTTTTCAAAAACTGAGAAAATAACAAAAAAAACCCGCTAGTTTCGACCCCCTTAAGGTACAAACGAAAATTTTGGAGGTACAAACGGGTACAAACGACGGTGAATCCAACCCTGCTTGCAGATTTTGATTATCTCAAAAAATGACTAATTTGTCTTTTTTGCAGTTTTTGAAAACCCGCTAGCTTCGACCCCCTTAAGGTACAAACGAAAATTTTGGAGGTACAAACGGGTACAAACGACGGTGAATCCAGCCCTGCTTGCAGATTTTGATTATCTCAAAAATCGAACGAACGAACTTAGTTAGTTTTCAAAAACTGAGAAAAAAAACAAAAAAAACCCGCTAGTTTCGAACCCCTTAAGTAACAAACGAAATTTTGGTGGTACAAACGGGTACAAACGACGGTGAATCTAACCCTGCTTGCAGATTTTGATTATCTCTAAAAACGAACGAACGAACTTAGTTAGTTTTCAAAAACTGAGAAAAAAACAAAAAAAACCCGCTAGTTTCGACCCCCTTAAGGTACAAACGAAAATTTTGGTGGTACAAACGGGTACAAACGACGGTGAATCCAACCCTGCTTGCAGATTTTGATTATCTCAAAAAATGACTAATTTGTCTTTTTTGCAGTTTTTGAAAACCCGCTAGCTTCGACCCCCTTAAGGTACAAACAAAAATTTTGGTGGTACAAACGGGTACAAACGACGGTGAATCCAACTCTGTTTTCAGATCTTGATTATCTCAAAAAATTACCGATTTGACTTTTTTGCAGTTTTGAAAACCCGCTATGTTCGACCCCCTTTAGGTACAAACGAAAATTTTGGTGGTACAAACGAGTACAAACGACGGCGAATCCAATTCTGCTTGCAGATTTTGATTATCTCAAAAAACGAACGAACGAACTTAGTTAGTTTTCAAAAACTGCGAAAAAAACAAAAAAAACCCTCTAGTTTCGACCTCCTTAAGGTACAAACGAAAATTTTGGTGGTACAAACGGGTACAAACGACGGTGAATCCAACCCTGCTTGGAGATTTTGATTATCCCTAAAAACGAACGAACGAACTTAGTTAGTTTTCAAAAACTGAGAAAAAAACAAAATAAACCCGCTAGTTTCGAACCCCTTAAGGTACAAACGAAAATTTTGGTGGTACAAACGGGTACAAACGACGGTGAATCCAACCCTGCTTGCAGATTTTGATAATCTCAAAAAATGACTAATTTGTCTTTTTTGCAGTTTTTGAAAACCCGCTATGTTCGACCCCCTTAAGGTACAAACGAAAATTTTGGAGGTACAAACGGGTACAAAGGACGGTGAATCCAACCCAGCTTTTAGATTTTGATTATCTCAAAAAACGAACGAACGAACTTAGTTTTCAAAAACTGCCAAAAAAACAAAAAAAACCCGCTAGTTTCGACCCCCTTAAGGTACAAACGAAAATTTTGGAGGTGCAAACGTGTACAAACGAC
Source organism: Catoptria pinella (assembly GCA_963556745.1). NCBI lineage: Eukaryota > Metazoa > Arthropoda > Insecta > Lepidoptera > Crambidae > Catoptria > Catoptria pinella. Next base: position 12,133,501 of record OY750774.1, on the reverse strand, counting down.
GGTGAATCCAACCCAGCTTGCAGATTTTGTTTATCTCAAAAAACGAACGAACGAACTTAGTTAGTTTTCAAAAACTGCCAAAAAACAAAAAAAGCCCGCTAGTTTCGACCCCCTTAAGGTACAAACGAAAATTTTGGTGGTACAAACGGGTACAAACGACGGTGAATCCAACCCTGCTTGCAGATTTTGATTATCTCAAAAAATGACTAATTTGTCTTTTTTTCAGTTTTTGAAAACCCGCTATGTTCGACCCCCTTAAGGTACAAACGAATATTTTGGAGGTACAAACGGGTACAAACGACGGTGAATCCAACCCTGCTTGCAGATTTTGATTATCTCAAAAATCGAACGAACGAACTTAGTTAGTTTTCAAAAACTGAGAAAAAAACAAAAAAAACCCGCTAGTTTCGACCCCCTTAAGGAACAAACGAAAATTTTGGTGGTACAAACGGGTACAAACGACGGTGAATCCAACCCTGCTTGCAGATTTTGATTATCTCAAAAAATGACTAATTTGTCTTTTTTGCAGTTTTTGAAAACCCGCTAGCTTCGACCCCCTTAAGGTACAAACAAAAATTTTGGTGGTACAAACGAGTACAAACGACGGTGAATCCAACTCTGTTTTCAGATCTTGATTATCTCAAAAAATTACCGATTTGACTTTTTTGCAGTTTTGAAAACCCGCTATGTTCGACCCCCTTTAGGTACAAACGAAAATTTTGGTGGTACAAACGAGTACAAACGACGGCGAATCCAATTCTGCTTGCAGATTTTGATTATCTCAAAAAACGAACGAACGAACTTAGTTAGTTTTCAAAAACTGCGAAAAAAACAAAAATAACCCTCTAGTTTCGACCTCCTTAAGGTACAAACGAAAATTTTGGTGGTACAAACGGGTACAAACGACGGTGAATCCAACCCTGCTTGGAGATTTTGATTATCTCTAAAAACGAACGAACGAACTTAGTTAGTTTTCAAAAACTGAGAAAAAAACAAAATAAACCCGCTAGTTTCGAACCCCTTAAGGTACAAACGAAAATTTTGGTGGTACAAACGGGTACAAACGACGGTGAATCCAACCCTGCTTGCAGATTTTGATAATCTCAAAAAATGACTAATTTGTCTTTTTTGCAGTTTTTGAAAACCCGCTATGTTCGACCTCCTTAAGGTACAAACGAAAATTTTGGAGGTACAAACGGGTACAAAGGACGGTGAATCCAACCCAGCTTTTAGATTTTGATTATCTCAAAAAACGAACGAACGAACTTAGTTAGTTTTCAAAAACTGCCAAAAAAACAAAAAAAAACCCGCTAGTTTCGACCCCCTTAAGGTACAAACGAAAATTTTGGTGGTACAAACGGGTACAAACGACGGTGAATCCAACTCTGCTTGCAGATTTTGATTATCTCAAAAAATTACTAATTTGTCTTTTTTTCAGTTTTTGAAAACCCGCTATGTTCGACCCCCTTAAGGTACAAACGAAAATTTTGGAGTTACAAACGGGTACAAACGACGGTGAATCCAGCCCTGCTTGCAGATTTTGATTATCTCAAAAAACGAACGAACGAACTTAGTTAGTTTTCAAAAACTGAGAAAAAAACAAAATAAACCCGCTAGTTTCCAACCCCTTAAGGTACAAACGAAAATTTTGGAGGTACAAACGGGTACAAACGACGGTGAATCCAACCCTGCTTGGAGATTTTGATTATCTCTAAAAACGAACGAACGAACTTAGTTAGTTTTCAAAAATTGAGAAAAAAACAAAAAAAACCCGCTAGTTTCGACCCCCTTAAGGTACAAACGAAAATTTTGGTGGTACAAACGGGTACAAACGACGGTGAATCCAACCCTGCTTGCAGATTTTGATTATCTCAAAAAATGACTAATTTGTCTTTTTTGTAGTTTTTGAAAACCCGCTATGTTCGACCCCCTTAAGGTACAAACGAAAATTTTGGAGGTACAAACGGGTACAAACGACGGTGAATCCAGCCCTGCTTGCAGATTTTGATTATCTCAAAAAACGAACGAACGAACTTAGTTAGTTTTCAAAAACTGCCAAAAAAACAAAAAAAACCCGCTAGTTTCGACCCCCTTAAGGTACAAACGAAAATTTTGGAGGTACAAACGTGTACAAACGACGGTGAATCCAACCCAGCTTGCAGATTTTGTTTATCTCAAAAAACGAACGAACGAACTTAGTTAGTTTTCAAAAACTGCCAAAAAACAAAAAAAGCCCGCTAGTTTCGACCCCCTTAAGGTACAAACGAAAATTTTGGTGGTACAAACGGGTACAAACGACGGTGAATCCAACCCTGCTTGCAGATTTTGATTATCTCAAAAAATGACTAATTTGTCTTTTTTTCAGTTTTTGAAAACCCGCTATGTTCGACCCCCTTAAGGTACAAACGAAAATTTTGGAGGTACAAACGGGTACAAACGACGGTGAATCCAACCCTGCTTGCAGATTTTGATTATCTCAAAAATCGAACGAACGAACTTAGTTAGTTTTCAAAAACTGAGAAAAAAACAAAAAAAACCCGCTAGTTTCGACCCCCTTAAGGTACAAACGAAAATTTTGGTGGTACAAACGGGTACAAACGACGGTGAATCCAACCCTGCTTGCAGATTTTGATTATCTCAAAAAATGACTAATTTGTCTTTTTTGCAGTTTTTGAAAACCCGCTAGCTTCGACCCCCTTAAGGTACAAACAAAAATTTTGGTGGTACAAACGGGTACAAACGACGGTGAATCCAACTCTGTTTTCAGATCTTGATTATCTCAAAAAATTACCGATTTGACTTTTTTGCAGTTTTGAAAACCCGCTATGTTCGACCCCCTTTAGGTACAAACGAAAATTTTGGTGGTACAAACGAGTACAAACGACGGCGAATCCAATTCTGCTTGCAGATTTTGATTATCTCAAAAAACGAACGAACGAACTTAGTTAGTTTTCAAAAACTGCGAAAAAAACAAAAAAAACCCTCTAGTTTCGACCTCCTTAAGGTACAAACGAAAATTTTGGTGGTACAAGCGGGAAAAAACTGACCTCGAATCCAACACTGTTTTCAGATTTTGAATATAAAAAAAAAACATTTTTTTTCAGGTCGGGTTCTGAGTTTTTTAAACCCCCTGTATCTTTGAACCCTTTTAGGTACAAACGAAAAGAAAGTTGGTACAAACAAGTACATACTGAGTACAAACGTATGCATTTAAAAAAAATACGATTTCTTCAAGTGGGGTTCTGAGTATTTTAAAACCCCTGTATCTCTGAACCCCTTAAGGTACAAACGAAAAGAGAATTGGTACAAATAAGTACATACTGGGTACAAACGTATCCATTTATAAAAAACTCGATTTCTTCAAGTGGGGTTCTGAGTATTTTAAAACCCCCGTATCTCTGAACCCCTCAAGGTACAAACGAAAAGAAAGTTGGTACAAACAAGTACATACTGGGTACAAACGTATGCATTTAAAAAAAAAACGATTTTTTCAAGTGGGGTTCTGAGTATTTTAAAACCCCCGTATCTCTGAACCCCTTAAGGTACAAACGAAAAGAAAGTTGGTACAAACAAGTACATACTGAGTACAAATGTATGCGTTTTAAAAAAAATCGATTTCTTCAAGTCGGGTTCCAGGTTCACACAGGTATATTTTTTTGTGTTTATCTAAATTCAAAGCAGAATTTGAATTGAAATTGGTTGTACAGATTTTTTTTATTACAAATTAATATCACTGAAGTATTGATAGTATACCTGCATTTATTTCGATTCATTTGATTTATTGTTACGATAAATCATTACCATCGTAAGCTATCGATTTGCTACAGTAGCAGAATTTAGCAGTAACGAAAAGGCAGTCATACAATAAGTTAAAACTTCATAACAAAATCTCGATTATATCGTATATTATTATTATCATACTAGCTTTCGTAAAATATAGACGATTCTAAGCGCTTAATTACTAAGTTTATTTGAATAAAGCTATTTTTTACTTTGACTTGGTCTTCAACATTACTTGAAGAACAATAGAAATATGAAGATCTATTACTTATTATATACTTTTACGTCAAGTTGTAAGCCCATTAAAAGTCGCACAACACAAATTACAGCAAAGTTTTTATTGAGCATATTATATTTTTCTCTTTATTTTCCAACTTAAATTGAATACTTATTTTTATTTACCTTAGAAAAAAGTCAAAGTCAATTTGAATCGTATTTTCTTGCAGCCCATTTAAAACTTTTTTGGTTGGCAAGATGGACAGGCGCAAAAAACTTATCAGCTTTTACAAATTCAGATAGGTACATCTGCGAATGTATTTATCAGTAAAAATTATGGATTTTCCCATAGTATAAACACGAGGAGATTAGGATCTTCTCGTGCACTTCCCCGCGGACAGGCGCTGGGCGGCGAAGTGATAAACCCCGCGCCAATTTGGCCGCCCGCCTAATAGCTAATAACGCCTTCAGAACTATATACCAGCTAGTGTCTAGCCTTCTTAAGATTTACAAACGTGGGAAACCTTTATTTAAATTTTAACTTATAAATATTTTCAGAAATTTTAGTTACAAAAGCGGTTTAGTGTCTATCGTAAAATGCAACTCATAACAAAACAAACTACGAAGAATCGTAATTATTATCACAATAGCCATATAGTTTACTGCAAGTCGTAAGTCTACGAAGGATACCATAGGATAAAATTGGAACTAGAAAAAGTCGTTAAGGAACTTCATGCCTTCTCTTGTTAGTGGTGTTTATAACCGTCTATAAAAACATCCGTTTCTGAGTTTCCACAAGATTAAGTGGTTGTTAGAACATTTTCTTAAATTATCCTTTTAAGAAAATATGACATCTGAATTTCGCTAAAGATATTTTTAATATTAAAAGCGGCATTTTCTCGCAGCGCGACACCCGCAACAAAGACCTGCCTGGGGCCGGATAAAATTGCAAGCCAATTTCGCCCCGCACCCAATTAATTATTTAGCAAACATTTTTATGAAATAAGACCATCAAAATCCTGACGCTTTATGATATATACAATATTGAATGAAAAACATTTTGTTTTAGAGCTCTATGATTGGCTTTAAATCAGAGGGAAAAGAAATACATCGAATAAAATATAATTATCAGCAGTTTCGTAAACGACGTTGTAAAGGAAAAAGAAATACATTGCGGGTGGATCATACGGTTTTTTTTCACGCATCTGAAAAACAGCAGTAATGGCATGACACGCGACGGGTGAGAGTCAAACGCTAAAATAAACGGTAGTAGGTACATACCTAAATCTGCAACTTTTTCAGCAAACTAATCCAGGTTTAGTGCGGTCGCAAAAACCGTGGCTATATCTCACCGACCAGCGCACGCGGCGCTAATCGCCGGAATATCTCATGTCGTCACGCCCCGCCCCGCCCACCGCCCGAACCGACCTGCGAATAATTGCTACACTAATTATTTTGTAGAGCACACGTTAAGCTGCCGGAAACGCCACGGTGATAACAGCGTAGGGACGTGTAATACGTGAGTGATTATAAGATAGTATCTGAAACTATTCCTGTATAGCGACGACAGTACGTCACAACTTGGTTTTCAGGATGAAAAGTACCCTATGTCCTTCTCTATACCCCTGACAACGTGTATCTACGAAGCTTCATGATGATCGGTGACGTGAAAGTTTAGCATACAAACGACACTCCGATAAAGCAATATGTTTTAGTTGGCAGCTATTAAAACGGTTAACCTAATTGTCTTGGATCGAGATAACACCGCAATCAGATGAAACGAAACGTCGTATTTGCGGCGTGCCGCTAGTTTACCTATAATAAAGTTTATAGTACCTGCGGGTTACTCACTATCATAATAGCTATAGTTTAACATTTATACACCACATTTTAGTGCTTAAGTTTAAAACTCTTACAAGTGGGAACTGAATTATGATATAGAGAAGTGGGTTTGTCGATCACGGAAATATGAATTAATGTAAGGGACAATATACCGAAAATGAGTTATATACATCGTTGGATTCGGAATTGTACGCTCCATCGAATGGTATACTTGAAATGTTGATATCTTGAAAAAAAAAACAATTTTTTGTCCCTTACATTACACATTTTGAGAGGTCCTAAACAAATCTTTACGACAAATTTTGACGTATCATGCACTTGTACAAAATATCATTTTTAGTTTTAAGGTATGTCTCATAAAAAGTTATATATGGCCTTTACCCTAACCACGTTATCGTTTTTCTAAACCTGATCAGCCTTACGTTACTTTATGATTTATGTATTTGGCAATGATGTCCCTTACATTAATATGCCTGCGTGTGTAATAATTTACGTGTTTCTTACATTACTTTAATAGAATATGAATTCATTTTATTTTTCTAATACTACAATATAACTAGTAGAGAGCAAAACAGAAAACTAGAGCCGGTCCCCGCCTGCTCCGCCCGCTGCATGCTTCGTGTATCGTAGGTAAACATTAATCAATTATGGAAATATAAATTAATGTAAAGGACAAAGGTCTACTTTTCAGGAGGAGCAAAAAACAAATTTTATTTATAACAAATGCTTGTATTTTTTTAACTTTTTATTCTACTAATTTGATGCCTATAGCAAAGTTGCTTAGGTTTAAGAGCTCTATAAAGCTATGCAAGCAAAACTAAGATTATCTTTATGGATTTCAAAATAGCATCTCTTATATAAAAAATAAATTTAAATGCGTTGTATACCTTAATAAAAATAATATAAGTAATTTTAGAAGTAACTGGTTTAGTACTAGTTATTGCTGTATCTTAATTAAATACTATAATAAAATTGTACTTTCAATAGCAATTAATCATTAAAAGTATTTATTTTTATTCTGCGTTTAACAATAATCAGTCTCAATATTAACAATGATGGCACATTATAGGAAGAATCCTTTTTCGAATGATAATCAACTGTTTATATAACCAAAAAAATATATTCCAAAATTTCAAGTTCAATAGATTTTTAAAGTAATTATGGTTATTAAATTATAAATAAAAAAACAATTCAATTTGAAATTTTAGTATTATATCAATTTAATATAAAGAACTCAGTAAGATAATAACGATGTTCACACTACTAATTTATACTTAACCGTATTAATTAAGGGCCGATTGTTGCAAGGTCAGGTAAAATTTAATCGTAGAGTAAACTTTATAATGTAATACATACGATTGTTAAATATGTCACGTCAATTATCAAGGCATTTAACGATGGTTAGAGCTTACTCAACGACTAAATTTTATCTGACTTAGGAAAAATTTGCCTAAAGCGAAAATACAACAACCTAATTGTTAACTGCAACAGTTTGCATTATCAACAATCCAACGAAACATTATAAACAACAAAACAACGTTATCAACAGACTATCCAAAAAAAGCTCAAACAAGTTAAGTATAGGAAATTATTCCCTACCAGAGTCTTCGTCTTAGTCTTATTTAAAGTGTCTTTAATTTTATTTTTATAAGGAATACTTAAGTAATCCTTGTGATATGTTTTAGATATTTTCACAAAGTTTTATTGAATCATTAAACTTGATGACGAAGACTCTAGAAGGGAATAAGTTCCTCCACTTATTAAATTTCTATGATTTTCATTCTTATTTTTAATCGCATCGCGACTTGTTTCTCTTCCTCCTCTATTTTTGGATTGTAGATAACGTTTTCATGTTGTTTATAATGTTTCGTTGGATTGTTGATAATGCAAACTGCTGCAGTTAACAATTAGGTTGTTGTATTTTCGCTTTAGGCAAATTTTTCCTAAGTCAGATAAAATTTAGTCGTTGAGTAAGCTCTAACCATCGTTCAATGCCTTGATATTTGACGTGACATTTAAAAATCGTTCGTATTACATTATAAATTTTACCCTACGATTAAATTTTACCTGTCTTTGGAACAATCGGCCCTTAATTAATATGGTTAAGTATAAATTAGTAGTGTGTACATTGTTATTATCTTGCTTAAGTTCTTTATATTAAATTGCTATAATACTCAAATTTCAAATTGAATTGATTTTTTCATTATAATTTAATAACCATAATTACTTGAAAAAATCTATTGAACTTGAAATTTTGGAAACTATTTTTTTAGTTATATAAACAGTTGATTATCATTCAAAAATGTTTTTTTCCTATAATCTGCCATCATTGTTAACATTGAGACTGATTATGTTTAACGCTGAATAAAAATAAATACTTCAAATGATTAATTTTTGTATCATTTTATGTATTCACAATAATATAATTTTTTTTATCTAAATTAAATCAAGTTAACCAATTTGCATTTGAAAGTAAAATTTTATTATAGTATTTAGTTAGGATACAGCAATAATTAAACCCAAAAGGGTACCTTACTTCAAAAAATACTAATATTATTTTTGTAAATGTGACTGTTACATTACTGCGGAGTATTTTTGTGTTAAATGCAATTAAGGTAAAGAACGCATCTACATTTATTTTTAATGTAAGAGACATGCTATTTCGGAATCCATAAAGATAATCTTAATTTTGCTTGCATAGCTTTATAGAGCTCTCAAACCTAAGCAACTTTGCTATAGGCATCAAGTAAGTAGAATAAAAAGTGAAAAAAATACAAGCAATTATTATAAATAAAATTTGTTTTTTGCTCCTCCTGAAAAGTAGACCTTTGTCCCTTACATTAATTCATATTTCCGTGATCGTTGTATTAAATAACTTGACAACCGTTTATGTTTCGTAAACAACTTAAATAACTAATTCTGTCACAAGAAAAAGACGGCTGCAGTACATTCTATGATATATTTAAAGTTATAAGTGTCTATGTATTTTTCAATATCTTTAAATCTTAATTTATATTCAAAGTAGTACTCTAGGTATCTATCATTATACATATTTATCTATTAACACTCGCACAATCACCGTTTTATTTACGTTTTTTTATGCATGTAAAAGTATGTATTACTATTATATAAAACCACCGTTCTTGTATTTACTTCCTCCTCTGTTTCAGGCCCAGCGTCGTGACCCTGTTGAGTGGTCACGATATTGTTAGCTGAGCTGCTTGCTTTTTTGGTTACTATTATATTATTTTACCTACCTTAGAAATTTATAATGCATTTATTTTATAAGTTAATGTTTTCTTTTTTGGAAACCATTTTGTATGTAACTAAATAAAGTTTTATTCATTCATAGTCGGAACTATAGTATAATATTTTGAGTGTTTTTTAAATGTCACCTTTTTCAGATTCTGAAAACAACATTTTCGTATTTGGCTTTTCTGCTATCAATGAGTCAATAAGTAGTGTTTTGATATATATACAAGGTGTTACAAAAGTACCCCTAATGCCGAATATGGTAGAAAGGGACCAACAAACTGAACAACTTTTACTATGGGACCAACTCTGAAATCGCGAAATAAAAATCAGCTGTTTCATACAAAAATTAATTACGAAAATATCAAAATGTAAAATAGTAAAAGTTGTTCAGTTTGATGGTCCCTATCTACCATATTCGGCATTAGGGGTACTTTTGTAACACCTTGTATATATATAAAATAAATTCACTTAGGCTTACGCGCGTACTAGACATTGAAATAAAACACTTTTACGAATACTGGCGCGGTTTTATTGAATGTTAGTAGTATTTTATTTCAATATGGTATTATATAAGTAAAACACCAGAACTGTACCCATGTACACATATCGCTTAAAGTATGCTAATAAAGTTTGCGAAGGCACTGTTTGTTTAGGCACACGGGAAATTACAGATTATAGCTAGTTTCAGCCCAGTTTCAGAATATTTATGTGAGTTTTTATGCTGATCCGGGGATTTGCGTGAGAATGACAGTACTGTTTTATATTACGAGAATTGAGGTTAAAATATGAAAAATAACAATTATTAGCACTTGGTCGGATTCGCAAAATGTCGGATTCTAAATAAACATCGAGTGACCTTGAGATAGAAACAGAAAGCTTTTGTAAGTGTGATGGAAATAGGAAAAAAAGAATTTTAACCTTTCAACGCCCGGAAAATGAGACATAATAGATATTTCAATGTTATCCGGCCGTATGCGGCCGCTCGGGCGTTGATGAATTAGATAACTGTCCCTAATATTTGAAATCTCAATCTTTTTTACGTGGACCCATTAAAAATATCGAACCCGGGACTCCAGAACATGAATGTATTCTAGGGCCACATACCTAGGATACGTTCGTCTAGGAGTCCCGGGCATGTGCAAGCACTCTGATTTGACGGAATATTTAGTATCAAAAACTCCATACATAAGGTACATCGTATACCATCTAATATACCGTTATCAGAGGTACATTTTAGGAGCAGACGTTCTTAAGGATGGGGTAAATTTTTTGGTAATTATTTTAGTTTATCGATAAACTAACTCAACTCGACCATAATTAAACAACATGAAAAAAAAATATTTACTATATTTCATTTATTTTCGAATAAACAGGTTCTTACATTTAAGAATGACAGAAATACTCTACTGGGAAAAAAATAGTTAAGTAGATAAAATAATATTCGAACACAAACATAGTGTAAATTGAAATTAACATAAAATAGAGTATAATACTATGTTGATTTCAACTGCTTTTGTGTTCTAATAATATTTTATCTACTTAAGTATTTTCTTTAAAGTAGAGTATTTCTGTTATTCTTAAATGTAAGAACCTAAACAGGTTAATTATTTTACGAATAAACATTCGTAAAATAAATAAAATCTTTTTTTTTTTGTCATGTTGTTTATTTATAGTCGAGTTGAGTTAATTTATCGATAAGCCAAAATAATTACCAAAAAAATTTACCCCATCCCTAAGAACGTCTGCTCCCAAAATGTACCTCCGATACTTGCTTCGATCCTTATTACTTCTTTCGCTATAACTATATTCAATTCAACAGTCTTTTTGCGTGCAGATATCTCGTTCTCTTGTGCTCAAGTGCTCTAAATAATGAAACATCGTCTTTAAACGAAGTCACCGAGACCAATTTTTTATTATTTATCAAAAGTATTAATTTGAGGCTTGAAAATTATCATCTCTGGTCACACCTGGAGATGAAGACTTTTATCGAGTCATTCGCTCTCATATAAGAATATATGCAAAACTTGAAATGCAGTTTTCTAAGAAATCGCTAGTTCCGTAGAAGTCAGTATGCAGTTTTGCATCCAATCGCGCTATAATGCAATCTGTTGCCGCAGCTGCGCCTCAATCGCGCCACCCAACCAATGCAGTTGCATACAAACTTTTTATGGTGCGAAATACTTTTTTTTAACCAACTTCAAAAAACGGAAGAGGTTCTAAGTTCATCAGAATCTTTTTTTTTTGTATGTAGTAACATACATAAAAAAAAGATTACTAGAAGACGGCTGGACCGATTTGAAAAAATCTGTTCTTCCTGCTTTTGTTTTAAAATTATTTAAATACAGGGTTATTTTCAAAACACCAACAACCTTGCAGTAACATCATAAACAACAACTTTTTTTTACAACTTTCCGAAAAACACAAAAAGCTAGTTTTCATACAAAACTTGATCAGCTGTTCGAACGATTGTACGGAAAGTCGAATATTTTTTTCTTTTTGAAAAAGAAAACGATGTCTGTAAATAGAAAACTTTTTCAGAATGATGGTACGGAACCCTCGGTGCGAGAGTCCGACTCGCTCTTGATCGTTTTTTTTATTCTAAGGAGAAAATAAGTATTTCCAGTTATTTCTCATATATGTCTTGATTTTTATAGAGACCGATAATTTTGTTCCTAAAAATGAACGTACCATTTTTGTAATATTCTAAAATCCAAATTTTAAGATATTATTCTTTCAGGAAAACCAACGTTATACAAGGATTTTTGCGCTAAAGTTTAAAATAAATATATTTTAATTACGGGGTCACCGCGACGTAACCTCGGCAATTATAAATAACGACCTCCGTGGTCGAGTGGCTTTGTACACTGGTTTTCAAGGAGTCGCCATCTCTGAGGTCCCGGGTTCGATCCCCGGTTGGATCAATTTAGAAAATGAACTTTTCTATATTGGCTCAGATCTGGGTGTTTGTGATACCACCGTAGTCACAATTGCTTTAGCTACTTACTTTGGAGTCGGAGCAATGTATGTAATGTTGTCAAATATTTATTTATTTATTTATATACCAATAAGTAGGGTCGGTAACTAAAGGTTAAATCAGAAGAAATGTGGTATCTTGATCTCTGAAACAGGGACAATTTATAAAGTTTAGTCCTCATTAGAATCGTAGTCTGATCAAGTAAAATCTAAACACGCCTTAATTGACGGAGAGTTGCAGAGTCAGGTTGATCAAAGGGTGTCCTTTGTGCTTGCCGACTGCGAACAGCAATAATGCCGCCGGCTTAATGATCTGCATTCTACCCACTCAGCCAATGATGTGCTCCGAAGTTGGCCGAGTTATTGGAAACTAACAACGCTACTACTATCAACAGTTCAATTGTAATTTCATTGTTCTGCCAAATAGACAATACACCTAAGTTAAATGAAGCTACAAAAGGAACATGGTGTTTATCAGCGCAGCTTTCATGTCATAGCTTACTCAATAGAAGGAAGTCATAAAACACTGAAGTAACTCAATATGAGGCAATATCTTAATGTCCGCACACCGTGTTCTAGCAAAATGTCTTGGGGGCATTTACACGGGATGATTATTCCTAGCGAGTTAAGTCTACTATGGCTTTTTATCGACAATCGCTTGAAAAATCGAATTCATTGAAATTCGGTTTCCGATTCGATTTTACGATTGTCAATAAAAGCCCTATTCAACTGCCTAGCAAGTTGCCTGGAGAATCGACCCGAGTAAATGCCCAATTAGCACACCGTCTACGATCACGCATTTGTTTTCTAAAAGTATAGTCAAGTGCACGTGTAAACACAACAAAATGAAACGTTTTCATAAGCAAAGAGCTTTAAAAAGCCCCAAAAAGTATTTCCCCCAACCTTCTGATCACACAATTAGCCAAAACGCATAACCCTTTACTCTGGAACTATCAACACGATATCGCAGCAGGAATACTCATAACCCGGTCCCATATTCCCTTATAATAAAAATATACATATAAAGCATAGGCGGGGACCTCCAGAGATGTCTGATTATAGGATTGGGCCTCCATCACATTATGATAATGGGTACTCGGGCGACGCCTCGATATAGAAATAGATTGATTCCGAATTTTTTTCGCCGGTTGGCTCCGCGCCGGCGGGCCTGATTGATTTTAGGTTATTGCTTCTGATATTACTATGGGTTTTCGATAATTATACCGTTTGCTTGCAAATATGCTTGCAGTCTCTTCTTCAAAAAAGTCTTTTTTATGAAATAGGTATCTAAATTGATTGATGGTATTTCAAATCTTGAATTTATTCATCAAACCTTTTATCACATTAAGAATCTTCATTATTCATGTGATAAAATGTCAAGACATCAAACCAGCAAAGTGACACGTGTTTTAAGGTAAAATGTTTCCTTATTTTCGGAATAAAAATATTCCGCATTATTTAGTATTGTATAAAAATATTTGGCTTCTTCCTTGTTTCGCCGTCCATTGTGTACCTACACAACATTGTTAGATCCATACATCCTTTATTTTTTAAACAAAGAAAAACAACAAAAAGGGTTTAGCAGATTTCGAAACAATTAATTATTTCCAGGATCGTTGTTCAGTTTCATTAAGACTTGATGCCGTTACGGTTTCTGGAAGCTTCTTTCAGTCTACTGTACAATGTACTTATTAAATACCATTAACTCAATGCATTATATCAAAATCACTACCACATACCCTGTGAAGAAATATCTCAAAATGGTATCATATCTTGTCTAATTTCTCTTTATCTCAATCCGAGTATTGTTGACTATGAGCAAAGAAATTGTATTTCTCATTATTTTTAGAGGTTTATCCTGTAACAAAATTATTGAATCTGAGTTTGGTATAGGTACATACAAGCTTGCAACTCGCTGAAGTAACGGGTTTACTGCTATATTATGTGAACAAATGCTTTTATATGGAAGCGTATTTAAAAGTTTAACAATTAAAAAACACTACCAAAAGGAAGTGTTATTATATTACGTTAATATCTACAATTCTAAAGGAAAAATCCGCTATATTCTACTTTACGCTGTTACTAAAAGCTTATTTTAAGCTTCTCTCAACCCTTGTGGAACAAAAGCGATATCTAGTTATTAAGTAGGTATGTATAAATGAGAAGTACACTCAACATTAGCGTCTCTTCCTAAATAAAGGTTATCGGATAATGGTTGAAAAGGCAAACCTTAAGCACATTCATTGATACGTCAAGCTTAAGCCGTTCCATTTTTGCCGAGGCTCGACCTGACTGCTAGAAAGATAGATGTGTCTTGGCAACTTTCCAAGAATAGGAATATATCTTGTAGTGGCACTGAACACAGCCAATTTGTTGTACAAACGTAATAACTGGCGAAGTTATCGGGAACTACCTCTATATAATAATAGGTGTCGGAACTTCTACAGAATTCCCAGTTTCAGAAAGAAATGTTACGTGCTCGATGCCCCGCGATGTTGAAACTTTCATCATACTTTGAAGTGAACTTAAAACAATCGAGTTTCACCGTAACTTTGACGGAAAATATTAAGACAGAAAGTATTTTGCTTCATGCCATTTTGGACTCAAATTAAACTCATTTTACTTCACTTAATTGGCCGAGCTTATAATGTCAGCAATATTTTTTATTAATAAGCAACAAGTCAAATCAAAAGTGGAAATATAAAAAAATCTTACTAAAAACTAAGGAACTGAATAACCAAAGAACATAATTGCCATATTATGGCATAGCGACTGACGGATGACTTTCACTAGAGCAAAGAAACACAAAATTTAAATAAGGCAACATTTTAAAGAACATCCTAATCGTGAACGACCTTGAAGACTATGGTAAGAGATTTAACACTCCCTAAGTCATTCGTCGGTGGTCCTTCGGGGCCCCCTTCAATCTCCAACCCTTCAGCAATTAGGGCCTAGCAGACCCCTATCTGGCTATAATTTTCCACACCACTTGTCCTAATTAGGTCAAACGTTCCCTGAGGCGACCCTTGGACACTTTAAGATGTGGTCGCAGGAAACGGTTCAAACTTCCGTGTATGTAATCTTAGGCTGGCGATAAACTAAATTTGTCAGGGATGCCCCTAATCCTGCGTAATTATTAAATCATCTCGAGCGGAAAGTCTCCTATGAATGTGCTTAATCTGGGCGGATAGCTGACGGTCTTGCGTGGGATAGGTATCAGCTTGATATTTGGTCTGTTGTTCTGTTGAGGAGTTTATAATGGCAATCTCCTTTGTGAATTCATGTATTCATTGAATTAACTACTTAAGGCAAATAATAACATTCTAGATCCCTTTTAATTAATCCTTAACTTGTCAATAAATAGCTAATATTTAAGAATTCCTCCTGCTTAGCAACTTGTATTATCAATTCGTAATCATCAAAAAAGCATAAATCAATTTGACGAATTATTCATAGTAATCGATCATGACGAACAGAATCGAGAGATAAATCAACAGCCCCTGAATGTAAACAACCCTCAACTCGTTCGGTGTTATAACAAACGCTTTCCATTCAAATTCTGCCTCGGCCGTCGTCGCTATAGTTGTTAGCGCCGCGATTCTAATTCGCGTAATAAATAACACATTTTCGTTTCGTATTTGCATTTGTCGCTAAGACGGGAATTGCTTTCGAAATCTCCACTTCAGTGAGGAACTAAGTCGGCAGTCACATTGGAGGCGGTATCTGTTTTATATCCAAAGAAACACATCAAGAATCTGGCTAAGCATTAGGCAGCCCTAAAGTGAAAAAGACACCATAGATAGTTTCTTAGAGACAATACAATGTTTGCGATTCCTATTTCCTCCCGATTAATCTATCTGATATAACTAAGGATATCCAGGGGCAAGGGTGCAAGTTATTTTGAGAGACTTTTAAAAGTAAAATAAAATAAATCAGTAAAATTCGTTAATATTCTGTCAACAACCTGTGTAGTTAACACGCAAAATCGTTAGTGTTCCACTAAAAGTCAACCAACATGAAACGGGCAAAGTTTTTTATCCTCGCTAGCGTTTCTCCGCAAGTGTCAAGTCCACGTCTGTTTAGGGGCTGATCCTCGGCAGCGGCGGTTGCATTCTCAATGAGATGCAAATGTTGGGAGCGGCTGCGGCCAGCTCCATGCACCGTTTTGTTTGTCGAAATTTTGCAGGTAGCATCGCGACTTGGGAGGATCAAATCGAACAGAGATAGAGGTTCAAGAACTTTCAACAATAAGAAGAAGAAGATAGAAAAGTCTCGAAAGAGAAGAACTTAGCACAAACAATGTTTCATTTAATTTAACAAAAAACCTTTACATTTTTTTAATATAGGTACAACGTTTTAATGAATGAACCAAAAATGGAAAAATACCGTTTCTTCGGACCATCAAACTAAATAACTTTTACTAAGCGACCAACTTTGAAATCGCGAAAAAAAATCAGCTGTTTTATACAAAAATGGTCGGAAGAAACGGTTTTCTCATTTTTGGTTTATTCATTAAAACCCTGTAGATAGCGTGGTAAACCAGCAGTCATTAAGCACAGATTAGTTATTTAACTAGGACTTGAATTATGAACACTTGCAATGTCAGTCAATAAAAATGCATTCGCAATATGTATAAGATAATATTTATATACTCTAAGCCACGGGTTCTCAACCAGTAGGGCGCGCCCCACTAGGGGGGGCGTAGAGACATCCAAAAGGGGGCGCGGTGAGCGGCTCCAGATAAACTATACATATTACTGATTAAAATTTATAATTTCGCACCTCTTGTGTTTAATTATCAACAAACTAATTAAAAAAACAAACACACCCGTTTAAAATTGTTGTTTGGGGGCGTAAGTATTTTACCATAAAGTTGGGGAGGCGCAAAGGGTAGTCATGCTGAATACAAAAATAAATTTGCCTGTATAGTTACTCGATACCATAGTGATAGGCGGATTTTTATAAGCTTTTATGTAATTTTTTTCTGTTCTACTTAGTTCTCCTGCAGCTGTGAGTCGCTTCACGATAAGATTTAACAAGTAAAGTAATGCATGCAACGTTGTTGCGGATTTCAAGCGTGTTGTGTTTCAATAACGTTGTTGTACACATTCCGAGAATGTGCTGAAATTATCAAGATGGAACCTAGATAGTTTAGGCACGAAAGGCTTGCTTTTTTACTCCACAGTAGGACTACGAGGAATAAGCTTTCCTTGTTGGCCCACTAGTAGGACAAATTAGTAGGACCACGATGAAACACATAATTTTTTAAGGTTTGTACGAAGAACTTTATTTTTATCGTTTGGCAGGTTATGAAAGTGTAACTCCGAAATTATTTAGTTTTCAATCCGTGTTCGTTTGGAAAACAAAGAACTTAAATTAATATCTGATGAAAAAAGTGTCATAAACTTCATTATGATGCTTTGCTAAATTGCTTTCCAAACAATAAAAGTACCTATTTGATTTGTGACTGCGATAATTTTTATCTTATATCTTAATGGCAATATTTTAAATTAAATTCCAACGTTTCATTTTACACAGAGAATAGTATTGCTATAAATTTATCTCTCTGCGAATTATAACATTAGTGACATGGCAATGTGCGGTATAAATTAAGTCTAAAGCTAATTTGTAGAGCTAGAATTCTAGACGTGACGTGGCGACGAGTTCCCACGTCGAGTTTGTGGCATACCACAATATGGAACACGAGGGAAATATCGGCCCAAAATGTCACCCCGGGGGTAGCGCGGTGGTACAATGAGATGCTACCACGGAATTACCTTATTATTTTTAATCTGATTAAAATCTATGAGGTACTCTGTTTATTACATTTGCGTCGAAAGTTCTGAACAAATTTTTTTTAAAAGAGTGTCAATGTCTTGTGTAAAGGGTCCCGAAATGAGTGTTGAGTTTAAAATTGATTGCTTTCCACCAGAACATCGATTTTTTTTTCTTGCTTTCGTTTATTGAATGGCAGGTGTCGAGTGTTAACTTTTCATTATAACGTGACAAAATGGCAATGCTATATGTAAAAATATGAACTCCTAAAATATTTCAAAATATCGAGCACTGTTAGCTTATCAGCTATTTTTTTTTATTACATTATATCGATTATCTATTGTTCTATAATGGAAAGCACCCTCTTTACAATTTAAGGCACTGATACAAATTAGCCTTAGCTGAGTTTCTAGCTTGGTACTTCCATTTTCCCCCCTTTGTAGACAAGTGTTTAAAGAAACTTGAGCTAAATACAATACTCTCTAACTACTAAACCCAACGCAGAAAGCCCTTGCCACTTTCTAAGTGCAATCTTTTTCATGTTTACATTTTCTTACCATCAGGCAGTAAATCTTTGCCAGAAAAAAATGGTCAAAAGAAATGGGTTAAGACTACCGAATCAGAATTAATTTTAGACATAATTGAAAGTTGCTCCCGGCAATATTGTGGATCCGGAGAATTAAGCGGTTGCCATTATTAATACATTGGGCCTCACAATGCCCGAGAGGATTTAATTCGGATGATAACTGCGGCCCACTAATTGCCAGCCATCTTACGAACGACGCTGGAGAAATTGTTTTTAATGAAATTTAACGAAAAATCCACCCTAAACTCAGTGATGGAATTTTTTCCCTCCCCTTAGATCCAATTAGGGAAAATAATGTTTGGTAACGAGACTCACGAAGTTGTTTCAACATTTTTTTTTAATTCTCAATTACAATAACAATTCTGAGAAATTGCATTTATAAGTAATTAGGTACTTATTATGTATATCAAGTTCAAATCCACTTGAAAAAATTGCAATATGATCGTTTCGCCTAAGTATCTGATTAAATAACATCTCGAACCATCAAAGAATACAACAAGTAGAATACAATTTCATTAGATTGGAAACGATCCAAGAAACAAGAAATGAAACTAAAAAGGATTTTGTCACGCACCCACTGTCAATTTTATTCATTATGGGAACAATATTTTCTGTCACCTAAGTTTAGATGTGTCACTAATCTGCAATACCCAAATTATAATATCTATCCCCCAGAAATATATTAGTCATCATATTTATCAAATCTGTCTCTAAGTATAAATCACCGTATTAATGTAAATATGTCTCTTCAATTATAGTTTGATTACTTTTTTCTATAACCTAAATATAAGATCTGTCCTCTAAAAAGTAAGTGCCTGGCAGCAATAATATATTTGTACCTAAAATAGTAAATCTATCACCTTATAAACAAACTATTAGTATCATTTTAATCGATCAATCATCAAAATAATAGATGTGTCACTTAATTAATAGAAAAAATCCTAAGTAGGGGCGGAGTCAAATTGGCGGGCTATGAAAATTTAAATGCACTAGGTAGGTTAGGTTAGGTTAGTGTTTAGACCACTCGCAGCGGAGCGAGCGAAGCGAGCGAAGCTCCATAAATATCAGGATCAACTAGTTTGGCCATAATGCTTATATCAGGATCAACTAGTTTGCCCTAGCCTAAACTGGTTTATCCTATCGGGCTTAGGACAAACTATGTAGTTTGGTCTAGGCTATACCAGTTAATCCCATCGCGTATAGGAAGAACTAGTTTAACCTAGGCCAAACTAGTTTGTCCTGAAAATCGGGTTTGGCCGGTAACAAATATACCTAACTAACTCGCACAGCTCGCACTTAACTGCAATGTTTTGTTTAGTTTTAGATAAGTAGTGTTTTTGTTTCGATTTTAAATGTAAATTATATGATTAAAACCTATTGTAGTTTAATTTAATTAATTGTACTCATATTTTCAAATTTCAGTTGAATTATGTAATAAATTAATATTATTTTTCAATGATCAAATATATTTTTTAGGTAAACATTTTTAATTGTTTGGTGATTCAGTTTTAGTGACACTTTTATTATTTAGAAACCCAATATAATTATTTGATGATTGATATTATTTCCAAGTAATTATTAATTAATATTTAGGTAATCGTTTTTATATTATTTGGTGATTAAATTTAAGTGACAGATCTACTATTTTAGGAACAAATATTATTTATTAGGTCACTGAAAATGCATTTATTAGGTAATTGATAAAATCATACCCATTCATTATTATGATAGATTATCCTACTATCGACATAAACTCAACTCAACTTATGAAAATTCTAACGCTGAAGAGCATAAAATCATCTCTAATTTTAGTCACAACATACAAATAAGTGCTTAAGGTCATCATATAAGCATTTGGTGCTAGGAACCCGAGACTTTTGCCACAGGATACGCAACCGATGCACCAAACGGTCATTATTATTTACATGCAACGGCCGTCGTCGGCACCCCTTCTCACATTACTGCCGCTACACACACTGATTGACATGACACCTTCATCACGGCAGGTGGCTGATTAACGAGCCACCCCCCGCTGCATCCCGATACGCCTGCCTCTTATAATGCTTAACAAATATTAATGTTATTTATTTAATTCAGAACCACTCATAAGTATCAATCGTTTAGTCCAAAACAAATCAGAGTTTGTACTTGTAACGACTAAATAACGGATGAGTCTCGTGAGTTTGGAAATAAAGCTGCGGGACCGCAGCCATGAGTTCTTAGCGTAAGCCTCCTCGCATTACTGCCGCAGCGCTAGATACGAGTTCATTGATTGACACCTTCATCACGGCATCGGCTGATTAACGAGGCACTGCCCGCTGCATACGCCCTGCCGCCTCTTTATTATGTACACCGGTCGTCAGCTGGGAAAGTTTAAATTTATTTCATTTCACGAGTTGCCCAGCCCTGGTGAGTGACGAGGGTATAATTAAGTTTGTGCATAATAGTTTTTGAAAGTAAACTCATAACCTTTTAACAAGGTTCAAATTAAAAACAGTTGATCGATACACCAATAATATAAATTAACTTATTTATTAGTGTGGTGAACTAGTAATTAGTAGATAATTGATGTTAGTAATCATTGCCGGGTTGTTATCAACATGTCTGATGTCTCAGGTTTTGTTCCTGACTTGCACCATATGCGAAGGCGTTAAAGTTAACTGTCTCAAAGGAGGTGCCTTTTGTAGTATTTATTTTTAATTTCCCTTACTTAGTTTAGTTAGCCTTATCTTGAAATTAATTTAGATCATTTTGCGTATTTTATCATTAATCAGCTAATCGTGTATTATCAATATTACATTAAAAGAATGTTCAAAGAGAAAACCCTAAACAGCGCCATCTGTCTTCAGAAGTACGTCCCGTTCCGGCGCTTGCGCGCGCTCTTGCAAGAGGCTTTGAATTTATTGCAACGCCTGCATCCCGGCGGGTTATTAAATATTTTGAATGGCTTCCCCTCACTCGGATGTTCACACTGCAAGTACAAGGTACGAAAGCTGCTGGAAAGGTTCAAAAAATTAAATAATGTAAAAAACCTAGGATGTTACAATCACTTCTTTAATACAAAGAAGTTCTTTGTATTAAACAAGTGATTGGCTATCACAGTTAGTGAGGGGGGTGAAACAAGAACGTGCTGTGAAAAATCTGCTAAAAGTTCAGTCAATCAGTAATTTGTAAAATAGTTAACGTGCTGTGATTAATCTGACAAATTGTAATAAATCCCAGGAAAGTACTTTTCTTAAAAAGTTTCAAAAAAACTTATACCTAGGTGTCTACTTTCGAAACAAAGTCATTTAACTTTCAACTAAAAATCGCTTTCGAATTGGCCTTCGTTCATGCTTTGGGACAGCGTCCGTCCCAACCAACAGCTCCCGTGGCGATTCCAACCCTTATCCCGAATAAACTACACTACTTCATCAATATGAATAGAATTGAACTAGCTATTTGAATGTCTTCACACAGCATTGGACAGAAAGATTTTGTATTGAAATTATTTAATACTAGCTTCTGCCCGCGGCTTCACCCGCGTTTTCCCGGGATAAAATTAGCCTATGTGTTAGTTGTATAGTGGTATTAGATTTTTAGATCAATATTTTGGTATTCTAGGAACATCAATAAAAAAAAACTCTTTTTTATTTTCAACTTTTTTGTGGTATTGCGTGATTGGTGTGTAAGTACTTTTTTTAGCTTTACGTAGGTATTTTCAATTATACAATGCTCATAACTCAATTCCCACATCACTTAAACATCACTTCTAATATTTCTATGAAAACGACTGGAAAATAAAAGAAAATTATAAAATACTGTCGTCTGAACCTACAGGTTTGACTAGTTTTATTTTTTAGGAAAATAACATACCTACCCTCGATTCTTTCACTTTTATTTTCTCTATAATCTTTATTGCAAACTAAATAATGCGTCAGTGGTATGTGAACTAAGCTAATCCCCAACGGCAACAATCGCACGCGTGGCCCAATATTTGCGGAGCTCGGAGGCATTCGGAGGCAGTCGGAGGCAGCCGAGCGAGTTCTAAGCGGTAAATTGACGAATCAACTTTGACGACAGATCTCATGAGTAAGTTAAGCCCCACCGCACACGAGTCGTAGCAGAAACGTATCGTATGCGACGCGTACGCCGCACGCTGTACGAGAGCGTTACAAGAGCATACATTTCGGAATATGTCCGCAGACGACTCTTGGTCGAGTACCAGAAGCAACGGCACCGCATCATCTGTGGATATGTTCAGAAATGTATGCGCTCGTAACGCTCTCGTACAGCGTGCGGCATACGTGTCGCATACGATACGTATCTGCTACATCTCGTGTGCGAAGGGGCTTAATTTGAATCCTTCATTTGGAAATCGTAATGTCAGTTCACTATGGATCTTTGTCATTAGGGGCATTATAATATTTTGGTAAAAACAAGGATACATAGAACATAACACCCCTCTTTTTGCGTCGTGGGTTAAAAATAATGAGGAAATACCAGCTGCAGCCTCTATTAATGCTTAATTAAAGGTAAAATATAGAGGTAGGTACACTTTTTTATCCACAACGAGTTAAGGCGATTTTATTTTTTTCGTAGAGCACTCTCCGTCACATTCAACCTCTACATTCACGCTGCATTTCCTTTATAGTCCGCGCAGTGTAATGATACCTCCACAAATAAGTTGTCCGCACAAAGCCAGTTGTTAGCGTTGTATCGGCGAGTGCGAGGTGATTAGCAATGCAGATGTGCGAACATTCCGCGCCACGGGGACCTTTGTTCTGGATTTAGTTGGCTTTGATTGCCCTGCGCATGGCTTGTAAAAGTTATTGTAGACACATGCATATGGATGGCATGTCATACTGTCTGGGATGGAAATGACTGATGCCTTAACCAGAAAAGTAAAATGTAAAGTAAGCCCCATCAAAAACATCCTGTAAAAAACTAGCCAAATCTCGATGAAGCTGCTTATTTCTCTATAAAAAGTGATGAAATCTCTAAGTAGTGCCAATCCAAGTCTAAGATTCCTTACGGCAATTCTTTATTTCTAAAGATAGTTTTTTTTTGACTTGGCCGTTGATCATTTTTAAAGCATTATAGGTGTGGATACAAGTTGACGTGGATACAGACAGAATACAAGATACCTTGGACTTGGCTTGGTGCTACTTAGAGATTTCATCACTTTTTATAGAGAAAATACGCTGAAATGGTTCCAGTAAAGGATGGTGCGGCAGTGTTTGCTTCGCGCTTGACTTGGCCCCCGCCAAGCACTACTGTGCCCCCAGATTATATTAAGAAATTGAAAGAAAACAGAGGGCCTGTTAAAAATAATCACGATAGTCGGAGTATGTTCGTTGATCGATTTACTTGATTTTGAACCTTACACTCGAGTTATAAATGTCACGGAATGAGATGAACATCGTATGCTTATTGCGATGCTTTTTTTGTAATAGGCCCTCTGTACTAGAAATATAGTACAAGTGACATAAATGGTTTTAAAATAAGAAACAAAAATATAAGTAAACAATATCTAGAAAAAGAAGAAGACTGTATTAGAAAGGTAACATTGTAAAATTTTAATAAAAAGTGAAAGTAATCTTTATTACTTATGTCTTTACATAAAGCTAAAGAAAGAAAGTCAAATGGCAATAAAGGTCCTGCCAAAAAGCTGGGAGCAGTCGAATAAATAATATAAAAACAAAAAAAAATGACTGATGCCATGCTCGAGCTCAATGGATGGAATTTTGATGGAGTAACTGAAAATGTGGTACGGAGCCTCAGTGTGAACTCCTAGGTAGAAAATTAACTGAAACATTGTTGTTTGTTTTCGTTTTTTTAGGGTTCCGTAGTCAAGCCATCAAGGTCCGTCTATCCATCCGCGGCTTAGCTCAGAGTACTAGAAAGCTGTAGTTTGGAATTAATATGTGTAATATTAATGCCGAAAAAGTGGTGGTAGTTATACTCCGAAAAATCGTAGGTACAAATTTTATTTTTCGTAGTTACAAATTTTATTGAATAGTTTATACGTTTGCTGTAGTCGTAAGAAGTGTAAAACGGAGTCAATATTTTATAGCCATAAGGCATGGTATGACAAAAAAAATGTTACTACGGAACCCTATACTGCGCGTGACCCGACTCGCACTTGGCCGGTTTTACTCTGTCATGGCCGAATACTCAAACGTCACTCATCTTTGTGAGGCTCTCAAACATTGTCCTGTCGCATCAAATGTCAAAGATACGACAAAGACAGCATGATGTTTGAGCGCCCCTTAAAGTTGAGTATCGTTTGAGTATTCGGCCATAAGACTAGTAACCAAAGATTAATTTAATTTTTATTTACTGCCAAGATATAAACCTGAAGAGTATCAAACTCGAAAATGTCCAATGTTATTTACCCAAGAATCTGGTAACCGAAGTATCCCAAACAAAAGTTCCGCCCAATGAGTTGTTTAAAAACCCCGGGAGCGACCCCACTTCATTACCCGGGATCTTCCGAAACTCCGCGATAGTTTGTCCCAGACTACTTATATGGAGAAAGTGGCCAAAGATTCCGGACCGATGAAGGAATTTTTAATGCTGTTCGGGCCTGAATTATATTCAAGTAAAGGCTATGAAGTTAGAACTCACTTGGTGAGAGTTCCTTTTTATTATCCTTTGGATATTTATCCAAATCTAGCAACACTGGTGGTCAAAGACAACTGCAAATGTATAAAAAGCCTGCCGGAATTATTTTTGACTGGCCAAACTTAATACTACGGAACTTGGTTTAAATTCATGACGAATTCGGAAATAAATATAAATATAAATATAAGTAAATCAATATTTTGACAACATCACATACATTGCTTCGATTCCAATGTAAGTAGCTAAAGCAATTGTGGTATGGAAATCAGTGACAACGATGGTATCACAAACACCCAGACCTGAGCCAATATAGAAAAGTTCGTTTTCTAAATTGACCCAACCGGGGATCGAACCCGGGACCTCAGAGATGGCGATACCATGAAAACCGGTGTACAAAGCCACTCGACCACGGAGGTCGTCATGTGTTATGTATGTAGGCTATGTTAAAGAGGGGGAAAAGGAGAAAGGCTCAAAGTAAGGAAGTAAAGAAATTATATTAATAACAATAAAATGCAAACCATACAGCAAGCAGAAAACCGAAGAGAAGACAGATCGAAAAAGAGCAAAAATCAAAACACAAACTAAAAACAATAAGATATTTACAAACCCGGCCTGATGGCCAGTTCGTAACAGGCTATTTATTAACCATAAATTAATTCCCACTCGTAATATAACTTGGCTAAGCATTGATATGATGGCTAATAAAAATTCCACACTAGGAATTATTTTGCGCAACCTCCAGGGACGCTAGTGCCTCGCTAGTGCGGTGACTACACGCCCGCTGCCGGCGTGAGCGTATGAACCGCTGCCACAAACTAGGAGAGGAAGCGAGAAAATCACGAGAGATACTTTGAAACTGTTTCTTATTACTGGTCAAAATTATCTGTAGACCTTTCTCATATTTTTATTCAATTCACTATGAAAATACACATGTAAAACATTAATTTGTGAGAAGCGTGCAAAATCGTTTTCGAACTCTTGATGGTGAAAATTTTTTTACAGTTGTTCAACTCTCTGTTAGCTAATACTGTTGGCTAGAACTATACTATACTAAATAATATACTATAAAAAAATCGACTCACACCAGATCATAAAGAAGAAGTCCGGTCCAATACTCTTACCACTGAGCTCAGAATATGATCTGGTGCGAGTTGAATTGTTTATAGCATATTATTTAGTATTGTATAAAAATAGCATTGTGAATGCTAAAATCTGAAATTGAAAAAAAAAACTATTACTGTTAAATTCTCAATATAAATGTGTTCATTTTACAAATTAACTTAGTAATATGAAAAACAATTATTATTTCCATCATCAATTATGATTTCTTATGCCAATGTATATGTTTTGATTTTTTTTTTGTCAGTTTCATAAAATCGCTGCCGCCTGCACCTTCGCTCCGAATCCCACGGTATTTCGCTATGAAATACCGCCGCTTGAAGACCGAGGTGAGAATATGTTGTAAAGTGCTGGATTCCCGGCGCGACATCATATCACGGCATTTTTCCGTGTTACTTGCGCTGTATTATAGTACACTCCTCCTCTACTTTATTGCAAATACTATTTTAGAGGAACGCTGTCAAATATTTACATTTTCAATCTTCATCTGTAAGGAGCTCCTTAGACGAGATAACATTGAAACGTTTTCAAAAACGATCACAAATAATCTATATTTTATTTCTATAATCTCAACTTATATTATAAATGCCAACGGACTTATCACAAAAGATTTTAAAACACTGTTCAACAAGTGTTTAACTTAGACACTCTTTAAATGTAATACTGTCACTTTTTTGACAATGTAGTTTAAAAGAGAAAGCATCACATTTAAACAGTGTCTAAATTAAACAGTGTTTTAAAATCTTTTGTGGTAGGACCGCAAGCGTGTTTCTTACGCTTTCACGGGTTCACGCCTTCACGTCTTGACTACTCAACCGATTTGCATACCTAATCTATACGTTGTTAAGGTGTGTTTTCATACGATCACTTTCTCGTTCCCTTTCACTTTCACCTGACGCATTCAATAGCGCACGCTGACCGTGCGCTTTCGCTTTCCTCATGCGCTTTCTTCAGTTTATGGCAGAAAGTTGAACGTGAAAGCGCACGAGTTGGAGGCAATGAATATTGCATACGTTTGACGCAAGTTGAATCGAAAGTTGAAAGGGATAGCGCATGGTTTGAAGCAAGTTAACTTGAAAAATGAAGCGACTCGTGAAGATAGACCATTACATACGAGTACAATACAGACAAGGACATAGTGTAACTTTTATCCAGAAAAACCTTTACAAAAATACGGTTACTAACACAATCCTATGTTTCCTTCCATACATAACTTTAACTCAGTTACATAAACGAATTTCAATTTATTTTGTCGAATACACCATTTAAGTTAGCCATATGCAAAGAAAACAATTTGCAAATAGACTCAGAGTAAAATCGGTGTGCCACACAGCCCATTTTCGATTTCGAGCGAATTCGTCGATTTTATTACAAGCAAGATAAATAGTACTGCAACACAACGCATACCCGTTCTGGTGACACAGTGAAAGCAATTTACCAGTAGATACGCTTTATTATTTTAAGACAAAAATTTCTTTTTAGCAACAATATTCATAGAACTTGTAGAATACCAGTCGTTTACGGCCAGTATTGTCTTTGACATCCATAGACCTATCCAACTTGGACCTGTTAAAGTTGTTGCAATTGGCATTCTGTTAATGGAAAGTTCAGTTACGGTCAAGTAGTCTGAAAAAAACTGGGTAGGCTGTATTTTGGACTACAGCCGTCAGGGGTTTCTTTTATGGTTTTCCATGATTCTGATGTTGCGTATGAAATTAATAAAATACCAATTTAACAAAATTATAGGTGCTTTATTTTTGTATTTACTTAATTAAATAAACGTCTCCTTGACACTCCCTATACATCTTACTAATATAAAAAATGCCGTAGCTTTTACAGTTTACTAGTTTTTAGGTGGTGTTAGAATCTCAGTCGAAGTGACAGCTAATCCGAAATTAAAGTCATTCATGGAAATTCATGTCAAAAAAAATCTGAAGCTCCTTTGGTGAATTACCTTCCGAAGCGGTTACTAGCAATATTCTTACACTTCTTTGCTTGATCACAGGTTTTGCCCATTATTTACCTTTTGCTTAAAGAACGATGTGGTATTTGTTAGAATCTACACGAAAATAAGAGTAACCTACTGCTCCTTTCCAAACTGTGCGTGTAATTGCACAAAAAGTATGACCGAGTGACCACGTCTGCGTTGGTACAGAAAGAATCAGTTTGTCGGGCGCCCAGCCAAAACATGATTACGTTGGCATACGAGCCGACCCCCGCCCCCGCTCCGAACACTGCATGATCTACTTTATATGGAAACATAATGTGCTTTAAACTACCTACATTAATTTTATACCTTTATGCATCTGCTAGGGCTCATCGGGAGAACGGACCAAAACTTAACACGCTTTTAATTTCATTGACATTGGACGAAACAAGATACCCAAAGGAACTTCTCAAAGTCAAATAGGATATGTATATTGATTGAGATACTGGTAGGTTTATGACAATCTCAAACAAACCAAGCTATAGTCTGCAACGTTCTGGACTAGTAATGCACAACAGAACTCCTTAAAAACAAACGGCGTGAATTTGGAAATTAAGTTTTGGGCATTGTACCATTGAAAATATATAAAGTTAAAAAATATTTACACACTTGCATACCACATAAAGTTAAAAATAAAAAAGCTTTAAAAAAAGAAAAACCTTCAAAAGACTGAAAATAAATACAAAAATAGCTTCAAAATAAAATTGCTCTAAAAAGAAAAAAATAATATTCAAATAATTAGATACGCATATAAATTTTAATAAAAACGTCGAATGAAGTCGGAATTTACAATAAAAAAAGAAAAGCTGTCCTCCGACTTCCATATTTTAATAAAAATTGATATGCGTCCAATATACAATGATTTGGATTTTTTTTTTGCTTTTTAGGGCTGTTTAATTTTGAAGCTGTTTTTATTTTTGAAGAAGGTGTTTCTTTTCTTTACTTTTTTGAATTGCTTAAATGAACATACAAACGTTGAACCTGTCTCTCTATAGTCTAAGGCCATAATTCATAATCATGCTCAACCATGACTGACTGACTCCTACGATCAGATGACGCATTTGATTTATACATTTTATAATGTTTTATCTCTCTTAATTTACTCCGTGTGGCAGTTTTGTCTATCGCGAATGCGCAGTTTCGGTAGACAACCCTCCAATTTGCATGACAATGCGTGTGATTGCGTGCGACCGGAACTAGCCCTCTAAATGCTGAGTTGCATACACGTACTCTGGGATATATAGAATTAATTGTGAAGTAACTAAACACAGCATTTTAATTTAGCCATTTCATTATTTTTAATAACAGTTTTTCCAATTAATAAAATAAATTACCTGGATTATTTCAATAGAAATCTTGTTTTTTTTCGGGGATTATAAATCGTTCTACGTGCCAAAGAAATTTACTAAACAAATTAGGGTGCCATTCTATTTTCAAAATCAAAATCTTTTAAACCAAATGGTATTGATATTAAAGAACCAGCAACCATATTGAAGAACCAGCGGCCGGTATATATAAAATTTTGGTCGAATACTTGATATGGCATTCTAGTCAGTCATCCACGAGTGTTAAAACTTGTTTTCATTGACGACATCCGTGGTCGAGTGGCTTTGTACACCGGTTTTCAAGGTGTCGCCATCTCTGAGGTCCCGGGTTCGATCCCTGGTTGGGTCAATTTAGAAAACGAACTTTTCTATATTGGCTCAGGTCTGGGTGTTTGTGATACCACCGATGCCTCTGATTTCCATAACACAAGTGCTTTAGCTACTTACTTTGGAATCGGAGCAATGTATGTGATGTTATCAAATATTTATTTATTTATTTATAAATGCCGAGGTAAAAGTTCTGCACGTGTATACCAGTTACGGCGGGACGCATCGCGAGTAATTTGGCCGCCATTTACATTACTGTTGCAGGAAATGGCGGGCTAACGACGTGATTGTTTAATTTTACTTTAATTTCAAACATTACGTGATTTAGGTGAAATATTTGAGAGCAATTTGTTCGAAACGTTCCACACTGTCCAATCCAGTTACTGATCAAAAGGTTAGAGTAGAGAAAATTAGTCACTTGAGAGTTTCTTGCAATTTATATCTACCAACAAACGTATTTTATTGTTGCAAACACATTATAGTAACTTATTATTGCCAAATAAAATGTACTTACTTACTTACTTACAATGTTATAAATGACAATTTAGTTCCAACCGTATTGATCAAGATGATGTTTCGTCAGGCCCATCTTTCCCACTGGGCACTCTGGGCACGTGCCCAGGGCCCGCGATCGATAGGGGCCCCCTAGTTTCTGCCATATCGCTAAACGATAACGGATGCTTATTACCAAAAAACATATAAGACTAATACTAGCTTTTGCATGCGCATAGCTATCCTACTCATTCCCGAATATCAGGCTTTCTGATCTGATTTCAACATGTTTAGATAAATTTAAGTCTAGATCATAGAGGCCCCCAAATGTGCCCAGGGCCTCAAATAGGTTAAAGACGGCCTTGGGTTTCGTGTTAAAGAACCGTCCATCGTGTGTATCAAAACAAAGGCCGTAGTTCAGCGGCGAAATAAAGGTCGCTAATTACAGTTTTATTCAATGAAGGAAACGTAACATCCCACACAACCGCGCAGCCAAAGGACTAACGCCATTTTAATTCATAATTGATGGCACAAACAAAGCGGAAAGATACACATCAGTTAAGAGAGAAAACTGGAGTATAATTCGGTCGGTTCGCCCCGTTATTAAATTGTTCGTAAAGGAGAGATAACCCCAGGTTGCGCTTGCTCCTAACGAGGTGCCCGATTGCTCCTCGGCTGCTTTTTTGTATCAACAGTTCCCAGTTTCGTGTTTCCTCCAGTTTTAATACCTTCTCCAATAGCTGTTTTAAACGACCACCAACTTTCGGAATCTTTGTAAACTGCGCTGGTTCTGATTGTATACTTAAAACGTGGTGAAATGAGAAGAAATTCAAAATCATTTATTCAGTCTAAGCTGTTACAAGCACTTGTGAATGTCAAAGAATATACGCCATCGGTTCGGGAGAGCTTGTAACGAGAAGAACCAGCAAGAAACTCGTCAAGCGCTGCTTTTTTCTCCCTGTATATTTCATAAAGAGTCGTCAAAAATTTAAAATGACATCAACATTTACAGTGAAGCCAATTTCCATCACAATAATTAACTTTCTATATATCGGATACGTAATTTTATTGTGAGATCAAATAACTTTGAACTAGTTGAGAAATCTCTGGCTACTACTCGAAAATGCATGCTAATAAAATCATATTGTATGATATGCAGAATTAAAACCAGGTGCATTAAGTCTAGGACACGACGGGGCAATAATAACTGAATTCACTTAACATACAATTTAACATTAATAAAAAAATGTGTTAGGATAAGTAGTCAGAAGCAGACCCATTCCTACTGGCAGCACCCGTTCACGAGCATGACGCATGAACCAGCCATCGCTTTGCTCAACCATATTTGAGGGAACGTAACGACCCGCCTCACACGACACCACCGCAGTAATTATTAAAGAGAGCATGACATACTTAGGCTACCCATGTTAAGGCATCGAATTGAAAACTAATATCCAAAAGCATTTCATAGGCTTTTACTTACAAAATTACTGAATAATTACAAAGTAAACAAAGTATTAGTTGTTAAAATAATATTTTTGATATTGGTATTATACTTAAGAATTTGATGTTTTGAGTAAAAAGTGTATAGATATGTAGATAATATTAAACAGATTTTTTTTATATATAAGAGTTAAATAACTAACAATCAGCAACATATTTAATGAACCTTTAGAACGTATTAGACCTAAGCTTAATATAATTTATCACACAAACGTTTATAATGACAATTAGATGGCAAACCAGCTTACTATAAGCCTTACAGACAGCTTACGGTAAGTCTAAAGCTCCATTCACACAGGCACTGCCTGCAAATGCGATCCACAAACTTGTGCATTAGGTTAACAAGATAAATCATAACACTTCGGCTCAGTTGCATCATCTTGATTTAACATTAACTTTAACAGACACAAACTTATCTGACTCGGTGACAGCGTCGCTGTCATCTATGGTGTAGCTTAGGTAACAATATGTAATAACACTTAGTTCCAGTTTTGGCCAATTGCTCAGATAAGTTTGTGTCATGTACTATTATAGTTAAATTAAAATGATGCAACCAAGCCTTATTATTTTTAATCAGTATGAATGTAGCTGATTCGACGCCAGGAGCATTCAAAACATTTTTGGAACAAGTTGATTAAAGTCAATGACTGTATAAGCTAAATGTGTATTTGCGGACTTATGAACTTCCACAAGGTAACGCCTGATTCTATTAAATAAATATGTATATAAAGATTGTTTTTACAAACGGGCAGCGACTGTGTGATGGATGGGCCGCGCCGCTTATTAAATTACTGCTTGGCTTCATTCTGTAAAATGTCCATCATTTTTGTAACATTATAATGTAAAATTCATCGTTATTAATAGTGACTGAATACCACGATATTAATTTTACACCGAACCTTTGGATGAAAATTTTTGGGACAACTTTATGTTCATTAAAATTTGAATTCGTTTATCATTACGACAAAGGATACGTTCATGCCAACTGAAGACTTCTAGCTTATTTCCACTTCTATCAAATTTCTTGATTTTACACTAATTTTACAGCAAAATCTAATATTCATACTAATGTTTATACCTTTTCGAGTCATAATAAATACGTAGGTGTTCTATGTGATTCCAAATGCAAACTAATAAAATAATAATTACTTATAGTTTTATTAATAACAGTACAAAATACAAATCCCAACAATAATAAATAAATAAATAAATTTTGACAACAGCACATACATTGCTCCGATTCCAAAGTAAGTAGCTAAAGCACTTGTGTTACGGAAATCAGAGACAAAGGTGGTATCACAAACACCCAGACCTGAGCCAATATAGAAAAGTTCGTTTTCTAAATTGACCCAACCGGGGATCGAACCCGGGACCTCAGAGATGGCAACACCTTGAAAGCCGGTGTACAAAGCCACTCGACCACGGAGGTCTTCAGATATATCAGATATATAGTCAGATATAAGAATAATATGAGACAAATATGTGACAGCATCAGCGGTTGGATTTATAAACAGACCAAACATCAAAATAGCGTCATAACCCCATAATACTAAGAAAATCGAAATCCTTTATTCGGCTGTTGCCTCCAAGAAAAAGATAATAAAAATATATGACACGACCGAGTCCTTTTCGAAGCGTTTTCTTTAAGCCGCGACTCTGCACACGGGATAAAAAATAAACTGGGCCTCGATTCTGCTAATATTGACGTCTTAGAATAAAGGTTGACATTGACATACTAATCGTGTCTTAATGGTGTTTTAATAGTATGCTTTTTGTGATTTAGGGATCGTCCATTATCACGTGATTTTTAGCAACTTTTTAACCCCCCTTTATGGTGATATGTGGTGAGGCTTTAGACTAATTCCCCTCCCCTCCCCCAAAAGTCACGAGTATTTTTTGTACAAAGTAAGTACAAATCTTAAAAATGTCCAGGCAAACATTATATGTAGGCTATTTCGGTTTAAAAATCTCACGTTCAACGAATAAAATTAACACCGTGACATCTCACTACATGTGATTTTTTCCGAACCCCCTTTCCCATTTCGA
The DNA here is from genome assembly GCA_963556745.1 of Catoptria pinella. Classification (NCBI taxonomy): domain Eukaryota; kingdom Metazoa; phylum Arthropoda; class Insecta; order Lepidoptera; family Crambidae; genus Catoptria; species Catoptria pinella. Next base: position 12,099,669 of record OY750774.1, on the reverse strand, counting down.
GCCTCACGTGATGGACGGCTCCTTACAAACAAGAATATGTCAAAAACCAATACAATTGAAACACCATTGAGACACGATTGTTACGAAAACTTTGAAAGAATTGAGGCCCGACTAAACAATTGGAAAGTGTGCGCCCTTGCGAGACAAAACAGGGCAACTAAGTGGCGTCCGAGAGCAACCGACTCTCTTCGTGATAAGCATCCATTTCGTGAAGGTCCTTTCTAAGAAATTTATTACGCAGTTGTCCATATTGGATGATACTGTCCGGGACAACGTATACTGAAACAGACTGAAACCACAAAATTATAAAGTCTGAACTAACAGAGAGAAGCGCCGCACTGACCGTAATCGTTGATACTTCCGTCATTTGTTTACTTGTGCAAGTACACACGACAGCACCTCAGGTTATACAGTTAAACTACGAAAACAGCTTTTTTACGTAGGGCATAAAAGAGGACTCAAGGTCAACATGTATAGTCTGAGGTGCCGTCGTTTGTACACACGACGGCACCTCAGACTATACATGTTGACCTTGAGACCGCCATTATGCCCTACGTAATAAAAGCTGTTTTCACAGTTTAACTGTATAACCTGACGTGCTGTCGTACGTACAATGGGACAGTATAGCACGTAAGTACCATTACCTTTGTAGTATCACTACTATAATAACATTATATTATTATATCAGCAAATAATTATACTTACTTAAATAAAATTGTATAAAAATAAAAACATAAAATAAATAGTTTTATACATATAAATGTTATAAGTTTCATATTATATAACTATAAACTAACTTAACGTAATTCTAAATTAATAGTGTACAAAATTTTAAATTTTGTAATATTTATTTAACATTTTGTAATGTACAACCGGACAAACCGATCCTTATTTTTTACATATATTTTGCACATACGCATCACTGGAATGCGACCTTGGATGAACAATAGGCGGTCGCCCGAGCGCGTTGAGTTGCAGCTCGGTCGGCTCGCCAGTCGTCGCTAGACCTCAGCGTTAAATGCATGTCGTATGTGCTCCCGCTTACCGAGATTTCGGCTAGTCCTAATTGTTGCCTAAACCTATCTATTGTGCTGTTAGCTTTCTTGTATTCCACTTGGACTTTAACTCTCATTGTTTCGCCTTCTGTATTCGTTTATATCTACGTGTAAGTTGTGTGTTCAATAAACTATACGTGTATGAGAAGTGGCGGTTCTTATTCCACGGAAGATCAACGATACCCGCTACACTGGTGACCCCGTAAAACGAGCGTACAATGAGTCAGCCCGAGAAAACAGCAGCCGTTGGCGAAAATTCAAACCCGTCGAGCGACGTAAATCGAGTTGGAATACGGGTACCCCCATTTTACCCAGAAAAACCGGCGTTGTGGTTTGCGCAGCTGGAAAGCCAATTTTTTCTGGCGAATATATCCACGGATGCTACCAAGTACCACTACGCAATCAGCCAGCTGGATCCTGCATATGCGTCAGAAGTAGAGGACATCATATCGGCTCCACCAGGACCTAACAAGTACGAGCGGCTGAAAACAGAGCTAGTTAAGAGATTGTCAGCGTCCCGCGAGAAGAAAGTAAAGCAGCTGCTGGTTCATGAGGAGCTAGGGGACAGAAAACCTTCACAGTTCCTACGACACCTCCAACACCTTGCTGGCCCAGATGTTCCAGAAGAATTTTTAAAGACTATATGGACCAGTCGCCTACCAAGCAGCACGCAGTCCATCGTCGCATCACAATCCAAAGCGTCACTGGAGGAGATTGCTGAACTGGCCGACAGGATACACGACGTCGTCCCACCAACACCGCAAGTAGCAGCAGCAGCGGTGATGCCAGGGAGTTCTACTGATATGTCTGGCCAGATCGCTGAGCTCACACGGCAGATACAATCTTTGAAGACGAGGGTAGAACGAATGTCCCGACCGCAGAAAAGGTCAGCCTCCAACGATCGTTCTCGCTCCCGCTCCCGATCGCAGTCCAACTACAGGAAATTTCCTTTATGCTGGTACCACTCAAAATTCGGTAGTAAAGCTCACGCGTGTGTGAAACCTTGTGATTATTCGGAAAAATCTTAGGGCAGTCCGTAATGGCGACCGACGCCTGTCCAAGTACCGGTCGCTTATTTGTAACAGACAATCGTACCAAAATCCAATTTTTAGTTGATACTGGTAGTGACATTTGTGTATTTCCTAAACATTTAATCAGTGAGCACCGTCAAAAAACAAATTATGAATTGTGTGCCGCTAACGGCTCTGTAATAAACACGTACGGTTATGCTCATTTTGTGTTGAATATAGGCTTGCGCCGTGACTATGCTTGGCGATTTATTGTGGCTGATGTAACGCGAGCGATAATAGGTGTGGATTTTTTGTCTTACTATAATTTAATTGTAGATGTGCGCAATAAACGCTTAATAGACGCTAGCACAACGCTTAGTACCCCGGCTTTGCTTGCGAAAAATTCAGATGTTTTTTCGGTAAAGGTAATATCTGGTGATACGGTTTATCATTGCATACTAGCTGAATATCCCGACATTACTCGCCCATCCGGCTTACATGGCATAGTGAAACACAATACAGTACACCATATACGCACCACACCTGGCCCTCCAGTATCTAGTTCACCCCGTAGACTGGCACCGGATAGGCTTAAAATTGCTAAGGCCGAGTTTGAGGCCATGTTACAGATCGGCACTTGTCGCCCATCAGAGTCAGCATGGTCTTCTCCCCTGCATCTAGCGCCGAAAAAGGATAACGGTTGGCGTCCCTGCGGCGACTATCGCATGCTGAACGCCAGAACCATCCCGGATAGGTATTCTATAAGGCATATCCAGGACTTTGATTATAACCTTTCTGGCTGTACAGTATTCTCCACGATAGACCTAGTTAAGGCCTATAATCAAGTGCCCATTAACCCCAGCGATATTCCAAAGACTGCCATAACTACGCCGTTCGGCCTTTACGAATTCCCATACATGACGTTTGGACTTCGTAATGCCGGACAGACGTTTCAGCGGTTTGTCGATGAAGTGCTGCGCGGCCTTGATTTCACCTACGCTTACATAGATGATATTTTGGTCTTTTCAAAAGACCAGAAGACTCATGAAGACCATCTACGGCAGGTATTTAATAGGCTTAAGGAGTATGGCATGGTGATAAACACTGCCAAATGTGTATTTGGGGCGTCAACAGTCACCTTTTTAGGCTACAACGTCTCGGCTGATGGCGTTAAACCACCACCTGAGAAGGTAGCAGCAATTAAGGAATTCCCCACCCCCAAAACGGTTCGAGAGCTACGTAGGTTCCTGGGGATGGTGAATTTTTATCGTAGATTCATCCTGCAGGCTGCTCAACATCAAGCACCGCTAAACGCTCTTCTGGTCGGGTCGGTAAAAGGCTCACATCCCATACACTTTTCAGCACATGAAACGGACGCATTCGAGGCGTACAAGGAAATGCGCCGCCAAGTGTTTGATAGCTTACATACTTTAAGCCACCCAGGCGCTAGTGCTTCTGTCAAACTGGTCAGTGACCGCTTCGTATGGCCCGGAATTCGACGCGACTGCAGAGAATGGGCTCGTTCCTGTCTAGCTTGTCAGAGAGCCAAGGTAACCCGACACGTCTCGGCACCCATTGGAACATACGGTAAACCATCCGCCAGGTTCAGAGACCTTCATGTCGATCTGGTGGGGCCACTACCTCCTTCTCAGGGCTATAGGTATTGTCTTACAGCCGTAGACCGTTTTACGCGATGGCCAGAGGCTATACCATTACAGGACATTACGGCGGAGACTGTTGCGAAGGCTTTATTAAGCGGCTGGATCTCCCGCTTTGGCTGTCCTACAAAAATAGTCACAGACCGAGGAAGGCAATTTGAATCGGCACTTTTTAAACATCTTTCACAGATTGCCGGTTTCCAGCACAGACGGACCACTGCCTATCATCCATCATGCAATGGGATGGTGGAAAGGTTCCATAGGCAACTAAAAGCTGCCATAACCTGCCGCACAGATAGTAGTTGGGTTGAGTCGCTTCCACTTGTTCTTTTAGGTATTCGCAGTACTTATAAAGAGGACCTTAAAGCATCTTGCGCGGAACTTGTTTACGGAGAGCCGCTGCGCCTGCCAGGTGAGATTTTCCAACCAGACGAGGCAGAAACTGTGGATTTGACAGATTATGCGTCACGGCTTCGCAACATTGCTAAAAACTTAAAACCATCTCCAGCTGCTCATCATGGTTCTAGAAGGACACCATTTATTTTTAAAGATCTGGCCACAGCTTCTCATGTCTTCCTACGCGATGACACAGGAGCTGGCTCTTTCAAACCAGCATACACTGGACCCTTTGAAGTTTTACAGCGTAGTGATAAGGTGTTCAAACTCGCAGTTAATGGCAAATCAGTCACGGTGTCAATTGACAGGTTAAAACCTGCCTATATACTATGTGATCCAGATAAGTCAAGTCAGCTTGCGAACAATTTATCACACTCATATACACACATTCCTCACCAATCACTCACTCCTGAACTAGTGCGCGATGATTTAAACAACACTAAAGATGTTCCCGCCAAAATCACTAAATCAGGTCGTAGGGTAAGATTTCCGGACTATTATCGCCCGTAGGACGGTCTCTGGAAGGGGGTGATGTAGTATCACTACTATAATAACATTATATTATTATATCAGCAAATAATTATACTTACTTAAATAAAATTGTATAAAAATAAAAACATAAAATAAATAGTTTTATACATATAAATGTTATAAGTTTCATATTATATAACTATAAACTAACTTAACGTAATTCTAAATTAATAGTGTACAAAATTTTAAATTTTGTAATATTTATTTAACATTTTGTAATGTACAACCGGACAAACCGATCCTTATTTTTTACATATATTTTGCACATACGCATCACTGGAATGCGACCTTGGATGAACAATAGGCGGTCGCCCGAGCGCGTTGAGTTGCAGCTCGGTCGGCTCGCCAGTCGTCGCTAGACCTCAGCGTTAAATGCATGTCGTATGTGCTCCCGCTTACCGAGATTTCGGCTAGTCCTAATTGTTGCCTAAACCTATCTATTGTGCTGTTAGCTTTCTTGTATTCCACTTGGACTTTAACTCTCATTGTTTCGCCTTCTGTATTCGTTTATATCTACGTGTAAGTTGTGTGTTCAATAAACTATACGTGTATGAGAAGTGGCGGTTCTTATTCCACGGAAGATCAACGATACCCGCTACACCTTTTTTGTGCTATACTATAGCCCGGTTTGATCTGATATCGCCTGTACTTTTGTCTATTGTGTGCGTGCACGGAAAACTGTTATTTTTGAGCGGTTCTTCTGACTACTTTATACAATACTTAACTATTTAGTGCAGTAAGTACACGTTCGAAACATTAAAATTATGACGTCAGGGTTAATTTTTTTTTATATACCATAGTAGGAAAATGCGCATACCACGCATCTAGTGGCAAGGTATTGCTACCATACACTATGGATGCTTGCAACACTGTCAAATACTCAATCCTACTCAAATGGCCAACAATCTATGCGTTTGAACGCTACGCTTACTATTAAAGCTTAAATATGAGCAATAAACTATTAAATCATATGTCGCAAACTTATGTAAATCACAAACCTTGATGTATTGTATTGAATTGACAAGTTTACGGCACATAATTTTATAGAATACTGCTTATTTTAAAACAATAAAATTTTATACCAACGGAGGTTTTTTTTTAAATAAAGTTTTATAGAATCTGACACTACGAATCATAAAAATAACCGAGTCGTCTTAATAAAAAGTGTAATAAAAGCAAAGCTAAATTCAAAATCACTGTAATAACCGCGCTAGGTGTTCATAAAAGTGTTTTATTTCAATGTATAATACAAGGTGTTACAAAAATACCCCTAATGCCGAATATGGTATATAGGGACCTTCAAACTGACCAACTTTTACTATGGGACCGACTCTGAAATCGAGAAAAAAAATCAGCTGTTTCATACAAAAATTAAAATTGAAAATATCAAAATGTATGAAACAGCTGATTTTTTTTCGCGATTTCAGAGTTGGTCCCATAGTAAAAGTTGTTCAGTTTGATGGTCCCTATCTACCATATTCGGCATTAGGGGTATTTTTGTAACACCTTGTATATACGCATGAAACTATACGGAGTGTAGATATAGGTGCAGTTAAACTGGCAGTATTTTCTTGCTTCATCGCTAAAATTTATTCGGTAGAGAATAAACTATTATCATCGAGGAGATTTCTTATTACATAGTTATTCTTAGCGCTAAATAAAAGAAAAATGCAAAATTTTAGTTAAAAATTATAAAATAAATATTAGACATCACAAACATTGCTCTGATTCCAAAGTAAGTAGCTGAAGCACTTGTGTTACGGAAATGAGACAACGGTGGCACTACAAACACCCAGACCCGAACCAATATAGAAAAGTTGGTTTTCTAGGATTTACACAGCCGGGGATCGAAACCGGGACCTCAGAGATGGCGACACCTTGAAAACCGGTGAACAAACCAACTCGACCACGGAGGTCGTCTTATTACTTTTTATTTACTTATATTAAAGCACATTATTGTTTAGTAACTATTTAGGTGTATATTTATTGGAAGTTAATATTTATTTATTTCTCTAAAAGATAATAAAATTTTCTTTACAGTTTTTTCAAGAGAAATAGCATAGTTTCTTTCTATGCAAGCATGTCTCTTTCTTTTTTAACCGAAAGTGATAAAAATCTGTATATCCAAATAATGTCTCAGTGTACGTTGTCCCTCTAAACGGGTCGGGGTCTCTAGGGAGTGACCAGCCGGCTTTACGGCTGCCTTTAAAACTACCCGCCCGGAGCTGCCCTCGCCGTCCAGTCCGGCGCCGGCGACCGGCACCGGTGCCTCTACCGATCGCTACTAATACATGAAACACTTCGAACAGCTGACATAAGCATCAAGATCTTATTTCCTTTACTCCATAGTTAAGTTACTAAGGTACCCTTTTAGGGTTCCGTAGTCAAGTCAACAAGGAACCCTTATAGTTTCGCCATGTCCGTCTGTCCATCCGTCCGTCCGTCCGTTCGTCCGCGGCTTAGCTCAGAGGCCCTGTACTAGCAAGCTTTGATAATTAAACCCTAGATACACAACCCCATACTAAATGCGTTCAAAAAATTAATTCCAACAGTGCTATATACAGTTGTAGTTATAATATCGATATTTCACTAATACTGCCGCTGCCATATTTGATATTGGGTGCGGGTGCGAGTCCCGTCTGAGGTACTGCGGGTGAGTCGATTTCTTTCCAGTATTTTCTCTAATATATTATTTCTCATCATAAAAAAAATACATTGTGAATGCGAAAAATCTCAATTTGATAATTATATAGCTGTTTAATTCATCTTTATCGATTGTCAAAAACATCTGGAAAGATGTTTCTTTCGAATGTTGCGGGTATTTCCTCACTTTGATGAAATTACGCTGGCTTGCAGCGAAGAAGTAAAAAGTACTAGAAATTAGAAAATTTCGCCGCTCCTACTAGCGACTCGGTAGCATAATTGGTCAGTGCATATGGCCGAAATCTCAAGGGTGCGGGTTCGAGTCACATCTGAGGTGCAACGGGTGAGTCGATTTTTTTTTTAAAATATTAAATATCTTAATTGCAATTTCTTTTAAACAATAGAAGTTAGAGTTTTGAAATAAAAAAAGGGTTTTTTCAAGAATGTTATCGATTCTGAAGTTATTATTTAAAAAAAATCTTTTTGTATTCCTTTTTAATTTGAAAATATATCTTGTGTATTTTAAAAAATAATTACAAATTAAAAAATGTGATATTAAGTTTTAAAGGCCAGTGTATATCACCATTTGAAACCACACTATTAAAACTATATTTCATCACCAAAATTCCCACGGGAAGTGGAATTCCATGGGGATAAAGTCGCAGGCGGAAGCTCATAATAAATAAAGTTAGTTTAAGATTCTGTGGGTAAAAGTTTCAATTTTGATAGCAAGAAGCCCCTCACAAAGAAAAACCGTCCGATATTGTGTTGCTACCCAAACTTAATTAGAATGTAAAATAATTTGATATAATTACAGCATCGTTTTCAGTAACAGTGACAAAGTAAGTTGATTAAATCGAACCCTGTTAGGGGTTGCTGAAATATTATAAGTTATGACGACACAACATTGGGCCAGTCCACACTAATCGGCTTAACAAAGCTTTGATCAGAACAAATTAGCAGCTGTATTAATTAATATCAGGTCGGCTTCACTGTACGGGTACATGACGAACAGAGGCAAAAATATAATGCTGTTTAGACAAAAAATCTTAATGGTTTTCTCAAACATATTTTCAAAATATTTGCATGCTGTGTAAAATGGCTCTAAATAGGTTATTTTTATTATGAACACCGACATTTTAATCGCCGTATTTACAGCAAATAAAGATATTTGTATTTGTAAAACTAATCTATTTTTGTTTTATAATACCTACTAATCTTTATAATTTTTATTCCGCCTTTAATAATAGGTACTCGTATAGTCTTTTCCGATTCAGCATGCGGAAAAATGGACGTGATATGACGAACTTTTTTCGATTTGTTCATAAAATTAAGGAACTAGGAATTGTTATGAATACAAAAATCACTTTTAGATATCTAGTAAATGGATAGTAATTGTCTCTAATTTAAATTACTCTAAAAACGAATCAATAATTATACACAGGGCTTGTTTCAAGAATAAAGTTAAGTTCCAATTATCTTACTAGACAGATAATTTCATATAAATATTGTTTTTTTTTTAATTAAAACAGAAGTTGGTCTTGTCGTCGACTATGAAACAGGCACTTAAGCAACTACTTTGAGATACTCTTATTTGTTGTTATGTTATGTTGTGTTGTTAAGTTTATTGCAAATGCATTGTCTCTGTTCTATCGCTAGCGTCTGTGGCACGGCATCCTAATGGAACGACACGCGACACACGTATACTCACTTGGAATTAATTTACACTCTGTTTGAGAATTTTAGAATTTGATAATTGTGTTTATTGTTCACGTGACGTTAACTAAATATTTCACTTTGACAAGCAACATGACACAAATTGTAATTAATAATTAATTATTGCAGCAAGTTTTAAGGTAGATTTTCCTGTTTTGCGGATTTTCATTGCGGATGATGTGGCTCGCAAGCAGGCGTTAGGCAAGTGTGGCATGCATGACAGAAAAAGCATGTCTGAAACGAGAAGATGCGGGCCGCACGAACAGTGCACACAATAGGTAAAAAAATGCTTGATAATAAAGTGTATTTTATTGATTTTCCACTTATCCCTACCAGTAGTTCTGAGTGGATATTTATTCCACTTATTACCAGTAGGGATAGGTGTACCAGGGGGGAAATCTGCATGACATGAAAAAAGGCATTTACTATTGTTAAAATTATGTTTATTCTGTGTAAAACATCTTGCAGCAATCTGACTTGACTCTACCAGGTTCTGGGACATAAAATAACCCTGTCCTTTAGAACTCCTATTATCGAATATCCTGTTCACCCGCAGACACAACAAAAACTAGAGCTAGGTGACGTTTTGCTAGAAAAGTATATTATTCTTGAATCGTATTATTGTAAATACATAGAAAAATCTTACAGCTACAGCGAGCGTCATTGACTGCGCTCTTCTGCGTTCTCCCAACCCCAGTTCTCTTCAAAAAATATTCTTGTTTGAATTAATCTTTAAGAACAATAAACACTTGACGATCGTTTTTACAGCCTCATTAGAAATTACTCTTACATTCCCCTTGCTTGGTGAAGGTGACTGAACGTTACTATCACATAATGAAACAGGCCATAAACCACCCGAAGTGCCATCGTAAAGCCGCAGGCGCAGCGCGCGGCGCAACGGTCTCGCTTTACGCCGACCATTAACACCAATATACAAATTTAAGGAGTTATTAAATGCTTCCCACAATCTTAGCTTAGTTTTAAGGACGAGGATTTCCATTTCTGTGGCGCAACTGGAGATATTAGTAATCTTTTCTTAATAGAAGACTAATATCAAAAACTATCAGAGCCAAGGCGTTTTGGAGACTGTACTCTCTTTGAATGAATGAATGAAATTAATAAAAAAAATATTTGCAAAAGACATGCTTTTCTATGTTGGTAATTTAAAATTAATTTACTTAACATATATTGCTTTTCAGCATGCAAAAGTCATATAAAGTAGGTACACACGACAGCACGTCCGGTTATACAGCTAAACTGCGAAAACAACTTTTATTTCGTAGGGCATAAAGGCGGTCTCAAGGTCAACATGTATAATCTGAGGTGCCGTCGTGTGTACATATAATCGCAATTATTTGTCTAAAAAAATAAATATTAACTTATTATGTATACAACGTGTTACAAAAGTACCCCTAATGCCGAATATGGTAGATAGGGACCATCAAACTGAACAACTTTTACTATGGGACCAACTTTGAAATCGCGAAAAAGAAATCAGCTGTTTCATACATTTTGATATTTTCGATTTCATTTTTTGTATAAAACAGCTGATTTTTCTTTTCAGAGTTGGTCCCATAGTAAAAGTTGTTCAGTTTGATGGTCTCTATCTACCATATTCGCCATTAGGGGTACTTTTGTAACACATTGTATAAGCATGAAATCATTTTGAACGAAGCACCGAATTTGTGTCATTGTCCTTGAGATAGTTGACCATATTTTAGTCTGTGAACAACCTTTTTTTTTTATAGTAGGGGGAATGCATTTACGCATCCTGAAGGTATGTGAGACTCGCCGGGGGCACTACCCATACCTTTATACCTACTCATTATACATAGTAACACCCAGACAAGTCACAGAAATCAAAATTCATCAAAATGGAGGAGATAAATTAAAACGAGGTCTACAGATCACAGAGCCACTAGTTAAAACCCTTTTGATAACAAGGTGGATGATGGCAGAACGGACTTACAGGCAGACTTTTTGAAAATTGTAAAAAGGCGTAGACAAAACGAGACAAAAGCGCTACAAAAACCTTCCCGAGCAAGCTGACAAGCACAAACCACTAAATTACTAAATATTATCCAACCTCGCATTTACTATTAGGAATAGTTTATTTACTATTCAATATCGTGAACGTTGAGCACGTGACCACACAACCCCAAACTCCCCAACGGCATCTGATTTGTACTTGTTCATAAAGAGCTAGCATTATAAGATATGATAAAGAAGAGCCGCGTATCTGAGCAAATACGAATAGATGAGTGGGTCGTGCGGTGTCCTTACTTACGAGGTATTTATTCTTATAAATCGGACTTTATGTAGCACCCTCATAAACCAGAATTTCGGCCGAGGTGGCGGTGCCGCGCGCACTCCGCCTATTTCAGAAATAACTAAATCTATTGCGATTTATTTCTGATGACTATTGCTTGTTTTTTTTTTTTGAAAACTTGATGACAGCGAATTTTTTTTATATAAATAGGTACTTTAGGCAAAATTCCTAAATATTTGTATTCGTTTCATGTTTGTACTTAGTCGATTGATAGATTATGATTACGTTTTTGTAAAATATACATTGCCATGGCATGTGTATCAAAATGAAAGCATCCTACAGAAAAGAATGATGTGAAGAAGTGCTTTTTAATTTTGTATCTTATCTTTTTATTCAGAAAATGTAAATTACATATTAAATAAATGAACTAAATAGGTGCTGCTGTTGGACATGATTTTTTTATATAAGGTGGAACCAAATTATTTAACGATACTGAAAACAGGTAATAGTGTTGCTTAAATTGAACAACTTTCTCAGAGGAACATAGGTCGAAAATTTTGATTCGGTCAGCTGACCAATACATTTTATAGGAGTATGATTTTTTTTCGTTTTTCAACGTATGTTCCTTGGAGAAAGATGTTCAGTTGAAGCAACACTATCATCTGTTTCATTTTTATTTCATAATTTGGTTACACATTTATATAATTATATTTTAATGACAAAAAGTGTTTTCATAAAAATTAAGCTTCCAGGCTGTCATAAACACTGTAAATTATTTTAAAAGCAATCAACCACATTAAATTATTCATATCCAATAAAATTGTAAGCGGTACACTGAAAAGTTGATTAAAAAATTATGCATGTAAATTGCCGATTTTTAAAGTTAAACGGGCGCGTCGCCTGCAGAATGAGGTTTAACGGAAAATTACCGATTTAAAAAACTGCCTGCGTCTCATATCACATTGTCGAGGTTTTTACGATGTCTGTGAGGTGATAAAATTTAATATCCATGTGGAAGCCCGCGGATTTATTGAAGCACTGCCTGGACATCTAAACCTTTATACAAGCAAATTAAATGGTTCGGATATTTTTCAAATAGAATTATCTCCTTTTTAATTACATACAGCAACTTCGTGGGCCTTATAGCACCTACGTATCACTATTAAAACCAGCAAAAATTAGTTTTTAGTCAATTAGTTCGCTGATAGCAAAAGTACTTGCGTAGCTTTGAAATGTTATACTTTATTATAGCTTCATAAGTCGTATGCCACATTATTCACTTTTAGCGTTGAAGCTGCTAAATAACGCGATAAATAAATATTTATATTGACAGTTACAAACAGGCAGGTCACAACCTCATGAGATTAGAAGAAAGGCCACGCTGGGGTTTTAGCAAATAAAGGCACCTAGTAGTGTGCGGAGTTCTAATACAAAAACTTAATCACGATAATCGGACAATACTTATTCGACATTCGATTTACCTATAAGTAGTTAAAGCTTATACCTAATAATATCACGAAATCGAGCGAACGTGGTCCGATTAACGAAGTTCGTTTATTTTTCGGTGTAGGTCCTCAGTTCCCATCAGACAGCCAGGCGGGTTAATATCAGCTTTCCTCGGGGCAAAAAGGGTTAACCTGTTTTATAGGTATCTAATATTACAAAACATGAAGAGCTACCATGTAATATCGACAAACGTTCGATAGGCGTTCTAAAAATATCATTGATACAAGACCCTCCCCGGGCGACCCTCGGCCTCGCAGATGGCCAGCATGTCGTTAATATTTTATTAATCTGCTATCACGCTGAACGCGTAAGGCACCATTTCCATAACGCTACGAGATTAGGAAGCTATACAATACACTCACAATTGCTTCTGTACTCTTTAAATGTTCGAAACGAGAATGTTCGAAACGAGAATGTTCTATTATATCCGTTATTTTTATTTATCACAAACTGGTACATTAAACAGTCTAGAGGCAGATATAAATGTAAGTACACAGTTAGTTTATTTATTAATGTGGTCCGTTATTTTTTTACTATTGGTAAAACAAAACAAAGCAATATAATGAAAAAAGTGCAAGAAATTAGAATAGAAAACCCTAGATTGCAAATGTCCCTTTTTTAAGCATTTTAAGTATTAATAAAGTTAGAGAATGAAACATAAAAAGTTAAAAACCCAGGCATGATGTAAAACAAAATCATGACTTCGTTAGATAGACGAAGTAACGTATTATCCGAATAAAATAAGATTTCACTGAGTGTCGATCTAAGATGTCATTTCATTACACATTGTGTCACAAAATTTTATCTAAAAAGTCTTTAGTTACAAAGCGATATCGCTCGCAATAGCGTAGCTCATCGCTGGATTGAGGCCTATCCCCGAGGATTCGCCGGCGGCAGTCGATTATGGCCCGGAAATGGGCCGTAGCGTCCGAACGAATTGACGGACAAACTTCATCAACGGAACGTGTCCGTGTGCGAAGTATTCGCACTGATTCAGGCTACGGCCTTAACGCGCGCATTTTATTTGGACCTCCGCAGGGTTGAGACTTAAGGCCTTCATAAATTAACGTGAGACAAGTGAATTAAGCAGTCTAAGTCTTTATTTGGCGGATGAGCCAAAGACTAAAAAATATAATTATGATAATGACATTAAAATAAATAAATTAATTCGCAGAGGTTGTAGGTATTCTCATACACCACTATAAAACGATATAAATTATGAGAACAATTAAACCTATAATAATAAGTACTTATGCAGTGGTGGCCAGATAATTATGGACACCTGTCAATTTTCGTACAAACGAGATAACTTTGAAGCCTTGGTTTCCGAAAAGGGTTGACCTAGCTGTGATCTGATGATGGCCATCCAGGGAGGGAACGAGGTCTCTCATTTTATTACCTTACAATACTTTACAATACGCAGTGTATCTAATGCCGTCTAAAATCCGCAATGGATAGATTCTGGTCGTGGGCAGTATTGAGATGGCTTGCGGGCCGAATGCGACACGCGGGCCGTATCTTTGACACCCCTGTCTTAGAATGTTGATCAGATCAGTTGGGTGAGTGATCTAAATCTCCTCCATTCACTCCCTGGATGCCATCATCAGATCACAGCTAAGTCAATCCTTGGCGGAGAACCAAGGCTTCAAAGTTACCTCGTTTTTATGAAAATCGACTGGTGTCCTAAATTATCTGGCCACCACTTTTGAAAATAAGTAAGAAAATTACAAACTAAGCTTTCTCACAGCTCACATAAAGTTACGTAAGTAAATATAACTTTTAGTACTTTTTTATGAAAAATCTACCCTAAAAACTTTGCAATAAACTTTATGTGATATGTATAATGAAAACAATTTCATTATCAGAAATATAACTTAAGCCAGCAGCATTTAAAACAAACAGTCTTTTAACGGTTTCGAAAAAATAAAACGCACCTCCAAAAGGACCGTAAAAGTGATTAACTGACAAAAAAAATATGGGGTGTGGTCCTCAGAGAAATCACGGGCCCCGCCCTCGTTGAATATTTCAAGTGGGCGATGTTGCACTCCACGTTTCCAAACATTTTCAACGCATTTTACTTAAAATATAATAGACAATATCAGTATAAAATTGAAACAAAATCTATTGTATAGGAAAATTTCGACGTGGTAAAAAACCACATATGCCAGCAAGTGGAGTGGTTTAGATTTTGGGTTTGGTTGTCGTAATGGTTATATTTATATTGTATCCTAAAAGAATAAACAATTAAATAAAGTACACCTTATGAACGATTTCAGAAGAGAATCTTGACTGTTTCAAATTACAATTTGGTACTTGAATTTTCATGAGATTCCTGCTCTCATTATTAATTTGCGTAATTTTTCAATAAAGTATCAATGAGCTTTGGTTGAAGCTTCAGCTCAATTAAAATATATTAAATTAATTTTCAACAAGTACAGATAGCAACTCAAAATAATTACAAAAAGAGGTAAATTTCCCCTAATCATCTAATCCGTCCTATACATTTTCCACGAATTAGTTTGGAAAAGCTTTATTATCGGCTTTCATTAAAAATACTCCGCCTTTTCCACAGAGCTATTAAATTGGATTTCTTATAAGTAAACAAGGGAAAACATTCTGTTGTAATCAAATGGAGATAAATACTAAAAAAAGATAAGAAGTGTTTGGCAAATTAAATTGGAAACTTTCCTACGCTACCGAGTGAAGGGAGACGTGGCGGAAAATAAATCCTATGACGCTGAAAATAAGGTTGGATATAAAGGGTACGCCGTCAATTGAAGATTGCTCGAAAAGACTTGAGACGGGAAAATTTGTGTCGTATCGGATTTTAATTTCTTCTTCTAAGAATTAATGACTGCTTTCGGTCCTCTCCGCTCCGGTTCATACGTTAAAAGCCGATTGCTTTTTTCCCGAGGAATAACGTTTTCGCTCTTTGAGTAAAGTTTTTATTAAACTTCGTTCTACTTGAACAGAGTAGGTTTCTTCAGACTTTATGCCAATCAATGAAATAAACATGCCAAGTTGAGTCTGAAATAGAACTTGAAAGAAATTTGTGATTATTGGATATCTTATTTTCTAGAGAAAATATAAATTATTCTTAGTGCGAAAATTTATACTTATGAGTTAGATAAGTAAAAATATAATCTGCAATGCAAAGAAATTCGAAAGCAACATTTGAGTAGTATTGTTCAATTTAAACTACTGACACTCTCATCCAATAAATAACAATAGGTTTACCCTGTCTGTCCAACTAAACTTTTGAATGTAAACCGGAAAAATATAAGTTGCGTTCGGTTCGAACAACGTGAACGTCACAAAGAAAACAAAACAAAACAAAACATCGGTAGAATAAACAAAACAACATCTGTAGTCCGTATATAGCATCAGACGCTCGACTCAATACGAAACACTTCACCACTACCCACACGTAATAACACCAAACAACATTTCCATTGCAATTTATTTAAAAGAAATGTGACGAATCATACCTACTGTTACTCCATATGAAAAAGTGTCAGTATGTTTATGAGAATAAAGCTTGAAACACAGCACACGTATTCTAATACATTTTCGAACAGCACCCGTAGACCGACTTCTTGGCTGAACGTTAAAGAGCTGTCTAGCAAACTGTAGAATAATAAAGTAATACAGAATTAAATTGTTCCAATATTTTTTTTAGTTTTTCACAGACCACGGGTTATGGTTAATAACAAGCGGGGCAGGATTGTGTCCTGTGATAGCCGCATGTTGCTGCCGCGCAATCAACGCTTTATGTTTGAACACAACTTTATGTTTAATATTTTATTTAATTTTCTTTGTATTTACTTATTAAACCTTCTTTTTTAATACGCCACACTCAATATATGTCACTCAAAAATGAAAACTGTCAGAATCGTGTTGAATCATTTCAAGCAAACCCGGTTGTGGTAATAGTTGTAAAAGTAACTGAAGCCCCGTCACGGGACAACTTTAATGGGACTTCTGGGAATACGACATTTCCCACCAGATTCAAGAAAGGGAACGGAATTTTCTATTCCACCTCATATGTCCCACATTGTGAGCAGGTGAACGAGCAGGTGTAGGTTCGGTGCCCATAGATACGACGACGTCCATAAATCCGGCGGTATCTCGGAAGAGCGGGCATAATTTTTCGGTTTCAATTTTTCTTTATTGGCTTGCCTGATAAAGCCGTTTTACCATGTATTTAAATGGGCTTTAAAATAAAAGGCTTTTGCTGAAATATTTTAGCATAGATACATTCTAGCCTAGTAATTTTAAGACCCGACTCAATATACTACTAGAAGTTTACCAACCGTGTTACACAAGACAACAAACGCTACGAGCTGTGTGCAAAATTCTAACACTATTTTTACGAGTTACCATAATATGACCACACATTTTTGTATGTACTCGTGGTAAAATTGAAATTAGAATCAGTTGAGAAATGCGGCCTGTAGAGGCAAATGAGAATAGATTAAAGCATTTACGAACGTGACTGTTGTAAGTATAATACGAAAGTCCACGTATTTCTAACCATAAATTGAACAAGTTCTCCACAGAAGAAACAAATATTTTGTGTAAGCATTATTAGACGGATCTCCACTGCCTGCCACCCATCACGCTTCAACATGCGTGTGTAAGAAAGGCAAGAAAAATTGATAGAATTAAAACAAACTGAAATAAAAAAAATATTAAATTGTATTGTCCAATTTCTTTTACCCTACCACCCGTTCGGACGTCTTTTTTTAGCTGAGAAGAAGAACGGGCGAAAGAAACTCGGCAGCTTTATCAAATCTGATATTTACAATTAAATCGTTACAAATTACAACAATATAAACTTTTATGTTATCAGTTAATCTCATTTATTAACTATGATACTAGTAACCACGCTAATGCAAAATAAATATATCTTTTACTTATTATTACTACAAATAATCAGAATAATCATAAAATTGGAAATGAAAATTAACAGTGGATAGCATTTGAACAACAATTTAAGTCACACACAAAACAATTAATGAATATAACTGGTGGTGCGGGCGAATCAAATGTGGACTGTGTTGAGATACGGTGAAGGGTGGTGAAATTAATTCGCGAGTTATCCACAAAAAATAGGAAATTGGAATGGGGACGATACCTTAACCGCCTCGTGGTGTGATGCTTGACGCTTGAGGCTTGAGGCCATGCTCGGGGACGTCCCTGGTCTTGGTTGCACAGCGGTTTCTGGGTTCCACATTCACTGAACAGTTCACACACGCGTTTTATTGAGTGTTTTTGAGGATTAGGCCGCTAAATCAATCATATTTCGAAAATTCGGTGCGAGCGCGCGAGCGGCCATAGCGAGTCTTTTTTGCGTCTATTGCCAGTATGTTGGCGGCATTGCGGTGTAATTTTCTGCCGCTAGATGGCGGTTACAGTTGTCTCGCTTTTTTGTACGCGAGCAAAGATACGTGCGAGAGAAAAATGAAATAAAAGGAAGTGAGCATGGGAGTGTCGACAATTATTTTATTAATAAATTTAATTTGGCGACATAACATGCAAATAAATAACGCGGCACATTTGAACTCTGTACCGGCGCAACCAATAACACAATAACAACGAAGAAGAAGAAGAATTTACTTAACTTATGTCCCGTAATGCACCAAATTGGATTATTCTAAATTTTCTATTCCATAAATACCCACAAAATTCAACACAAAAAGTTTACCAATCACACCATTTTTCAATCAATCATAATTGACTATACCATTTCTACGAAAAAGTAAATATCACAGATAATATTTTATAAAACAATTACGTTGTAATCATGTTGAAACTAAATCCTAATGAATAATAATAATAGTTATATTTGTTTGTTATTGTAGTCTTACTTGCTTAAATTCTATAAAATACATTTAGCCAATGATAGGAGTTACGACTAACTATCGTGAAATTAATAAATATAATTAATGGTAACTCTTTCCAAACTTGTTATGATATGTATTAAATATTTACATTATTTTTACAAGAAAACTGAATCAAAATTAAATGTTAAACAGTACATGTTTTGAATGATTCAAAATTAAATGTTAATCAGTACATGTTTTGATCATATTTTTACCAAACATAAACAATCTGAAGTGTAAGGCAAAGGCCCTCATGTTCATACAGCCTAAAAAATACAATTATGATACAAACTGGTTTTTAAAGCGAACTAAGTAATTAATCAAAATGAAAGAAGAAGAAAACATTGAATACCCTTGAAATAATAAAATAATAAAAGGCTTTCAGGCTTCAACAAGTTAAGACTAAATAAGAAACAGGGAAAACTTTATCGGCCAATTCCGAGTTGAGCTCGTAAGTCCACAAAGTGGGTCTCATTCGAGACTTTAACACAATTCCAGAAACCGTTTTTATGCTAACCGTTTTATCGGTTTAAAAATTCAAGATGCGACGCGAGTGCGGATAATAAATTTCTGTGTCCAATAAACGAAAATATACGGTTTGCAGAAGTTTCTGTGCGGGCTTATCAATGAAATTTACAGTGCTTTAGTTGCCCGCCGGGAATATTAGACGTATTAACAATTTCAAACAGGTGGGAAGGGGGAAAATAAAGCAATCGCATTGTGTGAAGCGCTCGCAACTACTGGGAGAAAAATATACATGAAAATATGTTCTGTGTGTGCATTTCTTCGGAAATGCGTAGAAAATTGGCGTTTAAACCATTCCCCCTCTAAAAAGCTTATTTTATTCACTGAAAACAGTGAATAGAAAGCACTTTTAATCACTATTTTGGTATTTGAATTTAGAACACAATTCGACCTCCATCCCAATACTATACAACCTCTTTGTGGAAAAAATATTTTCGCTTAAATCTTTATTTTTCTCGTAGTCATGGTATAAAATATAGTATGCAACCCTTGCATAAAACGGGTTTATATCGAGGGCCATGAACCACTCGCGTCGTTCAGGATTATAAAACTTGATAAAAAAAAAATTCAAACAATCGTTAGAAAATCCTTCATTTGCTCGTGATTCATCTATGGCCCTCGCTTTAAATCCGACTTTTATTCACTAATAGCATAATATACTATTATCGTTTACTTTTGTGCGTAATTCTTCATTGTGCTCATTTATTTTGGATAAATGATATTGTTCAATTATCTAAATAATGTCTATCAAAAGTGAGTACCTACCTACATTGTTAAGTTAGGTTCTTTTAACCCTTCAAGACCCGGAAAATGAGATACAATAGATATTGTATTGTTGTCTGGCCGCATTCCGCCGCTCGGGCGTTGATGAATTAAATTATCTATAGTTAATAATATAATGTATAAATTTTTATTTTCAGTTTTCTACATAAACATTATCTAGGTAACTGGTAATATGTTGGTATTGCTTTATAAAGTTACCTATGTGATGTGCATACCCAGGCCCCATTTAATAACGTGACAATTTGTCAATTGTCACGACAATTCAGTTTATATTGCGGTGTAGCTATGAGTAGTTTGTTCTATTTTCTAATTGGTTGACGCAATGGATATGAAATTGTCATGACAGGTGACAAATTGTCACGTTTATTAAATATGGTTCAGAAAGTTTTACGTATTGAAATATTTGTAGTTAACTTTAATAAATGTCAGTAACACGAAATTACATTCATATCTATCTATTTCACGCAACTCTGTGAATTTAGTAACTACAATCAACTTTATTTAGAACATTATTATTTTAAAAGGTTTGTGTTTACGAACATGAATGTTAACTTGAAAACGTCAGAGATCAAACTGCCTGAAGTACACCAACTATAAATACGTACGACTGTAAACTCATTCTGCCAGTACGCTGTTGAATGCTGCACTAACGATATTCATCTCGCAAATGCGGTTGCAAAGTTCGAGCTATGAATACGTGTACCGTTTATTTCTTGCAATGTGCATGTGCATGAATGCGTAGAGAAAATGCAAACTGTCCTGTTAGAGATATTAGAGTACACTGTACTATTACGATATCAAATTCGGTGGTACAGTTTCCATTTGCTCTGTGTAAGGTGAAATGTTGATATTAACTATATAATACAAGACACTAGTTTATATTAGTTCTTGTACACACGACGGCACCTCAGACTATAAACGTTGACCTTGAGACCGCCTTTATGCCCTACGTAATAAAAGCTGTTTTAGCAGTTTATTTGTATAACCGTGCTGACGTGTGTACATACAAGGTACTAATTTAGTACAATTCAAATTATCTTGTAGTATGAAGATAAGAGTTATTCAACTATTGATTAGACACAATGGTCACTGAAACCCTATCCTCGCACCGGATTAGCTTCGATCGTCATCAGCCATTTTTAATATCCCCACTGCTGGGGCACAGACCTTACGAGTAGAAAAGGATGATGGGCCATAACTCATCACGCAGGCCCAATGCGGATTGGTGGACGACTGCAAATGCAGCCAGGACCAACGGCTTAACGTGCCCTCCGAAGCACGGAGGAACTCGGTACACAACATTTTTGGTCACCCATCCCATGACCGACCCTTGCAAAAGTTGCTTAACCATTGTTGTCCGGCCACATTCGGCTGCTCGGGCATTGATGAATTAATTTAGATACATATTATTATTTTAGCATTGTTAATAATACTTTCTACAAATAGTGTCTTTATTTTATGATAGTCATGACATGGCCTTTTAGGCTTCAATAAATAAATGGATTTCTTTTTGCTACTAGATAACTAGTTCTGTACCCACAGAACAAAGAAATCATTTTTCTTTGTTCTGTGTCTGTACCGATCTAGGTACTAAAAATAATTGTTCGTCGTTAAATTTGACTTTTCTCAACACAAATATTGAATTTTCTGCTAAAGTTTTTAAAGTTAAGTACTTACTTAATTTATTATTTATTTTACTTTGGAACATTAATAACGATTTTGATGAAACAATGCAACAGGGCCACTACAGGCGGGAACACCGGAACTGACTTAAACCTTCCTGTTTTATTCATGAACCTGAAATTTCATGAAACACTCCGGGAAGTTTGTATACAAATCTTCATTTTAATAAGTCACTCCGTTATTATTTACTGAGAAACAAAAAATATGATCTAACTTTTGGAATACTTACAATAAATTGTTCTATAAATACATTTATCGAAACTTATTTAGAATACTAAAAAAATCGGGGCTAAAATAAATTCTTAATGGTTATCTTAGCTTTTCTCTTGATTTTGATACTTGAGTACCATTACTGGTACACTTATTGAGATAACTATAGAACAAATAATATTAGATAAAATCGACTCACCCGTAGCACCACAGACGGGACTCGAACCCTTGGGATTCCGGCCCAATGCACTGACCAATTATGCTACCGAGTAGTAGTGTTTCAACATTATCGATTGTCAAAACATCTGGAAAAGATGTTTCTTTCGAATGTAGGGGTATTTCCTCACATTGATGAAATTGCGCTGGCTTGCAGAGAAGAAGTAAAAAGTACTAGAAAATTTCGTCACTCCCACTAGCGACTCGGTAGCATAATTTTATTGGTCAGTGCATTGGGCTGGAATCCCAAGGGTGCGGGTTCGGGTCCCGTCTGAGGTGCTACGGGGAGTCGATTTTACAAAAAGAAAAAAATATTAATGTGACACGCTTTTATTTATAAAAAATTGGGTCTGTGATAAAAACGCAATTACGCATCAGTATTTTTCTTATCAAGTTTTTCTAACATTATTTATCTTAATATAAAAATAGCATTGTGGATGCGAAAAATCTAAAAATGTAATAATAACTAGAGAATCATTTTTTCCCTAATAACTTTTTATTTTTTCTAGGAATTAATCATCGAACCGTGAAACATGGGATAAGCGATATTTTGTCTGTTATAATATTAATGTGTACCGACTTTGTTTCAACTTAAACGAGTAGACTAGGTATATAGGCACTGAAAGATTTGTTATTCTAATGAAAATATTGAGAAAAACTGAAAGATTTTGGGTTGGATTAGAAAGTCAATATGACGTGAATGAGTGACTAAACTACTAATATTATAAATGTTTGGAAGTTTGAATGTGATTTGCCAAATTTGGATAAAATTTGGCATACTTTATAGCCTGGATCAAAACATAGGAGACTTTTTTTCCCGGTCAAAGGTTCCCTATGGATATTTTTCCAAATATCCACGCGGACGAAGTCGCGGGCCTAAGCCAGTATTTTTCATAATATCAATATCAAATAAAACGCATTTCATATACCATCATTCAATTTCCCGACGCGCATGAATGACGAATCGGTGTCCCTTTTCCCAGAACCCCGAATTCAAACATCAAATCATGCAACAAACGTAGCCGCGTACCGAAAACACGGCTAATGAAATACGATATTAACCCTTGACGTAGGTACATAGGTATACACGGTCATAAGTTTCGGATTAAAAAGGCCCCTGAATGGAAGGAGTCGTCGGCGGATGGGGTACGTCGCCATTGCGTCCACACTTTGCATACCTGCCACATTAAAATATTTATATTTGTTTCCGATCTTATAACTGGCCGATAAGGCTGGTCCAGTGTCACTCATATAGGTTTAATTCATCCCTAGCTTCTATTTTCTACTTTAGAATAATCTTTTAAATAATAAATAAATGCTTGTACAATTTCACACAGCGCCATCTAGCCCCTTATATATATACTTCTTATATACTTTTTAAATATAAACTTATTATACATAGTAACACCCAGACCCGTCACAGAAGTAAAAATTCATCATTTCAATTTCTGCCCGGCCGGGAATCGAACCCTCTCCCCTCTCCCTCCCGGAAAACAGGACCTCTTGCGTGATAGACCGGATGTTGACTCCTGCACCACTCAGGTCGCCAAACTGTAATAATTAGCTAGTGGCTCTTTGAGTTGTAGACCTCGCGAGTCTATCTTTACATAGCTATAAATTAAAACTGAATAAAAAGATTCAAATAATTTTTTTTACGCTTTCGACCCCAATGTACCTTTAAACAGTTAATAAAAGTTTATTATAAAAAAAAATCTCCGCCATTTTGAAAAGTTTCAATAAACTGAAACGACAATTAAATCCATAATTATTATCGAGCCTACTCACAAAATTACACTAGAATTGGTTGAGAAATGCGGCCTAAAGAGGACAACAGCCGGACATCCGGACAAACGAAAGCATTTTTGCACAAGCTTAAACGGAGACGCTTCGCTGCCCGAGTTCCGCGTTCGCTCAGTCAATAAAAAAACAAAAAATAAGTAAATTTTTTATTGTGGATTTTAATCACCCTTTATCTCGATGCATGAATCCCAAACTCAATATTGTGTGTGTGTTAATTTGTGGTTGTAATATAGAGTATTAATTTGTGTTTGTTCGCAGTGTGTACACGCCGAGTGTAATTTGACCTGCGCCCACACCCACCATACAAATGTTATTACTGGACAATTTGCTCTCGGCTCTCACTACTACGAATAATTATCAAATCTGGGGGCACGGCAGTGCCCCCGCTAAGACGAATAAGCGAAGCGCTTCATCTTTTGAACCCTCATAACTTGGGTTTGCATTATACCAGATAAACAAAAATCTCGGAATATTAGACAATCAATAGTAGACAATAGTTAAGGCCTGTAGACAGCAAAATCGATTTTTGCTACAAGCGAGAGGAAAAGTGGGTTTTTTTACACCACCTTTTTATATAATACAGAAAAAAGAAATATAGTGAAGAGGATGACACTTGTGAAATTGATATGTGAGAAAAGGATAAATAAAATGCTTTACGCTGTCGCAAAGTCGGACATGGATTAAAAAAAAATACACGCATATGCCAAGGAGTTTTTAACAAGGATTGGAAAAAGAAAGTTGATAATTCGAAAAAAAGAGTATGGACGAAACGAAGGTCGTATGTATGAAATAAATACACTAATGTTTTACGTTTGTAAATAAATAAATAAGTTGGGATTTTAATAAATAAGAGAAAAACATAACGTAATGTAAAACAAAACGACGGAAATCTACTCAACTCTTTACTAGAATTGATTCATAGACAAATAATTTTTTTTCAGCATAGGTTTAATCAAACTATTTTTGTGATATATTACAAAAAATGAGTGCGTCCAGCGATGAAGATAGTTGTCTAACTCCAAAAGAGTTGAGATAACAAGTTTCTAATGCTGAATTTAGCTTTTTACCAAGAAAGTCATGTGAAAAATCTTTTCTTATCTATCACACTTTTCTGACTGGAAAATGTGAAATGTTGTAAGTATGTTTAACACGAGACCAAATTTTTGTGATGTCTCGTGCCTTTAAAGCACTCACTGTGCTCAGTAGTCTATATTAGAATCACTCCTAAGCTCTTGATCGCAGCACAAATTGTCTTTGGTCTCTATAGTATAACAAATTACTATAATAATTTCTTGTCATACCTAGGAAAAATAAAGTTATATAATTTTATTCATTCATATCCAGCTGTAGCCATAGCTACGAAAATTTCCTTAGTAAAGACAATATTTGATTATCTCCTTACTGAGTAAAGCTGCAAAATCAGCGTACTTATTATATCTAGCGATAAGAAGGAACGGCAAACTAAACAAGATTCTGCAAACAATTTTATTGTATAGAAACTGTACACTTTGCCTCTGTAATAAACCCCGGCTCAGAACTTTGTACTTAAATATTTAAACAGAACGAAAAAATATCTTCTGTCTAATTAAAATTAAATAAAAAAAAAAATAAAAAAAAAAAAAATTTGTTTAATATTTTTTCAAACTATTTCTCTTTAGTGTTACCGACACCGATGTCAGTATTTTCAACAATTGTGCCCACATAATGGATCAAGTTATCTGAAATAAATGATTAATAATAATATTTTTTACACTCAAAGTGTAAAAAATCCGAGCGAGCGCAAAGCACGAGCGAAGCGTCTCTGCTTCAGCTTGGGCAAAATGCTTTCGTATGCTGTTCTCTTCTATTTCTCGAACGCTTCTCGTGAAAATTCGATAATTATTATAGACCTTTCTCGCCGAGCCAGTTTTTCGAAATTTGGCGAAAAAGAATTCCCCCATTTGAAAAATTAATTAGTGGCTCAGTGAGCTGTAAACCTTGCTCAAATTGTATGTTGTTTGAAAATTAATCTAAGCTTCGCACATGCACGGTCAATTAGGTTTTTTTTAATAGAAACTGTATAACTTCTACACGGTTGCCTAGAAAAAAAAAAAAAAAAAAAAATTTATTTCAAGTTACAAAGACTCATATATTGTTAGTAAACTTATATACTAAGTGTTAATAAATAATAGCCTATATACTCAGTGATAATTAATGGTTCTCATAAACTATTTTATCTGCGCCTACTTCTGAAGTAACGGAGACAAATACGCGATTTACCCGAAAAATCGCCGTCACACGTATATTGCAGGCACGCCGTTACTTCTCATTACCGTACATTACTTTCAACGTACCACGTCTCAGAGATTAATTTCGTAATTATTGAACAATCCTGATGTCTGTTTTGGGATTTATTTTCGATAAAATTCGTATTTACTGTGATATGGTGAACCATACCTTTGATGATAGCGTATTTATTTATTAATCCTGAAGGCTGCTATTGATGTCTTTATTTTAGGGTTTCCGACCCTCAAAAGGGCAAATTACTTATTCTATTTGTTGTAGAACCCAGGAAACGCTGGTTTCAAGTTAAAACTACTATTAAATGCTAAGTTTTCTTGGAGCTGTAAACATATCAAACTTCTAACATAAAATAGACAGACTTAATTTGTAATTCTTAATAAATTAAATTAATATAATACCAAATAATATACTAGAAAAAATACGACTCGCACCAGATCATGTTCTCGGACGGGAATCGAACCCGCGACCTTTGGATATCCGGTCCAATGCTCTGACCGCTGAGAATGCTAAAATCTCAAAATTTAAAAATTATATAGCCTTCTCATTTTAATCAATTGTTTAAAAATATCTATAAAGGTATTCAATTGATGTCGAGGTAATTCCTTGTACATTGATGAGATGGCGCTGGCTTGCAGCGTAAGAGTTGATATACTAGGAGAAATTCGACATGCCCGCTAGAGACTCGGTAGCTCAGCGGTCAGAGCATTGGACCGGATATCCAAAGGTCGCGGGTTCGATTCCCGTCCGAGAACATGATCTGGTGCGAGTCGTATTTTTTCTAGTATATTATTAGGTATTATATAAAAATAGCATTGTGAATGCTAAAATCTCAAAATTTAAAAATTAAATTCAATCAAAAGATACGGCGAATAATGGCGTATTATATATATTCCCTACCTAGCCAGAGTCACGTGGAAACAAAGTAAGTCTCACAGCACAAGCAAAGAAAAAATCATAAAATCGAAATTATGTAGATATTATGTCATCGAAAAAAACGCCATACAATAAACCTAACTCTTAAAAGTTAAAAATAATATCATCATAATACTCGTATCAAGTCATAAATAGATCTATGAAAAAATCGTAGACGTCAGGGGACCGCTAAGTTAATGAATTTACATGTAAGCTCGTCACATGTATGGACTCAACATCTCCTGTTTTAACCGTTAGCATTAATAACTACGACCAAACGAAACGCACTAGGTCACATTACATCCAACAACAATCTTCCGGGCAGTGTCGCTTCGCTCTTCGCGACTTGATCAGCTGTTGAGTGGCTAATTGTGGCAGAGTGCTGAGAGGCCTGAATATTCATCAGCTGCGAGTGTCACGTGCCTATTGGATTAGCGTGTTTGCCAGCCTACGAGCACACATCAAATGGGTTTGACTTGAATAATTTAAAACTTATTAGCCTTCAAGTGAACGTAAATCAGACATTTAAAAAAAAAAATTGTGCGCGAAAGTTTAAAAGTGTATGCGCAGTTTTAGCTGATCATTTATAATAATCTTGTCAACTTCAGACTTCTTTATCGGTTAGTTTAATTAGATTAAAGACCAGAATTATATTACCGCGAAATTAGATCAGCAATGACGCTGTCGACTATTACGGTAATGTTTCACCATGACCTCCACCAATGTATACTGTGAGGAATCTCTTAAGCACAGAATATTCTTTTAAGTATAGATAAACAGATAATAGACGTGGAATGGAATTGCATTTTATTTTTACTCTTTTGTAAGTTGTGTAAAAGAAAATGGAGAACTTAAGTTCGTGTAGTTTCAACACAACCGGGGCCTGCTAGTAAAGAACTAAACTTTTTGTTCAACTTATTGAGGAAACATTTAATTTGAAATATAACAAAACTGAAAATGAAACGATCACGACCAATGCCAGTTTGAGAAATCAAAGCTACTGCTTTTGCCAAAATGTCTAGATGGACTAACATAGAGTTCCATTCGTTTTTCTTGAGTGTGTGACTCTAAATCTAACTTTCCGCAGACAATAAGTCAAAGAAATCGGAACACACATTTTGTAAAAGCTCTCGGTGAGTCGCGTTGCATTTCGTTTTAGTCGAGTGGTAGTCGCGAGTACTTCGGCAGTCACTCTGTGGTCCTCACGCGATCGGCGCCGGGATCCGAGACGAAATTCCCAGGAGTTTAATGGCATTTTGGACCGGGTATTGCATGCTTGTAGAAACAATTTATTTTTAATGTATCTAATACCTACAAAAATGTTTGATAATTTTTATTTTGTGAAAAGATTGTATTCGGACATACTTAATTAAGATTGATTTACGTTAAAAAAGAAACAATATGTATATTGTAATACTGATATGAAAACCTGGTCAAATATTATTGATTTAAGAAAAAATATTGTTACACTTTTACTAATAATATTAGTATCAGCTAGTTAGCTGTTTTGAAAGATTAATTGAAACGTTGCAAAGAGAAAACTTTATAGTTACCGTACTTGTAATTAAATATAAACCAACATGTGTATCTCTAGTAAATTGCATTTATTCACGTCAAATAACAAATAAACGGGTAAAATATGATTCGTGATCGTAAATAAACCAGTGCGAGTTGCTTTCTCTGGCATTTTCCGCGTGATATACGTGTTCTCGTCAAAATCCTTTCACCCTGTTTTGGCCGACTGGCATCCGTGATATGGGGTGATATCAGGAGGCCGGGCTGGGCACCGAACCGCGACTGTGCTACGTCAAAAAGCAATCACTGCACTAACGCGGAATCATTCGGCGGCGCCCTCACCCGGAACAAAAGCGAATCACTTTGATCTGATGCTCTGGCAACCACACTATAAGAAATAAGTAGGACATAGGTATATGGAATTCAAACTTCGGTTTCTTCAGTGAATTTTTAAAAAGTTATGAATTTGTAATTTAGCAATATTTAGGTACAGACTGCAACAAGATACCCTGTTGTAAGTAATGGAAAAATGACTTTATTGGCAAAACATAAGAGCGCTTCATGACTAAGAACACTCAAAAATAATTGACAGAGCGAGCGCGAAGCGTCTCCGTGTCAACTTGGGCAAAAATGCTTTCGTATGTCTGTCTGTCCGGCTGTTCTCCTTACAGGTCGCATTTCTGAACTGATTCTCATAAAATTTTGTAAGCAAGTTCGATAATTATATATATTTTATTTGCCGATTTAGTTTATTGAATTTTTCGAAAAGAAGAAAAACCTATTTCAGCCATTTCGAAAAATGTCGCAATCGCGAGGTCGGCAGCTCACAGAGCCACTAGTAGGTAGATTTATAGAAGTGCCTCTGTAGCAAGTTCGGCAAAAGTTGACACAGCGAAATGTCGACCTTCACGACATTTAGGACCTCGAGGATCGTAACGTTTTCGTACATATTTTGTCAAAATGCCAATGCTCATTTTTTTGTAGATGTATGAAAAATACGAGTATCTGTGGTGCTTTACTTAAAATTGTCCCCCACAAAACACGGTTGCCCTAATGTCGATAGAACACAGTCGCAGCTCACAGATAGCTCAAACAATGAAATGAAAGCCGGGATATTCCGGTGAGATTGATTATGTGCTATATTGCAGAGTTTAATGCCACCGAGACGCACGCGCTGTTTTTACGCGTCACGCGGGATTAGCGGCCAATATTTCATTTTGATCCTTTGTTAACATAAGGGCATGTGACGTATCTGATCCGAAAGGGAAAAGAAAAACAAATCAGCAGTGTGATTGGTAGCTAGTAGCAGTAATTATTCATCTGATGTGCATTATTATGATAAGTTTTCTTAACTTCTATGAACCTGTTCCATGTAGGTACTACTGGTAACAGGGTCCAGGTCGGCAACTTAGTGTGTGAGTCCGATTATGTAGAACTGTAAACCTCGCGTTTGTGACATTTTTCGAAATAGCTGAAATATGATTTTCCCCATTTCTCCGTCTTATTAAAAAATTTAAAAAAACTGAGAAGTAAGGGTTAGCTGAAATTATATTCCTTTGCTAACTTAAAGCTTATAAAGATAAGCCATTAGACGATCAAGTCATACGACGCAAGCTTATGTAAATCACAGATATTGTTTTATTATTATTATATGGAATTGATTTTATTTTTATTTTATTTTATTAGGGATAACAAGCAGTTGTACAATGTATAATACAAGACAGGCTTACAATATATATTATTGCTAATTGGGCAACCAACCACATTATCCAGAGATTACTACAAAATAATGAAAAGAACATTAATAACCAATATGAGAAAGGCATTGTGTGCATTACTAATTTAATAATACATATAATACACTAAACAAAAAGCGACGAAGACAATTTGGAAGTTCATTGATAAGCCTACGACACGTAATTTTAGAGTGTATGGCTTAGTTTTTGATTTTTTAAGTTATCGAATGAAAAGAAAGTTGACCATTTGAGTAGGGGGGTCATTTGTTTTACTGCGCTAGGTTACCAAGGAACTGCTAGTAAATAGTCTTAGTTGGCCTGAGATAGCCTGTACGAAATGTCTATGTGTGCGTGTACGAAAAACAGCGTTTTGTTCCGAGTAGTTCTTTTGTCTACTTTATTATAATGTTGTGCCGTTCCCAGCCCTTGAGCGCTGCTCAGCGTTTATTAGACGAATGAATAAATAAAGGAAGCCTTCGATGCCTCATCTATTACATCTTGTGCTGAGCATAAGATCGGTTGCTGTCGGGGTGTAAAGCGTAATAACTGTGTTTTTGTTTTAGCTGCTGGTTCGGTGTCCAGGACGAATTTTCAACGATTCGTTTATTAAACGTAATTTCTATATCAACATTTCTATGATGGTTTACTGTAAAATGCAATTAAATAAACGAATAAATGGAAAAAGGCTAAAAAGATGAGTTAAGCTATGCGTTTGAACCAAGCTTTTGCAGAGTTGAAAAGTTAAGAACTCCTGACTATACTCTCGAAGACTTCGCGTCTCGCTCATACTGGGAGAAGGGGTCCCCCCACCTATCCTGCAAATATAAAGTTTCAATATCAAAAATCGAGTGGCACGAGTTGCGGCCGCTCCGACAAATTGCCCTCATAAAAGTGAGTCGAGTCACACGGCTTTACGGCAACTCGCCACGTCTGCAAGCCAATCTCAACTTTAACACCGATAACCTACGACACTTTTCGTAGTGACAGACCAGAAAGCACACTCGTCTTATACATCACTGCAATGTGTTTACTCCACAGTTTATTTTATTCAACTTTGAATCGAATGAAACAAAAGAAACTTAGCAAATTGCAATTTTGTTG
The DNA here is from genome assembly GCA_963556745.1 of Catoptria pinella. Taxonomy (NCBI): domain Eukaryota; kingdom Metazoa; phylum Arthropoda; class Insecta; order Lepidoptera; family Crambidae; genus Catoptria; species Catoptria pinella. The sequence continues at coordinate 12,068,236 of OY750774.1, read as the reverse complement.
CTCTCCGAAGTTTCGTTGTTTTGCTCCGAGCGCAAGACGAATGACACTACAATCACAACATTTCATAGTACTGTAGTACCTACCTATTTCAGTACTTAAAATGATTCAACTTATTCCTAAAATACTTGTAATATTATGTATTCTGTGCTAGAAACTCTATATTATAGAGTCTATAATATTTGCTTGATGAAGCAGAAGATAAAATTTAAAGAACTAAACAATTGTTAACTCTAACTCCACTTGGTAGATACACGAATATCATTTAGTAGTAACTAATTTTATTATTCCTCTATCTTAGGTAAATCTAAAGCTAACATTAAACACTTACTAAAGAATCAAAAATACACATCCTTTCAACAATAGTTACTTTCCATAAACAAATGTTTGACATACAGACAGCCAAGATTCCAATCGCAAGCATTCCAGCAGGAGCCACCCAGCAAAACCAGCCGTGCCTTCACGATTCGGGCGTGTAATACCATCCATTGCACTCCCATTCACTTTGCACGTTGCAGATAGCATTTTCTAAGAATAGGAGAGGAAAATTTTATCAAGAGCCGTTTGCTCGCGGGTAAGTGCCCCTAAACACCGCGTGTGGAACGTTCTATATGAATTCTTTCTAGCTACATTAAAATTCTTCGGAGTCGCCGGCGGCGCTTCTGGGACGCGCTATTTTAATTTTATTATTCACTGGAAAGGGTTCCCACGTGGTTACTTGCACGAGGATCGAGAGATCATCGTAACCGGGTTCTAACGTTTTAACCTCCACTTTTTCACATTATAAAAATCAGAACCATGAAATTTCGAAATATCAAAGTAAGATTATTTCGAAGTAAAATTATTTTTCACCAATATCTCGTAAACTTTTTGATTTTGTCTTCACCATGCCATTTCATTGACAATTAACAATTCTCTTAGAATAAGGAGGACGTGGTTAAAATTCCCTTGAATTCCATTGAATCCCTAATCTATCCTATCTAAATTTTTTGTATGATTGTGTTTTGGAAGAGCAGGGGCTCCTGACACAGGCATTTCAGAATGCCTACTGGGTTGGTTCCAATCACTGATTATAGTGTTACTTTGATAAACGTGTTTTTTAATTTCTACATCAATATGTAGAAATAATATATTATTATACAGACTCTAGAGTCTAGACTCTTAATTTTTATGACACGAGACAAACTACAAGGCACTGTGTAATAAATGGTAATAATATTTCATCCAACATTAAAGTGTAACGTGCAGACACAGTTCAAACAGTTTAACTATCAACATATCTCCCTGTTTAATATAACCCAACTTTAGGTCACACACAAATTGTCCGGACCCATTTCCCGCTAATGCGACGGAGATTTGGACCGCGGTTCCGCCTGATAATTACGTGCGGCTGTTTCAATCCCGATACCGAATTTGTTGTTGTTTATGGACGGACCTCTTCTAGTTACATCGAGAGGTGTAAAAGTATAAGATCTCTTCACCATATATTCAGCGAAAACGGAAGTACTTCCGCCGAGCTAGGTGTCTTTGCTCGGGACCGCGGTCCAACTGTAAGATAGAAAACTTCGATATCGTGAGTCAGGTCTTCATACATTTTTGCCTCGATGTTAGCTTGACGTATAGTGCGACGTCACGTCTGCGTAATCTTTACATTATTGTACTTTTATGTACATGATGTTGTGAAATATTCAAATTGATATTTACTTATATTTTAAGAAGCTGAATTACAAAGTACAGTAAGTGCAAGTAGTTAAAACTCCCTGTATTCTGTTACATTGAAGTACTACAGAAAATGCTCAATAGATAACAAAATTTAAAAACTACCTACGTCTGTAACAAAGTTTATTAATTAACAGAACGTTAGTATACTGTATTTAAGCGAAATAGTGCAAACCGCTTTAAATACTAAGTTTGTGCATTAAAATCCACCACCATTATTACTTGGAGCTTCGAGTCTACCACCTATTACCCAAGTTCTGAATAAACTTGCATTTACAGTGCAAGATTTGATTTATGGTTTGTACCAATCTACTTGAACTTTTTTATTTTCCTTTTATTTACCGTTTTAGATTGAACATCATAGCTTATTTCATCCTGATTACGAAATCCCATCGAAGCCAATAACTTTTTGTTGGGGAGCTTCCTCGTCCACGTGTAACGTCAATACTGTGTACGTAAGTCGCAAGGGCTTTCAAAGCTATGTTTTTAATTTCCTTTTCTTCCTTTTATAATACAAAGTATTGCTAAAAGAGTGATAAATCAATGACTTGTTAGGGTCTATATGCATAAGGTTTTTTGGCAGAATGATCAATTCGCATAACATTAATACCGAATAAATGTTTACGCATACTTTCTTTCCGCATAAATACTATTATGAAATGATCAAGAAGCTTAAAATCTTATTGCATATATTTTTTACCCATAACGATTACTAATTATCACTTTTATTGGCATAATAAGTTGTGGTATAATGCATACATGCCAGCAAGTTGATTCTAGCACTTCGCTCGCTCGCCTGATGCGTTGCAAATGTTTTTATAGTGCCAAATAGTATCAAGCATCAAGTAATGACTGTAATAATGACAGTAATGAATGAATCAAGGTTCTAGTAATAATATGCCAATTGTATATTATGTTAAATTACTATTACGTGTGTTAAAGTTATACGTTGGACATTTATACTCGCCAAATTTATGCCAAATGAAACTAATACAAATAATCGTTATGCCAATGAAATCATTCTGCGAATATAACATTATGCGAAAATACTTAATGCTGTTCCTGTTATGCCTAACCATGTTATGACTAAAAATTTTATGCGAGCGAAACCGCACCCAAGTTGGGTAAATTCGACATTGAAAACGGTGCTTGAAAAATCTCGATCACTTGTTTCGTAATGTGTTCTTGTTGCAAGACCATGGCCCGAAAGAATTCTTAGTAACTCATAAATTTTTGTCAGATGAAACATAAGAAGTTTCATAATATCATAAACTTAATAATTATTAATTAATTAATAAAATAGACGTAAAAAGTGTGTGAATTTTGCGTAATCCAGGTACAAGGTATCTGGCGAGCAGCCCTAGTTCCGTAGGGTATCAGGTATCGCTAATCACCGGCGATGTCACCGCGGCAACCGGAGAGGCGCCCGCCGGTGTCAGGTGCCGGGAGCCGTGTGATTCGTGGGGGTGTAAAGAGGACAAGCCCTGAAGCTCAATCGCCCGATTCAGTGATTGAATGGAAGGTAAACAAGTGCTACGGACTAGCATTTTCTAGGTTTGTTGCATCCGACACTGGCGCAAATGTCAAGTGTCAGACGTAGTCGTGTGATTTAGAGGGGTGTGATGAGGGTGACAAGCCTTGAGGCTTGACTAGAAGAAATGATAATGAAATAAGAGAGAAACAGATGCTGCTTTTTATAATCATTTCGTTGCATCGGACTCCCCCATTTTTATGATCTGGTTAGTATTAATCTATAAGCTAAGTATAAAATTATTATTTTAAAAAAAAAAACAGCTGGTTCATCTACGTATAAGTTAAAGACTACTAAGACACCGAAGCAATCGTTCACCCATCCAATGTCAGACCCTTCGCGAAAGTAACTTAGCATTCGTGATCACTCAGCGCAGCATCTCATAAATCAGTGTAGTATCCCCGTGCAGTGCGGGCGGGTTGCGCCGCGCTGCTGCAGCGTCCAACTTATATTGCATTCGGTATTTATTGCGCTCACCTGTCGCCCCGGTGACCCTCCCCCCAAGCGTGCCCCCACTTGTTCTATCCCAGTAAGGGTTTCCACACATAAGGAATATTAGGTACCTGCCGGATTTCATGAAAAAACAGGGTTTTGGACAATTGTACAAATGACGCACCACGTCCAGGTCGGCAACTTAGTGTGTGAGTCCGATTATGTAGAACTGTAAACCTCGCGTTTGTGACATTTTTCGAAATAGCTGAAATATGATTTTCCCCATTTCTCCGTCTTATTAAAAAATTTAAAAAAACTGAGAAGTAAGGGTTAGCTGAAATTATATTCCTTTGCTAACTTAAAGCTTATAAAGATAAGCCATTAGACGATCAAGTCATACGACGCAAGCTTATGTAAATCACAGATATTGTTTTATTATTATTATATGGAATTGATTTTATTTTTATTTTATTTTATTAGGGATAACAAGCAGTTGTACAATGTATAATACAAGACAGGCTTACAATATATATTATTGCTAATTGGGCAACCAACCACATTATCCAGAGATTACTACAAAATAATGAAAAGAACATTAATAACCAATATGAGAAAGGCATTGTGTGCATTACTAATTTAATAATACATATAATACACTAAACAAAAAGCGACGAAGACAATTTGGAAGTTCATTGATAAGCCTACGACACGTAATTTTAGAGTGTATGGCTTAGTTTTTGATTTTTTAAGTTATCGAATGAAAAGAAAGTTGACCATTTGAGTAGGGGGGTCATTTGTTTTGCTGCGCTAGGTTACCAAGGAACTGCTAGTAAATAGTCTTAGTTGGCCTGAGATAGCCTGTACGAAATGTCTATGTGTGCGTGTACGAAAAACAGCATTTTGTTCCGAGTAGTTCTTTTGTCTACTTTATTATAATGTTGTGCCGTTCCCAGCCCTTGAGCGCTGCTCAGCGTTTATTAGACGAATTAATAAATAAAGGAAGCCTTCGATGCCTCATCTATTACTTCTTGTGCTGAGCATAAGATCGGTTGCTGTCGGGGTGTAAAGCGTAATAACTGTGTTTTTGTTTTAGCTGCTGGTTCGGTGTCCAGGACGAATTTTCAACGATTCGTTTATTAAACGTAATTTCTATATCAACATTTCTATGATGGTTTACTGTAAAATGCAATTAAATAAACGAATAAATGGAAAAAGGCTAAAAAGATGAGTTAAGCTATGCGTTTGAACCAAGCTTTTGCAGAGTTGAAAAGTTAAGAACTCCTGACTATTTTTATAAAATTGACTCTCGAAGACTTCGCGTCTCGCTCATACTGGGAGAAGGGGTCCCCCCACCTATCCTGCAAATATAAAGTTTCAATATCAAAAATCGAGTGGCACGAGTTGCGGCCGCTCCGACAAATTGCCCTCATAAAAGTGAGTCGAGTCACACGGCTTTACGGCAACTCGCCACGTCTGCAAGCCAATCTCAACTTTAACACCGATAACCTACGACACTTTTCGTAGTGACAGACCAGAAAGCACACTCGTCTTATACATCACTGCAATGTGTTTACTCCACAGTTTATTTTATTCAACTTTGAATCGAATGAAACAAAAGAAACTTAGCAAATTGCAATTTTGTTGCTCTCCGAAGTTTCGTTGTTTTGCTCCGAGCGCAAGACGAATGACACTACAATCACAACATTTCATAGTGCTGTAGTACCTACCTATTTCAGTACTTAAAATGATTCAACTTATTCCTAAAATACTTGTAATATTATGTATTCTGTGGTAGAAACTCTATATTATAGAGTCTATAATATTTGCTTGATGAAGCTGAAGATAAAATTTAAAGAACTAAACAATTGTTAACTCTAACTCCACTTGGTAGATACACGAATATCATTTAGTAGTAACAAATTTTATTATTCCTCTATCTTAGGTAAATCTAAAGCTAACATTAAACACTTACTAAAGAATCAAAAAGCATCTACATATCCTTTCAACAATAGTTACTTTCCATAAACAAATGTTTGACATACAGACAGCCAAGATTCCAATCGCAAGCATTCCAGAAGGAGCCACCCAGCAAAACCAGCCGTGCCTTCACGATTCGGGCGTGTAATACCATCCATTGCACTCCCATTCACTTTGCACGTTGCAGATAGCATTTTCTAAGAATAGGAGAGGAAAATTTTATCAAGAGCCGTTTGCTCGCGGGTAAGTGCCCCTAAACACCGCGTGTGGAACGTTCTATATGAATTCTTTCTAGCTACATTAAAATTCTTCGGAGTCGCCGGCGGCGCTTCTGGGACGCGCTATTTTAATTTTATTATTCACTGGAAAGGGTTCCCACGTGGTTACTTGCACGAGGATCGAGAGATCATCGTAACCGGGTTCTAACGTTTTAACCTCCACTTTTTCACATTATAAAAATCAGAACCATGAAATTTCGAAATATCAAAGTAAGATTATTTCGAAGTAAAATTATTTTTCACCAATATCTCGTAAACTTTTTGATTTTGTCTTCACCATGCCATTTCATTGACAATTAACAATTCTCTTAGAATAAGGAGGACGTGGTTAAAATTCCCTTGAATTCCATTGAATCCCTAATCTATCCTATCTAAATTTTTTGTATGATTGTGTTTTGGAAGAGCAGGGGCTCCTGACACAGGCATTTCAGAATGCCTACTGGGTTGGTTCCAATCACTGATTATAGTGTTACTTTGATAAACGTGTTTTTTAATTTCTACATCAATATGTAGAAATAATATATTATTATACAGACTCTAGAGTCTAGACTCTTAATTTTTATGACACGAGACAAACTACAAGGCACTGTGTAATAAATGGTAATAATATTTCATCCAACATTAAAGTGTAACGTGCAGACACAGTTCAAACAGTTTAACTATCAACATATCTCCCTGTTTAATATAACCCAACTTTAGGTCACACACAAATTGTCCGGACCCATTTCCCGCTAATGCGACGGAGATTTGGACCGCGGTTCCGCCTGATAATTACGTGCGGCTGTTTCAATCCCGATACCGAATTTGTTGTTGTTTATGGACGGACCTCTTCTAGTTACATCGAGAGGTGTAAAAGTATAAGATCTCTTCACCATATATTCAGCGAAAACGGAAGTACTTCCGCCGAGCTAGGTGTCTTTGCTCGGGACCGCGGTCCAACTGTAAGATAGAAAACTTCGATATCGTGAGTCAGGTCTTCATACATTTTTGCCTCGATGTTAGCTTGACGTATAGTGCGACGTCACGTCTGCGTAATCTTTACATTATTGTACTTTTATGTACATGATGTTGTGAAATATTCAAATTGATATTTACTTATATTTTAAGAAGCTGAATTACAAAGTACAGTAAGTGCAAGTAGTTAAAACTCCCTGTATTCTGTTACATTGAAGTACTACAGAAAATGCTCAATAGATAACAAAATTTAAAAACTACCTACGTCTGTAACAAAGTTTATTAATTAACAGAACGTTAGTATACTGTATTTAAGCGAAATAGTGCAAACCGCTTTAAATACTAAGTTTGTGCATTAAAATCCACCACCATTATTACTTGGAGCTTCGAGTCTACCACCTATTACCCAAGTTCTGAATAAACTTGCATTTACAGTGCAAGATTTGATTTATGGTTTGTACCAATCTACTTGAACTTTTTTATTTTCCTTTTATTTACCGTTTTAGATTGAACATCATAGCTTATTTCATCCTGATTACGAAATCCCATCGAAGCCAATAACTTTTTGTTGGGGAGCTTCCTCGTCCACGTGTAACGTCAATACTGTGTACGTAAGTCGCAAGGGCTTTCAAAGCTATGTTTTTAATTTCCTTTTCTTCCTTTTATAATACAAAGTATTGCTAAAAGAGTGATAAATCAATGACTTGTTAGGGTCTATATGCATAAGGTTTTTTGGCAGAATGATCAATTCGCATAACATTAATACCGAATAAATGTTTACGCATACTTTCTTTCCGCATAAATACTATTATGAAATGATCAAGAAGCTTAAAATCTTATTGCATATATTTTTTACCCATAACGATTACTAATTATCACTTTTATTGGCATAATAAGTTGTGGTATAATGCATACATGCCAGCAAGTTGATTCTAGCACTTCGCTCGCTCGCCTGATGCGTTGCAAATGTTTTTATAGTGCCAAATAGTATCAAGCATCAAGTAATGACTGTAATAATGACAGTAATGAATGAATCAAGGTTCTAGTAATAATATGCCAATTGTATATTATGTTAAATTACTATTACGTGTGTTAAAGTTATACGTTGGACATTTATACTCGCCAAATTTATGCCAAATGAAACTAATACAAATAATCGTTATGCCAATGAAATCATTCTGCGAATATAACATTATGCGAAAATACTTAATGCTGTTCCTGTTATGCCTAACCATGTTATGACTAAAAATTTTATGCGAGCGAAACCGCACCCAAGTTGGGTAAATTCGACATTGAAAACGGTGCTTGAAAAATCTCGATCACTTGTTTCGTAATGTGTTCTTGTTGCAAGACCATGGCCCGAAAGAATTCTTAGTAACTCATAAATTTTTGTCAGATGAAACATAAGAAGTTTCATAATATCATAAACTTAATAATTATTAATTAATTAATAAAATAGACGTAAAAAGTGTGTGAATTTTGCGTAATCCAGGTACAAGGTATCTGGCGAGCAGCCCTAGTTCCGTAGGGTATCAGGTATCGCTAATCACCGGCGATGTCACCGCGGCAACCGGAGAGGCGCCCGCCGGTGTCAGGTGCCGGGAGCCGTGTGATTCGTGGGGGTGTAAAGAGGACAAGCCCTGAAGCTCAATCGCCCGATTCAGTGATTGAATGGAAGGTAAACAAGTGCTACGGACTAGCATTTTCTAGGTTTGTTGCATCCGACACTGGCGCAAATGTCAAGTGTCAGACGTAGTCGTGTGATTTAGAGGGGTGTGATGAGGGTGACAAGCCTTGAGGCTTGACTAGAAGAAATGATAATGAAATAAGAGAGAAACAGATGCTGCTTTTTATAATCATTTCGTTGCATCGGACTCCCCCATTTTTATGATCTGGTTAGTATTAATCTATAAGCTAAGTATAAAATTATTATTTTAAAAAAAAAAACAGCTGGTTCATCTACGTATAAGTTAAAGACTACTAAGACACCGAAGCAATCGTTCACCCATCCAATGTCAGACCCTTCGCGAAAGTAACTTAGCATTCGTGATCACTCAGCGCAGCATCTCATAAATCAGTGTAGTATCCCCGTGCAGTGCGGGCGGGTTGCGCCGCGCTGCTGCAGCGTCCAACTTATATTGCATTCGGTATTTATTGCGCTCACCTGTCGCCCCGGTGACCCTCCCCCCAAGCGTGCCCCCACTTGTTCTATCCCAGTAAGGGTTTCCACACATAAGGAATATTAGGTACCTGCCGGATTTCATGAAAAAACAGGGTTTTAATTAAAAAATACGTAATTAACATTTGTATTGTCAATGTAGCATTTTTCTCTGAATCAAATAACAAACTGTACAATGGCGCCATCACATTAGATAGGTCGTTTACCATGTGTCAAGTGTAGTGCTGAGATTTGAGTTCAGTTCACCAAAAGAATAACTCACAATTAATCTTACTAGCCGCCAGAAACAACACTGAGTACCAAATCGTATTATTTTACGGTCATTAGTTTTCTTAGTCTCTTCTTTTTCAGAAAAAGGTTGAAATACAAATCTGCAAGCTCGCACGTCGCATCGTAGGATTTTGTACCGCGCATTATCTTATTTTTCCAGCATTCACAGCAATTCATGCGATGCCAATTCGCATTGCACCAATTTAAAGTTATAGTGTTTTGGTAGTATTCTCCTGCCCTCTGAATCTCACTCTTTTCCTCCAGATTTGTGATCCCTCCGTGTGGTCACCCTTCTCCCACCCCGTGAATCCCGCTCTCGTGCAGAATCCGTCCGCGGAGTCACTCACATTTTATTTATGTATCCTACAACAACTAAAACACATCTAGAGAGAACTTCACTCACACATTTTCATTATAGATATTTAAGTATACAAATTGCACTTGTAAATAATTACAGTCATGTGATTTTCATAACCATACGTTTGAATTTTTAAGACTGAAACAATGCGTATTCTTCTCGTAATATTTTTTGATAGTTACCTACGTGTTGTATATTACCCAACGGCTTTGCTTGTAACATTGTGATTGTCCATCAGCTATTTTTAATGTCCCCACTGCTGGGGCACAGGCCATCCTTATGGGTGGATAAGGGGTGGTCTATAACCTAACACGAGGGCCCAATGCGGATTGGTGGGTGTTAACGACTGGAAATTCGTTACCAACGGCTTAACGTGCCATCCGAAACACGGAGAAACTCGAGATAATAAATTTTTGGTCACCCATCTCGTGACTGGCCCTTGCGAAAGTTGCTTAACCTCCGCAATCACTGGGCCAGGCGCTAAACCACTGCGCCATCAAGCTCCTCAATAATTGCTTATTTGTATATGAAAGAAGCCTCCAACGAAATTTTAAGTCGAATCGAGCTCCTCACACTGTGATTATATAAATTGAATAAATATTCGTAACTAGTAACTCGAAAAATATTGAAATAAGCCCCTCTTCTGGTCAACTAAAGATGTCCTGAAGCTAAAAGCTAAAATTACATGACTATGCACGGGAGCACTTTGAATAATATTTAGGCACTTATTTAATTAATTTTCAAAGTCAACATTTATTATTTACGGCGTAAATAGATTAAATCGACTAATACAATTTTGCTATAAGCTCAACATCGTCAGCGGAACAACAAATATAATTTAAGGCTGAATAGTCTGCACACTAGGGCTGCCATTAGAAAAAAAATCATAGTGCTTAAATAAAGATGAAGTTGTGAATTATCTCTCTGTAGTGCACTCCGTAGAAGCTTTGTGTTTCTTTTTATCGCTTAAACAATATTTTTAGCCTGTCGTTTAGTTAAATGGAGTTTTATTGTTAAAAGTGGCCAGTTATAAAAAAAACACTCCATCAAACTAAACGACAGACTAGAAAATATTGTTAATTCGATGAAAAATATCAAAAGGTTTTTTCGGAGTGCACTACAGAGAGATAATTCACAATGTGATCTTTTTAAAAACTATGATATTTTTTCCAATGGCGGCGGCGCTAGTGTGCAGACTACGCGCCCTTAATATCAGCTTCCAATCCTGGCCGCGACCCGCGACCCGCCGATGCCGATCGTCTCAGGAAATTTAACAAATTATTACTTATAAGCTTGTCGGTTTGTAAGACACTTCTTTCTCAAAAGGATCAAATTGATTGACATTATTATTACTTACGTGGGACAATGCCATGCGTTGCAGAAATTGTACAAATGACGCACCGTGAGTCTTTTTCCTAATTGCTAAAAGGACCATAGTCCTAATTCTTCATAATGAATTATAAGGAATTCCCTTGTTTTGTATGTATTATCCTCAGTGTTGAGGATTCTGGGTGTAGTACCTTCGGCCGTACCGTCACTTAACATCAGGTGAAGTGAAGGCCAAGCACTAACCCGTTGTGAATTTTAAAAAAATATTAGATATTTTATAGGTGATAAGCTGGCGGCAGTCGAGTCTGGAGCCCACTTATAACGTGACGATATCCAAGTAGAATAAAGTTATTAGTTTACCTAATAAAAAAGCAAAAGGAACGACAATAAATAAATTATTTAGCAAAGAAGAACCCGCAGCACAGAACCCGTATAAAATAAAGTCATTACCGGAGAATCCGACGAAAACTGTGAATAATGACTGGGTGTTATTCTGTGTTTTATGCGGGCCGGATATCCGGGCTCTAACGAATTACTCCGGAGATTGGTCGCGAGAAGCGGCCTGTGAAATTAGATTGTTGGCATCGAGTCGCACCTTGCAATGAAAGTAAGTACATATGAACTAGTTTATGAATAATTTGTTAATTTGAATTATTAAAATTATTTTTTGTTTTTTTATAGAAGAAAGTTGTTACGAATTAAATAGATCACATTAGACATCAGTCAGTCTTCATTTAGTGTTATTAATTAGTCATGAAGCAAATAGTAGATATATTTGATTCTTTTGTGATTATTACAATAAATATTACGTACTTATTAATAATTAATAAGTAATAAGTAAGTATTTGACAACATCACATACATTGCTCCGATTCCAAAGTAAGTAGCTAAAGCACTTGTGTTATGGAAATCGGAGACAACGGTGGTATCACAAACACCCAAACCAGTGCCAATATAGAAAAGTTCGTTTTCTAAATTGACCAAAACTTGAAAAAAGTTGAGCAATTGTGCCTTTGAAATATTAAATATCGTGTGCCCGCCGTTAGAATGTTACGTTGTTGTTTGATAAAGTGTCAACTACTTTCATTTAGGTATTTAGGTATTTGGTAGCAATAAGTAATAGCATAGTTGGTGTGTACCGAAAAGATTTCCACTCAACACTACACAGTTTATCTATCAAATCTAAGTTATTAATATCTAGTTTTTTTACATCAAGTTCAAGATTTTCAACACTAGAATATCCGGACTTTTCATATAACTTAAACATCCGCGAGCGGTCAATTTTCAGTCGTATACCGTATCTAATTTATTTTCGTTTTCAAGCGTAATATCTTATTTTAATGTTTACCTTTGTATGTAGACACAATAAACGAAAAGTATTTTAATAATCAATACTTAGACTTTTACATTCTAATAAAAACCGTAAATCACAAAAAAACATCCATCTCTAGCTTCTATTTCTCTCCTACTTGAGGATCGGTCAGTGTCCTATTTTGAAGGTTTCTTGTTCAACCATGAACAGGGGATGGAACTTGGGAAGAAGGTGCAAGGTGGATCTTGTCCAGTTTCCAAGAGTTCCTCAAGGGTAATTTGCTCATCTCCGGAGTCCGATAAAAAATTTAAAAAAATAGAAAATAGGCATTCGCGTCTCCGGACGTTGTAGGTATAATCTTAATTTTGTGCCACTACTGGAAATCTTTTATATTTGAAACTAACTTATTTTAATCATAGCCCCCAAAAAAATAAAGTCGAGTTTCAAATTCTTATTTTTAAATGATATAATTTTACTAAGCTTTATACTTTTAAAACGGTCTAAATGACCGTCCCGATTAATACAACTAAAAGCTAGTTAATCTTTGTTTCGTTCACTATTTGTTACAATTATCATTGAACGTCTGTAATATAAGTGCACCTTAACTTATTGAAACAAGATCAACAGAATTTTGCCGACGCGCCAATCTTCGCAAATTACTTAATTAGAAACATCTCAAGCAATTTTCTACCAAAACGTGTAAATAGAGTATGAACTCCAAAACATCATATAAATTGGCAGACATCAAACGGTGTTGAAATTAGTAGATTTATGTGTAAGATTTTTATCATAAAGCTGCTGAAACAAGCCGAAGGTTGAGCCCTCTCAAAGGGAAGTAATTACCAAATGAGTTTTTTTATCTGGTGAACGGCTGCCACAGGTAATTTATTAACTTTATAATTAGAAACGGGTGAGACGAGAGTGTTCCCGTTTTGGTAGACTAGCTGCCGCACGTGACTTCGTTGTCTAAATAATGACTTTAGATGCAGTTCGTGAGGGTACTACATCTATAAGCACGTGACCTAGTATAACCAAAAGGATAGATCTTACAACCTCTCACGTTGGATTCCGAATAGACATGCGCAAAATACTTCACTGGTGTAAAGATGATATAGTTCAATTGGACTAGATGTGAGGAAGTATATCACACATTCATTTAGCTCATCTAGTTCACTTGGCTCAGTACTTCAGTAGTCCATTTGAGTCACTTTGTCGTTATGTAAAACTAACCCTTACTGTTTGCGCAATAGGGGTCGTTGAAGTCAAATTGAGTGCGAGCAGACTCCGACTCCGACAGACCGCTAGCCGCCGAGCCGTGCAACTGTCTCGCTTCCGCACGCGGTGTTCGTAATCTATCTGTTTGCTTTACTCTCCTTCAGTGAAGTGTAAACTAAATGAAGTACTGAAGTAATTCGGACCCGTATGAACGAGTGAAGGACATATGCTTGATAAGTGAACTAGTTCAATTGAAGGATTCATTCACGAGCGACTCAACTCTAACTTCGAATGTAAATGAATGTAGGTAGATGGTTAGTACTAGTATATTTTCTTTCATTACAAATGGTTGGATTTTATTACAAGTTAATGTGTCTCCAATAATATTTTGAAAAATCAAAAGGTTTTTCTTTTTTTTACATAGATGTTACTTTTTTTTTATTTTTAATGTTTGTAAGTTATATGTCTATTCCTCAAAAACTAATAAGTAGCTAAATCTTCTTTAGACTGAAAAACAAAGACGCTTCCGTTGCGAATCTTGTTTTGAATGATGAATCCATAGTTTTTCTTCATGTAAAACGGCTTAAATGTAGATGTTTAAATCTATATTTTGGACATTAAAAAGCAAAATCGTTTTATACAATATAATCACTACTGCGGAATACTGCGTGCACCTGCCGGTGACAGTACCTACTCGCAGAACAGACTGATATCAAAACGACGGATCCCAAATCTGTCGTCGTAAGTCAGCATTTAATTAAATTCTGTTTACAGTAATTTTATCTATCGAGACGAAGACGGCTTCAAGCTCTTATCTAACCTTTGATGTCTTATTGAACACTCAAATACAGAAAAGAGAAGCCTCGAAATAAACTAAAATCTTGTTAAGTACCGGTGAATTTACCAAACAGAAAATTCTATTCAAACAATAAAATTATCACGAGCAGCGACAAAAATGAAGTTTCCAAATTAAAATACCGAAGTTGCAAACTTGTATTTGTAGTTAATTTCATACAAAATTTCGATGCATTCGACCGCTGTCAACTTTTTTCAACACAAACTTTTTAGGTTTTTCTATATCGTGATCTATAAAATGTTTGGTGTTTTATCTTTCAATCATATCACGAAAAGTTTAAATTCTATTGGCTCTCGGCCGTCCAATAAAACCAACCAGCGGTATCGTCGATTGATATTTCTACGTCCATTTCAATGGCGTTTCCACATCAGAAACTACAGTTAGCAAACTCGCGACTGTCTATTCGTAATTCAGTAGTCGCGCCCGCGCCCGCGCCGACCAACTCACTTCAGGCTGTTGTTCCCTAGGAACGTTTAAAACACAACTTTTTCAATTATTCCAGTCGTCTTTTATTGGACTCGAGTCCCTGCTACCAAGTTATTCGATTTTAGAGAACCCGGAAGTTTTCTATAGTTCTGCAGCTCAGAGAACTGAAATCGAGTTATGGAGCGCGATTATGACGGAAGTTAGAGCGTTTAAGGCGCGCAGTGCGCCGAACCAGATAGTATCCGAAGGTATTAGCAAGTTTTGAGAATACATTCCAACTAAAGTACTTTTGCATCTGAGAGTATGAATACATTATAATATATTGGTTACCGCAAAACAATCTTTAAGCATAAACCTAGCTCCCTTTCAACTTCCATTAACTTATGAGCATTTGCCATTTTCATTAATTACTGTGTGATTATGTTGTTGCTAAGTTTTCATGACGATCGCGAATAAAGATACACTGCGATAAAAGAATTAAAATATAGCTCACCATCTCATTGATTTTAGCTAGGTATAGTATCCGCAATCGTGGTATTTATGCTTTTGCCAATACACTACACTAGGTCTTAGTCAAATATACTACAATAGACGTGTAGCTAATATGGGGCGGCGACGAATAACTTTAAAAAACTTATCTAATATGCTGTATATCAGAATGAAATTATACTCATAAACTATAAAACTGTACGACGACATTGACAACGCCGCGCCGGCGCCACCGCCGCTCTGCCAGAAGGTAGCCGTATGTTGAATATTATTACCGTGTATTAATAGATATTGAGTAATACATGGTCCAAGAAAACAAGGTCTAGCATTCCTTGCTTATGTTATGTCACTATCTAGTTGCGCGATTTTATAGTAGGTAAGCTCAGGTAACAAGCAAAGAATGAAGGATTTTTTTCTGTCACACAGGTGATTTGTTTCTCAACAAACGAAACGTAGTTACCCACTGCCTCGGAATGCTATACCTAGCCACAGTATTATAAACCACCTACACCTGGCGCATGAGTGATAATAAGTTAATGCAAATAGAATACACAGACTTACCTTTTTAAAAGTCTCAACTACGTAGTCCAACGTAGTCGTCCCACAGCGTAATTACACACACGGTTTAAAACTAGCATTCAACTTGTGGTCTTTTGATACAATGTTGTACACACAAACGCATTTAACACTAATTTGAATAATTAGTTTAATTACTGATGCAATTATTGCGCGATTCAACTTCAAACTTTAGTCATCAAAATAAAAGTTTCACTGGACACGGCGCGGGTCGACGCCATTTTCAAATTGCTGACAGACGTTGTGCCCTGAGAGCCAATCAGCGATCACCTAGGGCTTATAATGTCTGGGAGTTCCGAATCCTTGCTATTGACTGAACCCTGATATACCACCAAAGTGTATTATCAAATTTATTGATGCCACCAATGAGCAGTTTTCCAAAAGCATTGTATACATAATATGATCCAAAGAACTTCAAATTCATATTCTAATATTTAAAGTTCTTGGTATGATCAAATGATGGCGCTGGTAGCAAATTTTTATATTTATTTTTTAAACTGGCAGATTATGTATTCTGTGCTGGCAATGGAGAAACTTCATTCAGTCAACGTACCTAAATAGTTATTTTAAAAAATTAGTACCTGCCTACTTACATGTTAAATACTAATGTTTAAAAAAATACAAATTTCTGTAAATGACCGAGAGAGCGCGAATCGTCTCCGGGACAGCTTAGGCAAAAATGCTTTCGTATGTCCTTCCGGTATCCGTTTTGCGATCCATTCTCAGGTCGCATTTCTCATCCGATTCTCGTGAAATTTTGTTAACAGGATCAATAATTTTGGTCAATACAGTTTATGTAAAAAAATCATATTTCAGCCGTTTTGAAAAAATTTCAAAATAACAAAACTTTTTTGTTAGCGGTGCAAAGCAGATTTTTTTTTTTTATTATTTTCAGTGGACTTAAAAGTTCATACTTCAAAATCAATCAAAACATTTCTGGCCAATATTCGAAATTTGAAAACTTCAAAATCAATCAAAACCATTTCTGGCCAATATTCTAAATTTGAAAATAATAAGGTTGTGACAGAACTTATATGACGATATTATTTATTTGTTTTTAAACAACATATAATTTGAGATACTTTTTAACGCGAGGTGTACAACTCACGGAGCCACTAACTAGTATTATGTACCGGTAAACTGGGGTGATTAGCAACTTTACGATCGAAAAATATTAAAAAATCAAAATGACCTTATTAGTTTTAAAGAAAATTGTTCTATGAGCAGGCCCAAGCGGTTCATTTTGAATTTTTGTTATATTTCTATCAAAAATGTCGCTGTTGTTATTCACCAAGCAAGTTAGCAACATGTTCCCAGTAAATCTTTATATTAAGTAGTTCCGAATTTTAAAATCATTTCATTTCAACCAAATTATTTCAGTCAGCCTTTCATTTATGTATACAATAAAAAAAATACTGTGTGTTTCATGTCAAAGTTTTAAAAGTGGTTGAGAATGAATGTGGATAACTCTGTAGTTTTAATTATTCTGTTACTTTTTATTTTTATTCTGTGCTACTGATGATAAACCCATAGATAGAGGATCCCGCTACGCTTTAAGAATAAAAATGTCGCAATACCATCTAGAAGAAATAAACTGAAAGACAAAATTCACAAAAATAATTACTGGAAAACCGGGAAAGCCGCTCAAACTCAAACAACATAGAAATAAATTTGGATGAATATCGAACAAACTGTATTCGATTCATTTGTATTTGTGAAATTATTCAAACCAATCAAGTTAATTTCCACTTAGGGCACCCTTATTATTTGTAAAAAAACTATTCGCTTCCATGACTAATATTGTAATACAAACTTATTTTTATTTATTTGTTCATCTTCGCCCTGGACGGATTCGGCTGTTTGGCTAGATATTTAATCTACCTACGAGAAAGGATCTTTGAAATTCCCACCGGAAGCAGAATTCCGCGCGGTCGTAGTCGCGGGCGGAAAATAGCAATATGAAATGTGTGCCGCTATCACATTACGAGAACATGCAAACATTTTGCCAATGCCCCAGCACCCAGATTCCAGGCGCATATCAGTTTAACTAGGTCTCGGTGCTGCAACTATGTGAGGTCAGCATTCAGTTGTAGAACAACACTGACGGGCAACATTTGCCAAATGTCACTACACTGGGGAAACTGTTGCCGGCTATCGGATTCACGTATCAAACTCCTGACAGTGGAAAGACGCAATGATAAATCATAGCAAATCCCTTATCAGAATTATATGGTTATTTTCTTTGCAAGCCTCTTTCATTTTAAAGAATTTTCAATCAAGGCATTTTTAAGCTAAATTGTTAAGTACAATGTATGCCTACCTTCTTCATATTTTTCGTTTATTGTATACTTACGTAATGTTGTTTGAGTCCGTATGGTTGTTTTTGTCGAAGACTAAATTAATGAAATAATAAAAGATATCTGAGAAAAAGAAGAGAAGCAAACTTTTCAGATTAATTTATATCGAGATTCAATCTCAAGGAAAATATAAACAGATATAAATACCATAGGTTTCATTCGGGGAATATTATTC
Organism: Catoptria pinella; assembly: GCA_963556745.1. NCBI lineage: Eukaryota > Metazoa > Arthropoda > Insecta > Lepidoptera > Crambidae > Catoptria > Catoptria pinella. Next base: position 12,049,806 of record OY750774.1, on the reverse strand, counting down.
GAAGCAATTCCGACTACGTCTTCATTGAATTAAATAAATATGTTTATGTACTTACAACAAATCATAATGATTTTATAAAGTTTGTAAATTATTTTCGAAATTTTCTTTAGGAATTTAGGGCCTAGTGCAGGATTTAGATTGATGAGTTTGGAGGGTAAGGGTTTAGTTTTGAGAGAAGAGCGTAAAAGTCAAGTACAGCTGGTTTAGAGCGTTGAGAGCGTTGCTATGGAAACAAAATAAAGGATAAGTAAGAATATGAACATTCATGACTCAGGAACAATTATTATTGCTTGTATCTATCATCATCACGTAAACATTTGCCCTTCACAGATGTTAACCCAGGTTTTAGCGCTGTGCGCGTAAATGCGTTTTCTATGGCATATAAAAAAAGGTTTTAGCGCTGCAGAAGGGATCGATAACCAAACGATCGTCATAGATGTGATCATTCAAATTCAAAAGATACAGAGAGAGTATTTACATATTTATTTACTCCTTCGCCTCGAATAAACCTAACTCGATCTAAAACCAGTGCGAATGTCTAACTTTAATAATAAACAGAACATTTCTGACAGGGAGCCGTAAACTTCATTTGCAGTTATGCAACAATATTAAAAACATTTCCGAACGCGACTCGAATTCTATTCCGAACTTGCCTTGGACTTGGTAAGTCGCCACCGCGTCATTGGTAGGGCTGGTAACATTTAAGAAATGTTTATTAATTATCTACGACGACAGATTTATAAGTTTTTGATTTAGTTACAATAAGCACCCTAGCAGGGTATTTTTTTCAGGCCATCATATTTTGTTTAAGATCTCTGTCATGGTGTGAAAGTGATTTGTCTGTAATATGTGCTTTATAAGTATAAATAAAAAAAATTAAAATCGCTTTGGTTGACAAACCAAAGCGATTTTCATTTAACTTAATAGATTTAACTTAAGTTACTCCACATAAATATGTCTTTTTATGTAGAGTAACTTAAGTTAAACCAGTAAGAAAATCACTCTAGTCTAGTGTGTAAAAGATGAGTTGCAAAATAGATTCACAGTTATTGTCTTAATAAATTAAGAAATTGATTCGGTCGTCATCAAAATTAATATGCTTAGACAACAGCTCCAAACGACGACTGTTGACTAAATATTAATCTCTTACGGTTTCAATAGTTTCTAGTTATGTTTTCCTTAAAGTTTTAAGATTACAAAAAATAAAACCACTGATAAAAAATCTGGTCGAAGAAGTAAATTGTAAAAAAAACTGAAAAGTGCCAGCCCTGTTACATCGCGCTATTCCGTTTACGTTCATGAGGAAGCGGTCGCCAGTTTTACTTTATCGGAAACAGTGAACGTGACATTTCCTGCCATTAAATACTTCTTAACTACATTCTGCGCGCGACTTTACTTACCACTGTAGCAATTTGTTTTCGTATCGGGACTGGCGGACCTCATCATTATCATTCTAATAAGACACCATCAACTACTGTTGATTGAGGACTTGTGTGAGGAAAGATCCTACACCGTATGCAGTCCATGGTTCTATATGTTGTGGTGACTCAAAAAATGAGATAGGTAGGTATCCTGATGAACTGCGGCGGCAACGTATATGAAGTGCAATCTGAATTTGTTGAGTTCTTGTCTATTAATGTCCTCTTTATAAAAGGAATTTTGGCGGGGAAACCCGCTTCGCTGACGCGCTGGCGTAGATTGTTGGTCCCTATTTTAATCGGGATCACTGGTATTGAACATCCAAAAATTAGGTACTTACTTTTTTAACCACCCAAATAAATAAATAACCACATTATTTTTTCTGTGTACTGGTAACCGATGTGTCGCTCCTGCTCTAATAAATCCCTCATGTTTTTTTGTAAACAGCTCCAATCAAAATCGGAATATATTTAGCTCATAACTGATCTAGCCCTACCGTTCAAAGTAACGCCCACAATACAGTCCTATCATGAGAAAAGCTGAAATATTTATAACTCCAAATCTTTATACAAAATAAACAACAATATCCCAGCCCGTTTCGCCTAGTATATTCCTATTACGCATTCCCGATCCCACCATCGGCTTCAATAGCATGCCCCGTAAGGGATTTCCACAAATTGTAAAAAGACGAACATATCTCCAGCGAGCAGAAGATAACTCCGAGATTATGTTAAATGGGAGCAGTGTCTGCAGCGCTCCGGCCACTTATAAAACATAGCCGGCAACCGGTCCATTTAGTAAGGTCACTCCGGCCGGATAGAGGCGGCTAAATCCGGTAAGTGGGCCACGATGTTCCGATAAATTCCCATATTATTGTTATTGCCGCCCGGAGGATCCAGACCTCCTTTGTATACGATCGTCGCGTGCTATTATAATCTGTTTTTCTGTTCGTATTTCCCAATATAGTGTAGATAACTGGTGAAGAATCGGTTTCCAATAAAAGGATTCTTATTTTTCGTTTCACGCTACTTTCCAAACAAATATTATTTGTTCTCGTAATGCAATATTTGGTTCATGAATGAAGAAAATGGACAATCATCTGGAAAATGCGCCATAACCCTAAGTAATTTAAGAAAATGCCGGCCCTGTTTTACTGCCTTTTGAGTAATGTAATTTTTTTTTATATTTTTATGTCAAAAAATCACTACCTACAATTTAGTGGGGAATTAATAATTGAATTCAATCATAAATGGAATATTAAATTCAATAAACTTGAATACAAAAAAGCTTTACTATTCAAATGTAAAATACAATAAATTATTTGTAGTATGCACCTGTGGACAATCATGATTTAACGCAAAATGCGTTTAAGTTACTGTCAACCTACTTCTTTGCTGCTAGTTTCTTTCTGAGTGACTCTGGCATCGGCGCGGGCGGAGGACGAGGCATCTTTGTGTATACTTTGAAGGCGTCATAGACAAACCACTGCAGCCCCGTCAAGGTACCAATCATGATGATACGGGCCACAAGCCCCCTCCAAATCCCCATGGGTCCCACTTCAGAGAGGATCCCGCCAATCGACGCACTCGGATCTTTGTTGAGCTTAGACACGATCGTGTCAGACGGATGCGACACTATAGCGCACAGCACACCGGCGATATATCCTGCACTAAACGTCACTATCAGCTGCTCTCCCTTCGAGCACTTATCCCTCGGTTTCGGTACCACGTTTGCGTACAAGTACTCCAAAGTTTTCTCGAACGATGAGAACTTCATCATCGTGTACGGGACTTGCCTCCCCCATAATGGCGCTAATCCTCTGTAGAACACCCCAAAACCTTCCGTAGCCAGCATATGTGGCATGGCCTTCCTCATCTGTGACGTGTATCCCGGGGTAGTCTGCATTCGTACTTTAGTCGCTTCGAACGGAGCTAAAAATGCATCCGCTATCAACTCCGCTGAAGCGGACGCGGCTAAGTAGAGATATGTTCTATACAGGAATGCAGACTCCTCGTCCACCATGCTGGCGAATTTATATTTAAAGTATTCGTAGCCGGAAAACTTGATGGATCCTTGGAGGGAGTACCCAATGAAAGTGGGCGCCCAGCCCTTTACCAGATTTCGTATGCCGCCCTCCGCGAATGATATTCCGAAGCCTTTAAAGATGGACTTGTATTTCCCGGGGTCCACCTGCAGCCGGCACTTGACGAGGTCGAGTGGTGTGACGGCGCAGTGAGTGAGGCCGCACGCAGCCGCGCCGCCCGCCGCGCACAGCATGAAGAATTTGTTGGAATACATCTCACAAGAAAATTCCTCCTTTGATTTCGCCATTTTGGTGCATCTGCCGCTTCACCCTCTGGCACTGCCGCGTTAAATCTCGAACTAAATATTAAAAAAATAACTAAATAAAAAATATTGTTTTGGACTCAATTTGACGTTACGACTTGACAGATAATTTTCTCTTCTTATCAAAGAGAATGTAATCAATTACGTAAAATTATTTTTACCATAGAGTTGAATTTGCAAGAATGGCAAGAAGCACTGAAATAGTGGGTTTAACTTTACGCAAGATATTTTCAATCCTCTCTCTATCAGAATGACTTTTTCGCTGAAAGACAATTTCATGCGCGTGTTTCATCAACGCAAATAATTAATATTTCGCAAAACATTTGTTTCAACGATCTGTGTTTTGTTGATAATGTATTTGCACTGTGTTTACTTCCCAAGCCTGCATGGCATGACCGTTTGGTCATGCACCAACTCGAGCATTGTTGAACTTATGAAAGTAATGTATATATAGACTGGTATAGATAGGTAAGTAGGAAAGAAAATCGAGCTGTTTGAAATTAAAAATGTATTAATTTATTCTCATCTTCTGACTAATAAAACTTACGCAAGTTAATAATTATCTCTTAACATCACTAAGATTTATATTAATTTTATATTTGTATACACATATTTACAAAATTAAACAATTCTATTGCATTCACTTTTGTACTTGTCCGACCAAATAATAATTTTAGGATCAGTATACGATAAGAAATAGAAAATAAAATAATTTTAACAAAATAATTAGATTTTGATTACTAGCTAACATTAATATTGAGAATAAAATAAATAGCTTTCTAGATCTATCTGTTTATTCATTATTCATTTTTATGTGATACCTACGACACTGGCTTAGCCTTTTTTATGGCAAATAGTGACATAATATTAGAAAAAGTTAATGTATCGACAATTCTAGCTAATATTTAACTTGTTATTCAAAAAAGGCTTAGGTATACAGCGACTGTAATTGCAATATATCGTAAACTAACTAATAAAATAATTATTATGCATTCAAACATTTTTACACAATTTAATACTGCCGACGAGATCGTCCCATCGTTTGACGACCTTAATGGAGCGTGCATGACTATGATCTTACACTAGTTATCACGTTCATTAAACGATTTATCTGTAAGGCTAACCTCGTCGTCGATATGTTCATTTCGTCCAACCAAACAATACATTCAATTCTATACACTTTTTATTAGAAATAACTTTACTGTTTTGTTTCTTGTTTACTTTTTATTTCTCTTATTAAAATGTAATTTCACAACACGTATGGCAGTTTTCTATTGCAATGACTGGATAGAACGTGGCAGTGACTTTAAAGTAAAATTATATTGTAAAGACCTGCTTACTCAATATTTACATAAATAATAATAACTTTACAACGATCGATGACTACAATACAATCGTTTTTACAAAATATCATGATTGTCGTTGCAAAGTAAGGCACGTCGATAGTTACATACCGTATTTTTTATCGATACGTTCGGTGCGACTCTACCGGCAAATTGAATCAGCGCTATAGACTAAAATTATGTTAGTCGGTGATCCGTGGTCAGCGTTTAGGCGGCGCGATGCGGACGGTGACGTAGAGGCGCATGGGAGGGGGCGTGGTTAAATCGATCTGTCGTCGCGTGCGTCGGTTCAGCCGCCGTCCTAACTCCGGGACGGGGACAAAGCGTGCTTCGACTTCCAGCTGTTTGTGTAGAGTGGTGTGCGACTTGATGTGTCGCCGCATGCGCAGCGCCCACGCGCCGTCGCGCTTGTTGAGCACGAAGTCCTTGGCGTCGTCCCCGTAGGCGACGCGGTAGTGCGCGCGCGCGCGGGCGGCGGCCGGCACCAGCCGCAGCAGCGCCGCGCGGCCCCACGTCTGCCGCGGCGTCGCCGTTATTACTATCAGCTCGGCTTCCGGCTCCAGCAGGGAACGACGACCTGGTGGATGAATTTGAATCTTGTACCGTTAACTTCTGCGCACAGTAATCGTAGCAAGATCTTGAATTATTAGAAACTGAGAAGTTAATGGTCGTTGTAATTTCGTCTATATTCTAACGGAATGTGATCGTATAAAACTCAAAACTTACGTCTACTACGTCTCCTGCGTTTCCTGACAATCGTAGTGCCATTTGCGAACACAATGCCTTCCTCTGGAGCTCGTCGATGCCGTCCATTTATCTAAAATCAGAAGAATTTGGATCATTCGCTTAATTCCTGATCATTGGCCTTTAATCATAAGAAGGTCATCATTTGTATTACACTACGTCGGAGTCTTTAGAAGGGGCTCATACACCACCGGCTCACCTTGCAGCTGAAGCAGCCCTCATTGGAGACCAGCTCGGGCCCAGAGCCGCCGACCTTGTACTGGTCGCGCAGCGGGAACACGGGCGCGTCGCCGATGTCGTCGGGCGGCAGCGCGGCGTCGAGCGCGGTGAGGCAGTGGCCGGACAGCAGCCGGTAGCCGGGCGGGCAGCCGCACTGGAACGACTCGCCCAGCGCCTGGCAGCCGAACAGGCAGCTTGCCGTCGCGCAACCGCCAGCCAACTGTAGAGGCATGAACTAATTAGAGATGATGAATGCATTTAAATTTTAATAATTTATGCTAATCTACATATTTTCAGTTTTCAGTATTATACTAACCCTTCGTTTTGTAAATAATGCTTAGCAGAATATAATGTAAATTCAAACAGAGGAAGTGCAGCTACGGTATTTTCTCGTCCTCAAATAAGTTAGTATCTAGTCCAAATAAATCATAGAAGCTTAATTCCAAAAACACTATATTTTTAGAACGTAACAACATAGGTACCTGCAGACAGACGGCGTGGTGCGCGTCCCAGCCGTAGCCGGCGGGGCAGCCGCAGCGGTAGGCGCCGCCCATCGGGAAGCACGGCGACGAGCCGCACGCGCCGCCCGCGCACGCGTCCGTCGGCACGCACGCCGTGCCGGACCGCACCGTGCCTGACACACGAACACCCACTCATTTTAACCAGTTTATAATGTTAATGGCACTCTGAATAATCGAATGTGCCCTAAACTCTCTAATTAGCTGGCTGAGTATTGTAATGCGACAAAATGTTACAGATGGCATGAAATTCCATGTCAGAGATTACGTGACACAAACATTAACTAAACAAACGATACAACTTATTATTTCAATAGATAAAAGCTTTCGGGGATATTTCGTTCATCTGCCATCTCTTCGCACAAAAGGTACAGATTACAGAAGCGTAAAGTAAGAGCATTACCAGGTGGGCAGTCGCAGCGGTACCCGCCGGCGTAGTTCCTGCAGGGCGCCTGGCAGCGGCCGTCGTCGCACTCGTCGCGGTCCACGCAGCGGCCCGCCACGTCGAGCCGGTAGCCGCGCGGGCACACGCACCGGTACGACCCCAGCAGGTTCACGCACTTGCCTGGCAGCGGGCAGATGCCTTCTTCGTGGCATTCGTTGATGTCTGCAACCAAACCAACCAACCACAGGTGCCAAATCCAAAATTCTTCAGATAACCAAAATAAACTCAAGATTTAGCTGACAATGAATTCTCGGGAAAGTAGGTACTTTAGTCATAATCGCTACATAAAAATAGTGTCGCGAAAGTTCAATATAAAATTTAGATACTGAAGAAACTACAAAATTAGTTTTGTCGTGAAAGTAGTCTCATCATGCATGCCACTAGTTTCGTGATATGAATTTGGCATTATACGATAATAAGTACTGCCACTTACCGACACACGCGTCACCGCGTTTCTCGTATCCTTCCAAGCAGGAGCACTCGTACGATCCATCAGTGTTGGTGCAAGTCTGCTGGCAGGTGTGCGAGCCGCGCTTGCACTCGTCCACGTCGCGGCAGTCGGCGGCGTCCTCGTCGAGTTCGTAGCCGGCGCGGCAGCCGCACTCGTACGAGCCCTCCGTGTTGCGGCACGTCTGCGAGCAAGGCTTGGGCCGCGCCGCGCACTCGTCGATGTCCGCGCAGATGTCGCCCGACGCGCGGTAGCCGCGACCACACACACAGCGGAAGCTGGAAGAATGACATAATCGTGAATGACTATAGACTTGGGGATATGGCTTTACATTCTCATATACATAAATTATGTTGACAAATATTTGGAAACGTAGTATCAATCAGCTGATAATAGCATATACTCCCTCTCAGCACGAGGGTGTACTGAGTAAGAAAAAACAGTCATAAGAAGACAATCTGTAGCAACTTCTGGAATCCCCGCTTACGCGATTCTTACCTGCCAATCGTATTGACACATCTTCCCGGCGCACAAAGACCAGGCATTGCTGCACACTCATCGACGTCTCCGTAGATGTCTGAGAATCCGCCTCCTCCTCCTGGAATCATTCCGCCGCCGGTGACGGTGTGGTCTCCTCCGGGGATCAATCCACCGAAGCTACCACCACCACCTCCCGTGAACGATCCTCCCCCTCCAGTGCCCCCGCCAGCCCCGCCCCCGCCAGCTCCACCCCCACCACTGCCGCCACCTCCTCCTCCGAGGTTAGTCGGTGAGCAGAGTTGCGCTCGCTCGGTCGTGCCATGCGCAGGACATAGCTCACACTCAGGACCCCAAGCAGCGCCTAGAGTACAGCAACACTGAGCCCTATAACAAAAAATATTATCAGAAAAGTCCATGGTTTGTTTAACCATCAATCGTCCAAAGTAACGATTTCTTAAACAGGTAGAGAATTCTAACGCATTTTCACTTACTTTGTAACGTGTTGTGGCAGAGCAGGCGTGGACGATGATATTCTTGACGGCCAAGGTTCTGGTGTGCATCGTCCCGATACCAGCGACCGATGACACATGCCAGTTCGACGATCTGCAAATAAAAAATAGCTCCATGTTATCGCAACAAAGTATACATTATAACAAAATATTCCTCAGTGCTAAATAGAGTTCACCCTGTAAGAGCCAAAGTACATTGTATGTTAGTAGGTGACAGTATTGCCCTCTGAAGAAATAATAATTTCAATACACCGTTACTCGGTGCTGCTAAACTATGCAAGAATTAAAAGCAAACAATAGAACAGACTCCTACCGATACAAGCCATTCCGTCGTCGCTGGGCTCGAAGCCGGGGTCGCAGTCGCAGGCGAAGCCGCCGTCGTTGTTGACGCACACGCCGGGCAGGCACAGGTCGCTCCTCTCCGCGCACTCGTTGATATCTTCACACGCGTCCGGTTCGTACTGAGGAACCGACATGACGCGTCGAAAACCTGCCGAAAAATATCACCATCAGATTACAGGTACAAAACCTCTTACTCATTTCAAAAGATTTTTTTAATATTGAGCTTTTATTGCCAATTGAGTTTCAATAAAAAAACACCTAAAATTGTAGGCTTCTTTTCTTTCGTAACCATCTCCACACTAAACAATATTTTGTCTTTGAATAGCATTACGTGAAGAAATTATCTTAACGTCATTCGACCAAAATAATAATATCATCTCCTAACTCTTCAACTCATAGCTTTGCAACTTTCTTACTTACACCGGGTAAAATATTACTGATCAACCTCAATTGACTAGTCACGTTACCTTCAGGGCACTTGCAGATAAACGATCCAACAATGTTCTCGCAGGCGTGCGGGCAGGGCGGCGGGTCGGCGGCGCACTCGTCGATGTCGCGGCAGTGGATGCCGTCGGCCGCCACCGCGTACCCGTACGGGCACGTGCACCGGAACGAGCCCAGCGTGTTGTGGCACCGGAACGAGCACGTCGCGCGACCCTCCGCGCACTCGTCGATGTCCACGCAGGTCTGGACCAACCAATAATATTACTGTAGCAAAACAACTTAAACGAGTACTTGTACGAGCCAGCACGTACAGTTTTGTCTTGTAAGTATTTTACGCCACATTCGTTAATTTAGGTCATTTTAATGTTTAACATTTAGTTTGTCATCGATAGTCTTACTCATTGCGCGCGTACTCATTACCACATTTCCTTTATAGCATAAGTTGCAATTTTATTAATATATTATCAATTTTATTTTCTATCAAAGACTTTCATTCATATCAACTATCATAAAAGATTGTATCAACCGGTACAGTACTTATGCTATCCATCAAACCAGAAACCAATAAATCAGGCAAGTCTTAACAATAAGCAATTTAGTAGATCCCGTGTATCTTAGAGCTGGCCCTATTTTGCCCTGCCCCATAGACATGTTCTTGTAAGGATCCTGAGTAGACTCCCATAGTTTGAAACTTTACATTTTTTTCAGAGGAACAGGTCCTTGATATGTTTGACAATGGCTCGTCATTAATAAAGTACTCACATGGTCAGGTCCCTCAGTGAATCCGAGGTTGCAAGTACACTGGTACCCCCCATCCACGTTAGTGCAGGTGCCGTTCCCGCAGATGCGCGGGTCGGCGGCGCACTCGTCGGCGTCTATACACGCGAGCCCCGTCGAGTCGAGTACGTAGCCCTCCGCGCACTCGCACCGGAAGGAGCCGTCCGTATTCACGCAGCGCCCGCCGTGGCACACGTCTGGGCGGACTTTGCATTCGTCGAGGTCCTGGTGAAACAAGAGAAAACAAAATTGGGATATAGAGAACAGATAATTGGTTGAGCACAAGACGGGGTTCAGAAGCTGTGAGTGTCGGAAATCTGGATCAAATCCTATTATAATAAAAGTGGACGTACAATTAAGTAGAAAAACGTAAAATAAATGCTAAAATGTTTCGCTGCAATTTCATGTTAAAACAACTTTCTTAATACAACATCCAGTCGTGACTACTTACGGAGGCAGTTTATATGCCAGTAATGATGTTACCTGCGTGAAGTTGGGGCGTCCCATTCCACCTTGGCAGATGCGGTGGAATTCTGGTGACTCTGGTGGCGGACAACGCTCGCAATATGCGCCCCATGCCGCTCCTACAATTAAAACAGTTAATTAATAATTCTAAAACTTACAGCCAAATAAAGTTTTACATCCTGTAATGACCAAACTTGCAAAGTCTTGTGTCATCTAAAATGCTGTTTAAAGATAAAAAAATATAAGTCAAAGAATTTAAGTGATAATCAAGTTGGCAATACCACACAATATAAGTGCTACGACTATCGTAGCAAAACATGACTACAGTTCTCGTAGTCATGTTTAAAAAAGTTATAAGTTAATTCTACAAACAACAGCCAAATATACAAGGTGTTACAAAAATACCCCTAATGCCGAATATGGTATATAGGGACCATCAAACTGAACAACTTTTACTACGGCACCAACTCCAAAAATTAAAATCGATAAAAAACTTTTAAAAATTAAAAAGAAAAACCTCCTTCAAAAAACCTTAAAAAATTGCTATAAAAACAGCTTCAAAAAACAGCAGCTCTAAAAAGCAAGAAATAATATTCAAATCTGCATAATTACTATTCAGGTACCTACGCATATCTGATATTAAAAAAACGTCTTTTGAAGTCGGGTGGGGCTAAAGATATTTTTCTTTTTTAATCATAACAACATTTATCGTGGTTTCTCTTTGCAATTTGAATTTTTAATTCTTAAAGCCCCACCCGACTTCATAAGACGTTTTTTTAATATCAGATATGCGTAGGTACCTGAATAGTAATTATGCCGATTTAAATATTATTTCTTGCTTTTTAGAGCTGCTGTTTTTTGAAGCTGTTTTTTATAGCAATTTTTTTAAGGTTTTTTGAAGGAGGTTTTTCTTTTTAATTTTTAAAAGTTTTTTATTTTTAACTTTTTTGTGGTAGGTATGTATAAGTAAATGTAAGCGATGATATAAATATATTTTATTCATATTTCACACTTTTCAATGGTATAATACGCCTAGTAACTCAATATTCACTTCTCGCACTGTTAATTTTAGCAAGGGTCAGACATAGGGTAGGTGACCAAAGTGTATTATCTCGAGTTCCTCCGTGCTTCAGAAGACACGTTAAGCCGTTAGTTCCAGCTACATTTGCACATTAACACCCACCAATCCGCATTGGGCCCGCGCGGTGGGTTATGGTCCATCCTATTCATCAGCCCATAAGTAAGGCTTGTATCCCAGCCCCAGTAGTGACAATAAAAATGGCTGATGCGAAACCTTTCAATACCGTAGAATAATCACTAATACACTATCATATTTGATTTTGAAGAGTTCTCTTGTGTATCTTCGAAGTCCAAGGTCCAATGTGAAGGAAATTTGAATGAAAACATCCTTAAAGTATCCCCTTTCTAACGAAACAAGAATCATTAAAATCGGTTTATAAACAAAGAAGTTATGTCTGAAGATCCGTTAAAACTCGTGCAAAAGTTACCTAAAAAATTACAGTATTTTCAGGATTACTCGAAAACTACTGAACCGATTTAAAATTTTCAAAAAATGGGACCAACTGGGGAGCAAACCTGATAATGTGGCGTTTGAATCATGTCAATCGGTTCAGCCGTTTTCGAGTTATCGGTGGACATACATAAAAAAAATAAAAAAATAAAAAAAACAAATAAACAGTCGAACATAGAACCTCCTCCTTTTTTTGAAGTCGGTTAAAAATATCAAAATGTATGAAACAGCTGATATTTTTTCGCGATTTCAGAGTTGGTTACATAGTAAAAGTTGATCAGTTTGATGGTCCCTATATACCATATTCGGCATTAGGGGTATTTTTGTAACACCTTGTATAGTTACATCTAGTAAATGATCAAACTAGTAAATCTTTATATCATTCAAAATGGGATAGAATTTGTGATGAAAAAGTTGTAAAAAATTCAACTCATCTTTAGTCCGTGCTACGATTATCGTAGCAAAATAAGACTACGAGAGCAATACCACAGTCTTAATACTACTGTCACCTAATGTGGCAGTACCATGGTACAATAATAGCGCCAGGTATAGTATTCCAAGACACAGGAAGTCACGTGGGTAGCACTTGCTTACGTCATCTCATCGTTCAATCAAAATGCATTATAATAATTTGTAATGAATGTGGCAGAAAAAATCCTTTATTCTTTAATTGCTTGCTTTGTACTATATAGTCGCGCAACTGGCAGACCTTGTTTTCTTGGATCATGAGCAGTACCTTCTGAGCAGCAGCACTCGGGTCGTGATAGTCGTAGCGGGCGCGCGCCGTGGCAGCGTCCGTTTACATACTCGTCGTAGCACATCTCTGTTCTCTCGTCTACGCACACCGCTGCTGTCTTATCGAACCGCCAGCCAGGAGGACAGTCGCACTTGTAACTGAAAAAAAAAGTTACAGATTAGTATTGAAAGAAAATGTTTGCAGGAAATCAAGAACTTAGAAATGAATATGAACTCACTATCCATTGAAATTGTGGCACTCGCCGCCTGCGCAAGCGTATGGTAGTTCCTTGCACTCATCTTTGTCTTCACATCGTCGTCCGTGTAGACGCCATCCTTCACCGCAAGAGCATTCGTATCTAAACAAAAGTTAAAAATTTATTATTTTTTACTTTTCCATATAGATGTTTGAGTTGCAATTTCTGATTCAGTGAATAAAGACATCATGTTGCTGATCACAAGGCAAATAAACTAAGTATTTTATTAAACACAAGTGGGAAACATTTACACGACTCGCTGGTAACTTAACCTCTCTTACCTACACGTTTTTTTGATAAGCATGAATAAGATGCATTAAAGCTTTACAATATTCTAAAATATTTATTTGCGAAGATTTATCACCGAACTTTTGTTGTATCAAGTTCGGTGATAACTTTTGTTGAACGTATTTACTTATTGCTAAAATATATCTACATTAGGATTCGGTCGATTCGAATAGCTAGTATGTGCATACCCCCCGTTGGTGTTGGTGCAGGAGGGCGCTCCGTCGCGGCCGCAGGGGTGCGGCAGCTCGGTGCACTCGTCCACGTCGCGGCAGTTGCGGCCGTCGCCCGTGAGCGTGTAGCCGGCCGCGCACTCGCACCGGAACGACCCCACCGTGTTGCGGCAGCGCCCGTTGCGGCACACCATGCCGCCTTCGCGGCACTCATTGATGTCTGTCAGACACATGAGCAATTTGCAAATGACACTCGAGAAATACCGAATCATGATAGTCAATTAAAAATAAAAATCAAATACAGATTTTCATTACAAAACATACCAAGACTGCAGACGTCGCTGATTTTACCAATATAATAAGTAAACGGAATGTGAAGAAACAAGACAATCGCTGTTACATATAATTAATAAATAATACAACGCATGCTGCAGCATCAACATGCTTAAGACGTTAGAAAAAGAAAAAATGCCACCATCACAACTATGCTGCATTTATGCTTCTAAAATGTTAAGAAATTATATTTCCAACATGTATTTAGAAGATAATAATATGCTTACCGATACAGTCGTTGTTGGGTCCGGGCTTGAAGCCCTCGTCGCAGTGGCAGGCGTAGGAGCCGGGCAGGTTCTCGCAGGTGCCGTTGCGGCACATCGGCCGCGGCCGCGCGCACTCATCCACGTCGCGGCACACGTTGTCGCGGAGAGTGTAACCGGGCTGGCAGTCGCATCTGAAATACCATTCAATTTTTAAATTTCAGCTTAGCGGAGATCTGACGTTTTCTAGAATCAGTAAATATTTCGTGGCTTTCAGAAGCAAATGAACATAACAAAAGATAAACCAGTCAAAAATCCAGTCTATTGAACGTAGAACTTAAATATTTGCGCAGAACGGATTGCTGTGGAAGAATTTGGTGTTGCCTAAGGCCAGCAACTTTCATCGTGTGACTGATGTATCGATTGTCATACCTAAAGGAACCGACGGTATTCCTGCAGTCGCCGTGCTCGCAGAGGCGGTCGTCGGCGCACTCGTCGATGTCCTCGCACTCCTCGATGTCGGCCATGAGCTTGTACCCGGGCGGGCAGCGGCACTCGTACGACCCGGGCAGGTTCACGCACTGCGCCATGCCGCGGCAACGGGAATGCCCGAGCGCACACTCATCGATGTCACGGCAGAGATGTGACGTGTTGTCGTGCTCGTAACTGTGAATCGTGGTCATATTATGAAATGGTGAGTATTCTATTATAATTAATGGTTTAATTTTCAGAGACCTAATTGTCTTTTAAAGTACAATCATTTTTCCAAATACTTACTCGACCGCGCTATATCTTTTCCATTTTAAAATTTAATATGTTTTTTTATTTAAATTCTATCATCATATTCAAAACGGAAATCATCAGCTCATAATCATGATTATAATAATTAATTTAAAAAAAAAAATCTTGAAGATAAACTTTCTCTGAAAATCTTAAAAAAAGTCAATTTTCTGCAAAAGCTTTTCTTTCCATTAAGACCTATAAAAGCAGATTAACCTTACCCATGGTCACATCCGCACGTGAACCCTGAAGCAGTGTCGTGGCAAACACCTGGCTTGCAGAGCTGCGGCATGATCTCGCACTCGTTGATGTGTCGGGTCTCGTTGGTGACGGGGTTGATGTACTGCCCGGGGCGCGCGCCGCACAGCGCCACGTGGTCGGGGGCGCCGGGCGTGGGGCAGCGCTCGCAGGGGGCGCCCCAAGCGCGCCCCGCCGAGCAGCAGCACACGTGTCGCGTCTGCGGCGCGCCCGCCGCGTTCGAGCACTGGCCCGTCTCTTCGTCCCATTCTAGGTAACATTGACGCTGGCGGATGTCCACGCACTCCTCTGTGGATAAGATAAAGAAAAGCTGTACACGAAAACAAAAAAAACAAAAAAAGTTTTACTTATTTTGTGTAAACAAATAATTAACAGGGCCATTTTCATTCACATATTTAATTTTAGATTATAGTTTAATAGACATAAGATGGTATTTGATTAATTATCATTATTAGAAAATGTGCAACAAGAAGCTTACAACAATATACTGGTAATAGGTACTTACTGTTGCTGGGCATTGGCACGTATCCCTCAGGACACAGACACACGTAAGACCCTGGCATATTGCGACAAACGCCAGGCCCGCACACTCCGGGCGAGGCGCACTCGTCGATGTCCACGCAGCGCTGCTCGTCGTCCGACAGCGCCCAGCCCTCGCCGCACGTACACACGAACGAACCGAACGTGTTGGTGCACGTGCCGTGCTCGCACAGAGCCGCGTGCTGCTCGCACTCGTCGATGTCTGCGAGTGTTACTACGTAGGATGGCTATCGAGAGAAAGTAACAAATTTAAACCTAAGTGAAACACATTTTTTTTTAAGTAATATAAAAATAATTGAATAATCCTAAACAAAAACATGTTAAGAGCTAAACTAAATTGAAGCATAACATTTAATTTATTTAAGAAAGTAATCTTACAGGTTCCAATACAGGTTGGTATCCAGGTCCCCCAGGACAAAGCTGTCTGTACTCCTCAGATCCTGGCTCCGGGCACAGGTCACAATAGTTGCCCCATGCAGCACCTATAAACAAAGCATAAACATTTGACTTTATCTAAGGATTAGAACTCGAAACGTAAGTGTGCTATTTACAGAACATTTTTAACAATATTCGTACCGACTGAACAGCAGCAAGCCGCCATGGTTCCTTCTTCTGAAAGCTCGTCCCGGTCGTGGCAGCGCTCAGTGCCCGAACGCAAGTCTACGTTGCCGTAGCAGCGAGCTTTCCTTGAATCTGTATTTTTTTAATAAAATAAGTATAATCATTAAAAGACTTCAAATGAAACCAAACAACACCAACGTCTCCTTTGAGAAAATATAATTGTCTTGGTGACAGTTATAGACATAAAGAGTGGTTACCAAAGCAAGCAGTTCCATCGGACACCAGCTCGTAGTTGGGCGGGCAGCGGCAGATGTAGGAGCCCTGCGTGTTGAGGCACTCGCCGTACTGGCACGACTGCGGCGACTTGCACTCGTCCACATCCGTGCAGTTGAACCCGGGCATTACTGCAGTACACCAAAACATTACATTCATATCCACATGAATTTACCACCAGTAACGGAGTAATAGACTTTGTTCAACATTCAAAAGTCTTGGTTTGACACAAAGACACAGTTTGTTAGTCTTCGGTTTGAGCAATCGGTGATTTAACCAATCCGCCAGTGGGTTATGACCCGTTCTTCCTGATGTTTTTATACGTAAAGGAGACACCTCCATAGTGGGACATAAATAAGGCGATGATGACACTTACATTCGTCAACATTGTCGGACTGGTATCCCTTGTCGCAGATACACTTGAACATGCCGTACGTGTTGACGCACCGACCGAACACACACACGTTGTCGAATGTCGCGCACTCATCCATATCTGCAAATAGAATAGGAATATGAAAACAAATACAACATACAACAACAAATAAATAAATAATCTAGTCAGTTTTGCTGGGGATTGCCTGCCACATTAGCATTATTTCGTTTCCTCTTGTAACTTCTTTGAAACCAAAATTGAAGTATAATCGTCGAAGTGGAAAAAAATCTAACCTACAAAATCTTATGTTTATTCAAACCAAATTGAAACCCTCTCAAAAGCATAGGTTCCCCATACAAAATGTTATCAAGACATTACCAAGACAAGCTTTCTCGTCCGGAGTCTTGGTAAAACCGACGTCGCAGTCGCAGGTGTAGCCGCCGGGCGTGTTGGAACAGTGCCCGTTCTCACATAGCGTTGGGTCGTTGGCGCATTCGTCTATATCCACGCACGAGTAACTGATGAAATGTAAAAACAGTTTATTACAAAGAACATTATGTTTTTTTTTGAACTTGATAGAATATCAAAATTTTCAGTTTAAATATTATAAAAACAACTCACCCGTCGCCTTTGTATCCGGTGTCGCAGAGGCAGACGAAGGATCCATCGGTGTTCCGGCAAGTAGCTCGTGGATGACAGCCGCCATTGTTGGTGACACACTCGTCCACGTCCTCACATTCAGACCCATCGCCGCGCCATCCATCGCGGCATCGGCATTGGAATGAACCCTGATGGAGAGAATAAGAGTTTGAATTAGCTTGACCCGAAATTGTTTACTGCGCTAGGATTATGGTAGTATCAACTCTCAC
Organism: Catoptria pinella; assembly: GCA_963556745.1. Lineage (NCBI taxonomy): Eukaryota > Metazoa > Arthropoda > Insecta > Lepidoptera > Crambidae > Catoptria > Catoptria pinella. The sequence goes on along the minus strand of OY750774.1, from coordinate 12,032,136 downwards.
AATATAAAAAATCTGCTGCATCCAAAACAAAATGGTAAGTTATAACATCAAATGAAAGTATATGAATTAAGTTCCCAGCTTCATAATGATAAAGCCATAAAAGTGAGCGATCTTACGGGCAGGTTGATGCAGTCGGCGGCGGGGTGGCAGTCGCAGGTGCCGAGCTCGCACTCGTCGTCGTCGGTGCAGGCGGGGCCCTGTTCGGGCTTCACGCTGTACCCGTCGGGGCAGCGGCACACGAAGCTGCCGATCGTATTCTGGCACTCTCCTGCGCCACATAGCTCGTGAATCTGTGACATTGTAATAAAGGTAACAGTCATTTTTGTGTGAAAACGTAGTGATTACTTGCTCAGTGTTTATGTGTAAACATTTTACTAAAGGACATAATAAAATAACTAGGTTATAATACTCTTTGTAATGCGAAAAAGAGGTGGTCCGGAGAGTTTATATGTCCGTTTAGAATACTATGAAAAATAATCGCGATAATTGTCATTCAGTTTCTGTATTCCAGTCCATCATCGTGATTTGATTTTCGGAGTAGGCCCTCAGGTCTGCACAAACTATATACCTACATCAGAGGAATATTTTAGCGATTAAATAATGAGTACATACATCGGCGCACTCGTCGATGTCGCGGCAGGTGGGGCGGTCGCCGTCGCCGGGCAGCAGCCCCTCGCCGCAGACGCAGGTGTAGCCGCCGGGCGTGTTGCGGCACTCGCCGCCGCCGCAGGGCCGCGCGCCGCTGCCGCACTCGTCCACGTCGCGGCACGTGCGCCCGTCCGCGCGCAGCTGCCAGCCCTCCCTGATTAAATTCGTTATCAAATGAACAGAACCGGACCCAAATACTTCCTCTTCTATTTTCATTTCCGTTCTTTAATTTTCTATCTTTCCTCTCTATTATGTCACTGTCCTCTACCTTCTTCCCAAAACTCCTTCCCGACGTGTATACATTGGAGGAACGGAAGAAGAGTTTACCAAATCTTTAAAAAAAGAAACCTAACTCTCGCCCGACCACTAAACCCAGACAAAACCCCTTGCAACTAAGTATAAATAGAACGAGGAACTCTGAAAAGACTCATGCTTATTGCCGCCGTACCGTTAAGATGTTGCTACGTTTAAGACACACAATCACCAAGTACGATTTAGTTTATCAACTTTTAATAAAATTGGATGATGGTCCGATATGATGCCTTAGCTTTCCAGTGAATAACATACAATTCCACAGTACAGTACGATTCCCTGATCGGGTAAAATGAAAAGTGAAAAAATATCTGTGTGACTTTTTATCCAACTTCAGTGTACCGAACAGGCCGAACAATGAATTCCCATTTCTATTATTTTAACTCACTTGCAACTGCAATGGTAAGATCCAGGCGTGTTAACGCAGTCGTGTTGGCAGCGGGTTGGGTCCTCGGCACATTCGTCGATGTCTTCGCAGTGGGATTTCACTGTCAGTTGGGCATAACCTTCGTCACAGACACATTGGTATGTTCCCATCTGGTTCTCACAGGCGCCGTTACTGCATATCCCTTGAATCATGAGACTTTATGATTTCCATTTAAAATTCTAGAATAAAAAATACTGAAGAAAACATTGCATTGATTGTCAAATAGTAGAAATAACTATGCTGTAGTACCTGATGTGATAGAACACTCATCGATATCCTTGCAAGAGAGTCTGTCCGGCGCTAGTTCCATTCCTGGAGCACACTCGCAGCGGAAAGATCCAGGAGTGTTTAAGCATCGTCCACCTCGACATAGTCCTCTGTCTTCAGCACACTCGTTTATATCTAGAAAATTATCAAACGTGTTGTTGAAATGTTGACATTACCATTTTGCCATGCTAACAAATGAAAGTACAATTTTTATCAGTTCTTTATATTTGTTTTGCATGTAGACGACTTACCAACGCAAACCTTGGATATCTCGTCGGCCCGATGCCCAGGCCGGCAGTGGCACGAGAAGCTACCCTCGTTGTTGCGGCACTCGCCCGAACCACATACATCAGATACGATCTCGCACTCGTTCACATCCACACAAGTGCGGTTCTTCGAGTCCTGCAGACAAAATTATTATGATAGATAAGGAAAAGCTTGCACTAATAAGCAAGTTTAATAAATGATTAATTAATAATGTAGAACTAAAAGTCATTTATGATAACATCGAAACCTTACCGGTTCATATCCAGGGAAGCAATCACAGACGAAAGTACCCATCATATTCCTGCATCTTCCATGACCGCAAAGTCCAGGGAACGCCGAACACTCATTAACATCCATCTCTTTGGGAACCACGCTGTTATCGGGGTTCATGCCTGGAGGCCAGCCTGTTCCAGTCCAGTTGTCGTCGTCTCCTCCTGGCCCGCCCTCGTTGGGACCTATGGGTCTCATGTGGTCCCAGATGTCGGACATGTTGCCGGCGCCGTCAAACGGCCGGTCCCATGAACCGGCCGGGCCGTCCACCGCACCCAGCATGCATAAGTTACGGAAGGAGTCTGTTCCTGAAGGATCAAATAATACAAATTATTTATCTGTTAAGTCCAGTTCAATAAGTACCTTTGAACCACAGACCAATAACAAAATAATACTGTTTACTAACATCAGACAGTGTCGATTAAGGATTTTTAGGTACTCAAAACAAAAAAATGGGGGTCTCTATATGGTTTTCGATACAAACGAGCTAATGTCTAAAAGTTTTTTTGTATAAATTCAATCTGATTTTACTTCAATTTGATATTGTTAGATGTTCTTATAAGAATCAGCATCTCAAGTATGATCTCAAGATAGTTGAGAATGGTTCATAAATACGGGCCTAAGTCACTGAAGTTAAGTAGTATGTCCAACAACCTTTCTTAGGGCAGGGCTCGCAGCGCGTGTCGCCCCAGGCCCTGCCGAGCGCGGAGCAGCAGCAAACGGCACGAAGCACCGAACGCAGCGGGCCCGTGCAGCGCCCGCCCATGTACTCCGTGTAGCACACCTCGTGGCGCGTGTCCACGCAGCGGTTACCTGGAAATTGACACTTTAATTTAACATTCAAATAATGCTGGGCGACAAGTGCTAAGGAACTCTTAAAAATCATTCAAGTGCTAAGGAACTCCCAAAAAAAATCTCAAAATGTACAAAAATTATAAGGATATAATGTTTACCGAATTATAAAGCACCATCCTACTAATCTTTCCCATAAAGTTTCTTAAATTAATGAAGAAGAACTTACCAGAGGGATCCAGCGTTAATCCAGGTGGACACTCGCAGCGGTAGGAGCCGTCTGTGTTGACACAAGATCCACCCACGCACAAATCAGAATCAAGGGCGCACTCATCGACATCTCGGCAATTGACACCGTCCAACTGAAAAAACACAAAATTATGAAAATTGAGACAAATCTAGTTGTTCGATAACCGTATAATTTCATGATCTCATCTACCTACCAAAAATAATCAGATTTATTTAGCTCATGAAATTAGTTGCTTTTATGTCTGTGACTCGCTGCAAATCAACCACATCCATGTTTTCGCATACCATCGGCTTGCTGTTTAGCTAGAAGGAGGGATGGCTGGAGTGATCCAGAGAATTACAGCCCTCCAGAAAGATAACCATCACTGGATTAAATGGAAAGTAGCTTGACCAACCTTAGCGAACCCTTTCGGGCACGGGCAATGGTCGAGGTCGCAGGGCTCACAGGGGGAGCCCCAGGCGAGCCCCACCGAGCAGCAGCACTCCTGGCGCAGCAGGGGCCGCGGCGCCGCGCCCTCGCACTGCCCGTCCACCACGCGACGCCAGCAAGAACCGCGCCGGTTATCTGTACACAACAACCACGAGAATCAAACAAAAGTATTTTTAAATTTGAGATTTTAGCATTCACAATGATATTTTCTTTAATCTGCTCACGAATTGATTTGAGGGGTTATTGAAACCCAGTACCTAATAATAACGTCGGCTTCGGCAACGTTCTAGAAATAAGATTCTTGTGTTTTTTTATCAACTTACCAATGCAATGCTGCGCAGTGGCATCCAAAACGAATCCATGTTCGCACTCGCACTCGTAGCTGCCGTGCGTGTTGATGCAGCGGCCGTTGTCGCACGGGTTCGATTGTTCTGCAATATTGCTCAAGTGAAACAATTGAAAACAACCTACTACCTACTTTCTTTGGGGAAGAAGAGCTCTATATAGTTCTTAAAAAACAAGGACTGATATCCAAAGGCATTCATTACATTTGTAGTCATTGAAATTAAATTAGTTGAGTTAAATATTATAATTAATTTTAATTTAATAGAAAAGCAGTGCAATGAAACGATTTGCGTGGCAATGGATTATATCTGTAAATATACGTATTATGTAAAATACTTTGGAATAAATAGAGGCATCAGATGGCGGTCGTGACCCAACAGTCAACGTGTTATGACGCTGATGGTAGCCATGTTGTCAATTGGCTAGGGTGGTTCTCAAACTATTTCTAGTCGTATTATTTTGTATCTCTAAGAATATTTATCATTCTAACTCATTTAAAACCCCTTAAAATGAAAATGATTTAGTTCAATGAGTATAATGTAAAGAAATAACAAACATCTTTCCGATCACATTATTTAGATCGAAGGACCATTTATGCTCGTGTTTTAGGCTTGCTTAAAGAGTAGGAGTAGTGAATCTGGCAAAACGAAAACAAACAAGTAAAAAGTGAGAGTGAAATCAAACCCAAGTTATTTTCTTTCCAGCTCCTAGTTTTGTTGATTTTTTACAAGACAAAAGACTGTAATAGAGAATCACACCCAGATGTTACAAGCCAAATGAGTATGGGTCTATGGATGCTCTGGCAGAGAAAGGTTCGTAACCTGTGTTGACTGGGAACGAGGGGGGGATGTCCCCCCGCTCGTAATCCGAGACGATGAAAATAACCTCACCATCGCATTCGTCTATGTCTCGGCAGATTTGTTCATCGGGCTCGTACCTAGTACCGGGCGGGCATACGCATGTGAAGCTGCCTATCGTGTTACGGCACTGTCCGCCAGTACAGAGCTGGAAAAATACAAATGGAATTATTATAACTGGATAAAGGATAGGATTACGGCTTAAGGGTAAAGACAAGGTAAAAAAAGCCATACGCAGCAGTTTCCTCACCGATTGGTGCATATCGCACTCATCTATGTCTCTGCAAATCCCATCAGCATCAGAGTGGAAGCCTGGGTCGCAAATGCATCTGAAGCCGGGGTCAAGGTTCTCGCAAGTGCCATGTTGGCAGATGCCAGGGATGACATTGCACTCGTTGATGTCTGCACCACCATTGTCCTTGCTTTGACCTTCAGGGCAGAGGATCTCGTAGTCTTTGGTACCCTTGACAGGACACTGCTTACAGGAAACGCCCCAGCCTAGGCGAAGACCTGGGGAAAATTAACGTTTTAAATATTTTAATAAAAACTGATAATAAGAACGAGCTAATTAAAAGAATATCTAAATAGGTCGTATTTACCTTTGCTGGAACTGCAGCAACACTGAGACCTGGTAACAGGACTATTACCAGGCCCAGAGCACTGTCCATCTTCATATTTCTCGTAACATAAATCTTGTACTTCATCTGAAAAATAAATAGTTTTAGCCCTGCTAGTAGAAAGTTGGATATATCAGGCAGCTCACTAAATAAACGCTAGCCACACTTTTTGTATGCTCTGGATTTATTCGGAGGTAGGAGTTTCAAAATTCTTTAAGTCACTTATTTTAATTTTTAAAAGTTTCTAAATATAGTTAAGTTGGCAAAGGTAGATAAATGCAATAAATATGGAGATAGTATAAGTAAGTTACCGAGACAGGTCCTTCCGTCGGCGCTGAGCGTGAAGCTGGGCAGGCACTCGCAGCGGAAGGAGCCGGGCGTGTTGAGGCAGCGCCCGTTGCGGCACACGCGCTGCTCAGCGCACTCGTCCACGTCCACGCACGCGCCGCGGTCCGCCGTCAGCCGGTACCCCGCCTCGCACACGCATTGGAACGACCCCTCCATGTTCACGCATCTACCACCCTGGGAAATAAAGCATTTTCCTGATATTAACTTCAATTGTTGGAATATTTTTGTCAACAATATTAGAATGATATTTTGCAGAGCACCAAAAGTTCTCGAATTTGCATAACAAAGCTGTATGGTTTTATCTTACGCAACCATATTAAAATAAGGACTGTGTTGAGTATATCATAGAAAATGTAACAATGTGTAAAATTTATATAAACAAAGAGTGCTAAATAGAACAACACTTATAGAAGAAAATGACGCATTCTGCCACCCTAAATAGATTCTTTCTCATCTCACCTTGCAGACGCTCTTGTCAGCGCATTCGTCGACATCAATACAGTAGCTGCCGGGCACGAACTGGAAGCCGACGTCGCACTGGCAGTCGTAGGCGCCGGGCAGGTTGCGGCAGCGGCCGCGCCGGCACACGTTGCCCGACTCGCGGCACTCGTCCACGTCGCGGCACGCGTGACCCGTCTCCGTCGACTCGTACCCGGGGTTGCATACGCACTCGTAACTAGTGGGAATTTTACTGATTAAATTTTTATACTCATTTTTTTAATTTAGAAATGTATTTAGACTCAACAGCATGTCAATATTAAAAAAAACACAAAATACAATGCCATAATCTCTCTCCCTTCTCTATCGTTAAGGTTATTGGAACTTATCGAATTAAACAAAATTTCGGACTTCCGTTTGCCTGCCGTTAAGAGTGAGTTAAAATTAGAATTTTATGTATGTAATCATCATAACAAATTGTAGATATCAAAAAAGTAAAGATTTCACATAAAATTACTTACCCCGTAGAAGTACCCCGGCACATGCCATTCGTGCACATTGCACCATTGGTCACCTCACATTCATTTTGATCGCTGCATCGTCTGTTGTTGTCAACAGGGTCAAATCCTGGAGGGCACCTGGTAATAAAACGTCAAACAGAAAAAAAGCATTAATAATTCCAAAATATTTAACCTAGGTATATCACAAAAAAAAAGTTAAAAAGTCACAATCGTTCTCTCACCTGCAGTCGAAGGAGCCAATGTTGTTCGTACAGATACCGCCTTTACAGTAGCCGAGTGCGCACTCGTCGATGTCAATACAGATGGGGTTTCCATCTCGTTCGTTCTTTTCAGCACCTTCCCAGCAGTTACAGTTATAGCTGTTGAGGAAATTATTGTCAGAATTTCGTATCGAATGAAACAGTGTTTCAGTGGATTTAATGTCTGACTGCATTCAGCATTTTAAAACTCACTTTGTAACTCTCAACTAAACAAAATTGATTTCGTCTATTTGATAAACCTAGCCTAAGGTATGTTAGGTTCTAAAACATGGGTCGTTACCCCGGATCCTTGTCGACGCAGTCGCCGAGGCCGCAGATGCCGCTGCGCAGCATGCACTCGTTGATCTTGGCGATGGAGGGCGGCTCGTACTCCTCGAAGCCGCCGCCGCCCGTCTCCTCCTCGAGCCCTCCCGTGTTGTTCCGCCGCCACTTTGTCGGTATACCCCCGCAAAGGTGTGACCATTCCACTGTGGAAGTCAACGAATTAACTTAAATACTTCGCTTTACTCTTTAAGGGCGATGGAAAAGATAAAATTGCTCGTAAAAAAATATGAAAATAGCAGGCATGGTTTAGGAATGAATCACAATACGTTATGGCTAATCCAAAAGTTTGTTGTCAGTTTGATATAATCCTGTTTGGAGGGAGATCCACACAGGCATGCTCGATGAGCAGGATTTGACCGAGCGTGGAGAACGAGTTACAAAGCTCGATTTGGCTTTTACTGGTCCAAATGTTTGAACTTACCCGAATGAATGTAAAACTGTCGACCAGTTATTTGCATGGAAAGCCACCATCATATGACTTGTATTAATTAAGTGTATAATACTCACTGGAGCCCCTGGGCGGGCAGGGCGTGCAGAGGTCGCCCCAGGCGCGGCCCATGTTGAACCCGCAGCAGCAGTCGCGGTTGGACAGCTGTACGGACAGCCGGTCCGAGCACTCCCCCGTCTCGCTGATGTACGTGAAGCAACTGCCCACTCTGCCGTCTGTCACACATAAAACATAATTATTGGACCTGATCCACAGAGTAAACAAAAATCTCCCTTTTTCCGTAGCTCCATTGGACGTCCCATTAATGGGACAACGGAAAAATAATTTGACCGTAGTTGACATTGCCATTGACTAATGGAGTCACCGAAAATAGTCTTCTGTGGTTTATATTTATTCTTCTGCCTGAACTTTACTACACTGCCAATCTAATCATATATTAACTAAAGATTAATCATTAGGAAGGCGAACCTCGAATGTTTTACTTACCGATACAAAACTTTTTATCTGGACTAGGAATGAAGTGCGGATTACAGAGACAGTAATAGTCGCCTTCTGTGTTCACACATTTTCCATTCTGAAATTAAACGACACGTAATGGTTACTAGAATTATTATTATAGTGCAGTAAGTAGGTCCTTAGATAGTTCTTAGACAATGTTTAAAAAGATTAACTTTTATTCATATTTTCTATATTAATTTTACAGCAGAGATATTAGTTTCAAGAAGATATGCCTCGGTATCCCTCACCGGACAAATTTCAGGGTCCTCGCACTCGTCGATGTCCTCGCAGTTGTTGGTAAGGCGGTGGCGGCGCTGGCCGGGCGGACACTCGCACGCGAACGACCCCACCGAGTTGATGCACTTGCCGCCGGAGCACAGGCCCGGCACCGCTGCGCACTCGTCTATGTCCTGACGAACGAAAAAAACATCATTATGCAAGAAAGGGGCATACAAGGCACTATCTGCTTCGATATGGCGGATAGGCCTATCGGCAACAACTCAACAACTGAGGCGAGAATCTTTAAGTATCCGGAAATGCGGTTGAAGTCACAGCAGCACTAGATATCATCGATTGTACAACAGGCTCAGAAGGTTAAAACTTCAGCCAACTTGGCTATTAGAATAGCTTTCAAATGTAGTAGTACCTAGCTCACTTTGGTGGTCAGGTTCCGCAGACGTTCGTTGCAGGAGTATAATCCCCGCAAATGCTAATGCGCCTGACGACAATTTTTTTATCCTCAAAAAGGGAAAACCATTGTAATTATACTATTTATATAGCTCGATTTTTTTTAGACCCTATCTTATTGAAAATAATAATTCAATAAATATATTTTTTTCTATTCGAATTTTCTTATTAAGTACATGTAATTTTAGCAAGGTTTCACATTAACAATTTGCAGGGATAGTACCTATCCAAATGCAATTCAAGAATAGAGCGCCAGATAGAGACATATGCATGTTAGTACCTGGCACTCCTTGGTGGCCAGGTTCCGCAGGTGTCCGGGCGGGCAGTCCAAATCACCACAACGCTCGCAGGGATGCCCCCACGCCACGCCCACCGTGGCACAGCACAGCTGCTTGGTACACACAACGCCCTCCAGGGCACCGGTACATAGCGCGCCGCGCGTATCCGTGTAACATGGACCTACCATGCAAAAAAAACAAAATTGACTCTGCTTTTAAAGAACTTTAGGTGATTTACTGCTAAATTAAGGTAAGTTGACGATGCACTATTACTTTTCAGGCCGTTTAAGACTTAGTTAGAGAAATAGTATAAAGTTATTTTGGTCAGATATGAAGTTTTTGTGTGTCATATTATATCGCTAATCATTCCATTGTTAACGAATTTGACATATTCTGAAGGCCATGTTAATTTCCTGACACCTTATTTGTTTGTAATATGATCTCTGCTTCTGTTTGGTTGTGACAAGTTGATTGACCTCTATCTACCATTCTACGCTACGGGATATTAAATTATTAAAAAAGTCCAACAACAGGGTCCAACTTATAATTGAGAAAAAATATTTAATAAGCGTTTTTAAACATTCAGGGTTCATGTGTGTTTTTCACAAGCTTAATGTATCACTGAAAAGCAAGAAGGCAAAAAGTAGATTAGTTAACAGAAAGGTTTTTCTTCTGTAATACGGAGGTCAAAATATTTATGAAAATACAAGACATGAAAATAAAATCCGGACATCAGTTTCCCATAATTGATGTTTGAAAAAATCCACAATTAACTGAATATCCTGTTCCGTGGTGCAGACATACCGGTTCTCCTGTCGATCTCGCAGCGGGTGCCGGACAGACCGTGGAAACACACGCACCGGTCCGGCGCGATGCAGCGGCCGCCGTGCAGACACGGTTCGCGGCAGATCGCTGCAACAATATTGGCGGACATGATCAATATGAGTGCTATGGAATAGAATTCATGAAATAAATTAGGGATCTTAGAAATAGTTAAGCCATTGGATTCTAAACTCACCATCGAGCAAGTCATATTAGCATAAAACCTTGTGTACCTATAATAAGTTAATCTCATATAAGTATTGAATCACCTATTTTTGACATCAATACTGTAATACTAAAAAACAAACAATATTAAAAACTGGTAAACGTTTCATGAACTCACGCTCTGTACAAAACTCCCCGCTCCATCCGGGTGCGCAGGCGCAGCTCCCGTTGGTGCACGTGCCGCCGTTCATGCAGATGCGACGGCAGCCGCCACGCGTACGAGCTGCAAATAATAAATAAATAAATATTGGACAACATCACATAAATTGCTCTGAAACCACCACAAAACCAGTAAAGTATCAAAAACACTCGTGTTATGGAAATCAGAAACACTCACTGAGATCATAATGTTAATATAACCAAGAAAATATTGTTTCCTAAAAAATATGCATTTCTATTAGTTTTTTGCGTTGCGACGTTGGCAACATAAGATATATTCTGCGACTTAAGTAGCACCTACCTATGAAAACTGTGAATGTCAACTTACACATATCAAAAGCTTTTGGTAGGTATAAGGTATCTATAGTTTCCAGAAATACCTATAACAGATATGTTTCTTTTTCAGAAAATCTAAAATTTTAGTTTATTTAAGCAACTGCTCACATGAGTACGGGTGGATTGCCCCCGGGTTACAAGATGGCGCCTCGACGCCGCCCGGGCAGCGACACATATTGGGCGCGATGCAGAACTCTGGAGACCCGCAGTCTGGCCTGCAGAGGGCTGGAAAACAGAACAAACCAGTTAGATGCGTTATCGATAATCTATGATATAATAGAACTAACTTTTTTTGTTACGCCTTAGGTATTTTTAAACCAAGTTGAACATGCGTTAACGTGCATGAGCAATACAATATGCATAGATCTTTAAAGTTGGTAGAGAAAACAAAAAGTTTATTTAAAAAAGTTATTGTTGTTTTTTCAATAATTTAATTAATAAAACTTTTTCGAAAACATTCTCATTTTAACATTTTTTCAATAAGTCTATTGTTTATTGCTTAATGCATGTTAAATTGTATTAAATTGTGTTTATTCATTTCAAAATTAATTTTACCATGCTAGTTACAACTACAATCTACAGATGCAATACAGCATAAACAAGCTAATAAATTTAAATTATGTATGTATGTATTCATATTCTGAAAAATCAAAAGTTCAATCTTTAATTTTACAGCAAAAAATACATTAAATCATCAAGATAAATATACCTCAGAGCATGAAGTTAGCTATGAGTAAAGATGAAAGTAATATATATGCCAATTAAAATATGGTGAAAACGAAAAACGAATAACAGAAATATTGAGAAATCTGCACTTACTGAATGAAAAATGTTTATTAATAATCAAGCTGTAAAAAACCCTCAAAACAACTTTTAACAACAACTTAATAAATAACTTGTAAAAATACAGATCTATACAAAAATAAATTAAACAAAACAAAAGACCGTCGAAAATCAGTTCAATTAAATAGCGAATAAGGAGGTTAAACCCATGCAAAGAAAAAAGTTTTGATAAGTTAGTACGAGAAGGGCTGTAATGAGGTTGCATTAGAAAAACAAAAAAAAAAGTTCAGTAATTGAGTCTTCGATGTTTAGAAAAAATAAATGTTCCAATACCAACGCAGTGGCGAAACATACGTAATGGTGTTGTAGGTATATTGAAAAGTAGGTGCTCTCGATGTGGACTGATTGTTGTGGAGATCCTTGGGGGAGGCCTAACACATGACTCTTTTAATAAATGTCAACTTAAGAAAACAGCGGGAAACTTTAATCAAAATCGGTTTAAGAGCAAAAAGTAAATAATAAAGTGCTATAACAAGTTACTTACGGACTACACAGAGTAGAGAGTTGGGCCTGGAGGTCCATCCCGGACAGCAATGCGTGCTGTTCCGGCTCCGGCAAACATGGGGGCTGCAACAAACGGGCGAATCAGAACATTTGGTTTTTGATTCTTTTGCTATGTTACTAGCAATAATTGGTTAGTTATTTTCACTAAATTACATGCTTTTTCTGTCTATAGTTAACTAATCTACAGTTAAGCACTTCTCGATTAGTTCAAAGATAGAACAGAATTTCTTTAAGATATCTGGCAAGTAAGTCAACTGGAATTAGGTGGCGAGTCACAATCTTTTAGGTCGCAGCTGCAGCTCTGCAAAAAGTAAATTGTAACTTAACCGGAGCTTGTGAAACAGGCCATTACTCCAACTTATATAACAAGTAGTCACTCTCTTTACATTTTATACTTAGAAAAAATAAGTTTAGAAAAATAATTAATTATCCCAATTATCTTCCTCCAAAGTAAATAAATCAGTTATCATTTCAGACAATTAATTGTAATAAAATAAATTGCTTTGATCACAATTTACATATAAATTTTAGGTTCACTATTAGCATAATTGTTAGTTTTCAGTCATTAAACATATCCAATCCACCCACACATTTCCACAAATGGTATTGTGGACTAACTATTGTACGTACACGATCAATCATTTAGTCATTGTCTTTCGAACAATTGACATATTAATTGTCTTCTTTGAGTCATATAAGGTTCGGTGCTGACCATTACATGGTCGTTAAATCTGCGCAGGAGTGCGAGGCACCTTGCGGTCGGTAATTGCCGTGTACCGCGACTAAGTCGTTCGTATTAAGCGATTCGCTACAGTCTTTAACTAGACTAATTTCTGTTCCAGGTCAGAGGGCAGCGCCTGTTATTAATAATGTGTCCTTAGACTTTGATATGGAAGACCTTGTAACAAAATCACCAATATTTGTGCAATATAATGCATATTCATAAGATTAATCTTATATTATCATTAATTTACTTATTATTTTACACGATGTATTTAATACTACTTATTATTTCTGGAAAATTATTTCAAATTATAGGCAAATTATCCTTCTATTTATATCTTTTTTTTGCCTTTACATGGTAAATATTGAATTTTCATTGGGTAATTCTCCGTGTGAACGGTCAATGCGATTGCAGATTTTTTATTTTTTTCTCGTATGTCTTAGGGGAAGGTGGTTGTCGTAACTGTTTAAAATACTTACCTTACTTTTACAACAATAAGGAATGCAATATTGTTATGCTGCTTATTGATACTCGCAACTGATTAGTGTTACAGTCAAATGTGGAATTCCAAACATCCTCCCAACGGCTCTTACGACAGGAGCGTGAGAAAACTCGTCCAAGTGGCGTATCTAATGCAATATCGTCGATGCACCGACAGTGACCTCATTCGGGTGCCTCGTCACCTGCCCAAGGTCCGCGTCCACTCCCGAAATTACAAGCGTGGCGACCGCCCACGCGTGCGCCATAGCCACGGTGGAGTCTCAGGTTACTGTATTGTTCCTACATTGGGAAATAGGATAAGTTGGACAGCACTTATAAAGTTAGCCAAATAGAAAAAAAGGTCTAACATAGGCTGGAGTATAGTAAACCTGATGCTAATAATAAAAGAGAAAATCACTGACTCACTCACTGACACATCACCAAAACTCAGAAACTACATGTGCTAGAAGTCTCAAATTTTGCATGGGGGTTCCTTTTAGGGCGTAGGTGCTCTCAAGGATTTTGAGAAATTCAACCCCTAAGGAGGTGAAACAGGGTGGCAAAGTTTGTATGGGAAAACTTTTTTTTTAAAAGAGATTGGTCGGTAACACAGCGCCCCTAGTCTGGTCAAATTAAATAGCGCTATGGTTTAGTTTGGAAAAGTTTTTGTTACCTATACCTATTTGTTAAATTACTTCTACGACATTTTATTAAGTACCTAATACAGAATCGTGAACTGCGCGGGTGAAACCGCGGGGCGCAGCTATTACCTAAGTATATAATCAAAATTATACATTAAAATCATTTAATAGCAGATTATAAATACGAAAGTTTAGTTATTTTAATATTTGTTACAGGATTGTGAACGGATTTATACAAAAGGCACAAAGATAGGTTTTAGTCTGGAATAGCACATGGGCTACTTTTCATCCTGATCATTGGTTTCCAAGGGAAGACTAACAACGATAACCGACTCCCACGCAGGCGGAGCCACGGGCAAAAGCTATACATAGTATAAAACAAAGTCACTTCCCTTCGTCTTTACGATAGATCTTTTAAACTATGCATAAAAACCGCATCAAAATCGGTCCATAAGTTTGGGAGCTAGGTTGCCTCAGACAGACAAACACACACACGTCAAACTTATAACACCCCTTGCGTACGTCGTATACAACATGTTACAAAAATACCCCTAATGCCGAATATGGTATATAAGGACCATCAAACTGAACAACTTTTATTATGGGACCAACTCTGAAATAGCAAAAAAATATCAGCTGTTTCATACAAAAAATAAAATCGAAAATATCAAAATGTATCACACTGACACCACATAGTAACTACATGCGCCCGTGCGAAGCCGGGGCGGATCGCTAGTATAAGTTCCTTTGAATCTTTTAATTCTATTAATTATTAAAGTTGAATTCCAGATTCGGATTATTACAAGTTTTACGTCTCTCGAACACTGTCAGTCGGTTTTGCCTCGAATGTGATGCAGATTTAATCTCGCAATACAGCATGATTGAATGCTGAGTCAATGCGGTGCCTAGCAATGCCCACATTATGCACCACACGGCGGGGCACGGGCGATGCTCCTGCGATACATACACTGTTGCTCGCATACCGACACTTGTATGAATCACTCTAGTATTGTTACTGATTAGATCTACTGGTATAATACTACAAATTTCCTCAATAACAACTTTAAAAAAACGTGGGTGTGGATATGTCAAGGTCGATATGTTATCTCAGTGTAATGAAATTGAAACACGCCGATATACTTAATTGTTATTTCAACAATCAGCATCCTGGGTATACTCTACCAGTGCTAATGGCGGATGATTATCACAGATCTTGATTGACTATTATCCTTTATTACTAGTGATTCGCCTACATATCCAAGGTCTGGACAGTCGGTTCAATGACTAGCAACGTAGCAACTCGTCTGGCTCTGACTGAAATATCGGTGTTCTGGTGCCATGGCTCGTGCAGTAAGTAACACTCTGAACTCACCCAACAAAGTGGCTTGGGGATCGGTCGTCGAGCGTCCTGATGCCGCGCTGCCAGGGCCGAGGCCGGTGCGTGCTTTGCGGGTAGCGCGGCTCGGCGGTCACCAGCGCGCTGAGCGCCAGCAGCGCCGGCAGGAACCACTGCATTGTCATCTTGGCACCATCACCCTGGAAATGGAAAGGTATTAAGAAAAAAGTATTTATTGAAAGTTTCCACTTAGAGAACGATTAATTAGAACCCAGAACTAATTATTAAAATCATCTTATTTTTTACAAAAATGAATTGCACTGAGATTGAGAGCTCCACGTCCAGGCGCTTTATCGCTAAAATGCATTTATTTTGATAGCCGGAGGTCAATACCGAAGTATTTGTAACCCACTTAACCATTTTGTTATGGTGACACTGTAATCAATTCAACGTGATTTACGCAAACTAATAAAAATATGGAACATCTAGATTGATCATCAATTCAGAGAAGTGCCACATAATCGGGTCGAAATGATTCAATTTATTGAAATTTAAAGGAAATTAATCGATAAAATATTATTATTAATCGAGTTTAATCGAACTGAACATAATTATTATTATTTCTACAACTAAAAGGACTTGGACAGTTTTCAGTTCAAAATTTTCTTAAATTCTGCTATTGTTATCAGCGTTTTCTTCCCAAAGAAAACAGACTGATGATTCTTTTGGAAATTCTCATGGAAAACTAACTTGAAAGTTTCTGCTGAAACTGCTGCTAACAATAATTATAAGGTTGAATTGGTCGAACACTACGTGCAGTGGATTAAGAATGGCCGTTATTATTACTACTGCGTTTTCTGAAGCACAGAGCAACTAGATCTAAGTACACTACAATTTAACGCTGATTTGTTTGATGTTTAAATCTGTTTGAACGACAAAAGCTCTCTCAATTTTAAATTCATTACGATAATAATAGAGTTGACTAAAGTCTCTATTTCGTGGAGTATTCAAATATTGTATGGAATCTGTATCAACCATAGTCTTAGCGTGCATGTATTTATACACCGGTTTTCAAGGTGTCGCCATCTCTGAGGTCCCGTGTTCGATCCCCGGTTGGGTCAATTTAGAAAACAAACTTTTCTATATTGGCTCAGGTCTGGGTGTTTGTGATACCACCGTTGTCTGTGATTTCCATAACACAAGTGCTATAGCTACTTACTTTGGAATCGAAGCAATGTATGTGATGTTGTCAAAATATTTATTTCATTTATTTATCGCGGCCTATCGACGTGAAAGTTTTATTTACAGTACCGATAAGGAAATGAAATAATGCTACAGATAAAAATTGATTAAAGAAAAAGGGCTGTTTGTTCTAAAAACCGGTATAAGAAGATCAGTAAAACTAGAAAGAGATTTGAGCAATTATGAGTATACTTAGATGCAGATAGGAGCGGAGATGGCGTGGCGAGGGGTGCGGGGGTCAAGGAATCTGTGCCGAAATGATAACAGGGCCGACGACCCGCGCTGCACTACGCACTGGGCGGGTTGTGAAAAAATACAATAATATCATAGCTACGCCTATTACAACTATTTTGAAGGTAAACTGAAAACTTTCAGTCAATTACCAAAATAGTAACTGTAAAGATATCAGCGAAACAGAATCATATGGGCTGCAATTAGGACAAATATCTACGTCTTCACCAATTAGGTTTACAAGATTTATGTCGTTTTTAATGGGACTTTCAAATAGAAATGTTGCTGTCATTCGGTCACATAATTGACTCATATTTTTTTAGTGTAAATGCTATTGTGCTACATACTGATTAGGTACATGATTTTTGGTGCTACCTGCTGCATAATCTTTGCATATTTTTTTAATTAAAGGAACAATAAATTTTCCGCAATATGTTGTTTTTTCAACACTTTGCATATCATAACCAAAGTGAAATTGGATTTATTTATTCAAGATATTATTGGCTCCGTCCATATGTATTGGCAATGGAGCTGGCCAGTGGACATTGAGCAGGAACCAGTGCAATAGCGCTCAAGGCGGTGTGAGGTGAGTCAGCCCGCCCACGCCTCTTCCTTACTACGACCGCGTAGGGAGCACCCAATAACGCTACACATTGCACACATTACCTACTGGTCAAAGTTACCGATCCATTCGAGATTACTAGGAGAAGTGATTTGCTGGTTTTTTGAGCAGTTCTTTGAAATGTTATATCATATCAATGTTCCATACCATAGTATGGAACCTTAAAGGGTTAACTCGTATCTAAATAAAGACTTATTTTTTGTAGGTCTCACTCAGAACATAATATCTAAGATTTCTTGAAGGTTTCATTATTATACCAAACTGGCAAAATCTTTCAAATAATCTAATGAATGCTGCGATGAAAAAATAGTAAAAAGGTTCGAAAATATATCATTTTTCGACATTCCTATAATATTAACTAGACTTAATCGAAAGCTCCTTTTACAGTAATTAAATGCCCAAAAAATTATCAAAGGATAAAATTACCTCTCTTCACGTCAGAAGAAAAGTGCAACTTTATATAACCTAAAGAGTTAACCGTTAAGGAATAAATGTGTGTCCAGTTGTTATACCCAGCGCTCCTCGGTTGAAGTGTTTGGGGAAAGTTCATTAGAGGATCATTCATCCTGGCGCATGGCAGTCAGGGGCCACATGTTATTTCAATCCGATCACCTGCTTACTTTACGACCGAAACGTCGTGATGACTTATGAATTAGGCGCGAGCTCTTAAAGATAATTGAAGAGTGAGAAGATATTTTTAATTTCTATAATGAAATAAATAATAACAGTTTACTGCAGGAGTGGTGCTGTAACAAAAACATACCAACGAACTTTCGAACATAAGAAGTGTAGGTAGTTAAATATATTTAATGAAAAATTAAAGAACGGGAGAATAATAATTCATGTAGGAAAATGATTTTTCTTATTCTTAGTTGGGCAACACATTATTTAAAAAAGTACCATCTAATAAAATAAGGAAGTTTTTATGAATTATTTGTTTTTAGCACTAACAATACAAATGCTCTTTTTCAAAATTTCAAAAAAATCAACCCCACGTTTCACGGGAAGGGACACTAAAACAATATATTTTTTAAGTTTTTATTCTACCACTTTTTGGCGTGATTAAATCATGCCAAACTACAGTTTTCTAGCACTAAGGGCCTCTGAGCTAAACCGCGGACAGACAGACAGACCAGACATGGCGAAACTAATAAGGGTTCCTTGTTGACTTGACTACGGAACCCTAAAAACGGAATCGCTTGCGCAACAAATCTTTCCATTGAACCCTGTAACGCGTCTCACGCAGTTTACTATTCCCGTCTGAAATTAGAATTACTTGCGTAAATTGTTTATTTCTCCTGATATTCACGCGTTTTACAGTTTTGCTGATGTATCGCTTCTGTAGATTTTATTACAGACGTAATGTTTATTACCGCAGTAGATGTAAAATATGCAAATATTTAATAGCAAAACCAATGGCAATGGATCATGCTCATTGATTGAATATAACGCGAATCTTTTAATATGAATAACTGCATAAGGTATTATGACTACTATGTTTTCCACATATCAAGAGAAGATGTTATAATAGTCTCTAGTAGGCTTAAGTTACAGTTTAAACTTCAGCAATCGCTAAATTAGTCGTTCTCAACGATTGTCAATTGTCAGTCCAACCGACTACCATTAGTCGGCGCTCTGTTTAATAGTTGTTGCGCACGATTCGATGCAGTTGTTCGAGATCCCTCGGAATTGAGAGTGGTGTCAACAATCCCGATGAGTTACGACGATATGTCATAACGCGACGAACGGGGAACGCGCGACCCGCTACACTAGCCCAAGGGATAGAAGCTTTCTTATAAACGACATCGCCATAAAAAGGTGGACTATGTAGCCCTAGCTTTGTTCAGTTTGGGTTTGGGTTTTCAATATAGCAGCGAATCCTTAAATATAACCGTAGAATTCATTGATCAAACGAACGCGAAGCGCGAGCGAAGAGTCACCGTTTCAACTTGGGCAAAAATGGTTTTGTATATCCAGCTGTCCCGCTGTCCAGCTATTCTCTTCTAAAGGTCGCATTTCACAATCGATTCTCGTGAAATTTTGTGAACAGGTTCGATAATAGATATTTTTTGTCGATTCAGTTTTTCGATTCTTTTTAAATGACGGGAATAAAGTGAGATCTACAGCTGACAGAGTTACTAGTTCTAAAGTGACTATAAGAGTCTTATCATATGCTCTAAATCGGCTTTCAAAGCTTATTAACAAGCTTCCAAGCTCTCGGGCTACACGGAGAAGTGGTACGATAGGATCGCACGCGCAGGACATTTGGCGCAGGAGGATTAATCAGTCAGGACTGTTAGTTTATGGTGCCCGTACACTCTGCAGCCCTAACGGTTCCAATCACAATTCTCCAAGGACACCTTTAAATGCCAACTCGGTTGAAATATTTAATGTTGAGGATATACTCGAAGTTCAGCGTGAACTTTTACTGTTAATACTGCCACTTGTTATTTTTAGTGTAATTCAGTAAGATTCTTAGAAATATCCAGAGGTTTTGTGTAATACTAAACGGGCACCGCCAGTAAGCAGTCAGATCATAGGCAAAATAAATAATTTTCCTTCGTCAAATGAGAAAACATAAAAAACGAAGAAACACCAAATACATAAAAAAAACATGGAAACTTAAATCGTAAAAGACAAAATTGAACGTAAAAGAAAATAAAACTTTTGCTGATTTGGAAGTTGGAACAGTGATCATAGCTATAAAATTAATAAGAATACGCTACTAACAATATTCATTTTCATGCCTCTTGGCTGAAGTTAAAGACACAATTGAAATCACAGAGTATTAAAATGGAACCGATAATTTAAAGGCTATTAATATCGGTGTAGCAACATAGGATATGTTCGTCATGTGTCCTGCGAGTAGGTAGGTACTCGCGGCTAAGATGGGCGCCCTCAATTGAGCCGTTATTAACGCATGCCGGCGCCCGCGCAACGACGACGACGCGAATCGTTCATAAACGCTGCTCTCTAATCTTAACTCTACATCTCAACTTAAACTTTTGAATAAGAAAATCCAGGAATCTGGAATAGGATATCCAAATTACATACTTACACGCTTTCATCAAAAACACGAGATTCGTATTTTTAAGTGTAAGTATATATTTTTTTAATTCAAACAGTAATTTTCAAACAGATATTTGCGAGTCTATTGAGATGTGAATAGTGATACTTGATTGAAATTCAAACGTAATTTAGCATATATACAACATCCAACCATAATCAGTTGGACCGCGGTCCCCGGGCTAATACCATCCAGCCCGGAGGAAGATCTTCCCCTTTGGCCTTCCTATCAGTGGCTACCTACTTCCACATCCTTTCCATACTACTCACTCCTACAGTCTCTACGTGTACTACGTGTACTCGAGCAACGCATGTGTGCTCACGTAGTACTAAGCTTAACTTCTGTCCTCTCTCTAATTGTGGTACCATATTGTGTATCTTATCAGCCAGTTGTGTTCGGTAGCTAATCCCGTAATCCGGCGATACAAAACACAATTCTAACAAAATTGTTTTTAATAAATAAGTATATCCTTTGCTTACATTATTGTCGTCCCTTAGGTATTGAAAACGAATTTAACTTAGAACTTTCTTAATAAACGAAGAATAAAAATTAGCACCATATCTTACTGACAATATGGGAGCTAGAAAACATTCAATCAATATCACTTGTAATCAATTTTATAAGTGACTACCATCATTGTTTTCAAAAAGATACAATTAAATGCATTCCATGGAGTCAATCTAATTTAAAATCAATGGGTATCGTTAAATTATCAGTTAGCCGTCATCTCTCTCTTATCTGAGGCACGGAGAATCTATTAGTTGCCCACCCGGGACCGCTGCTGCACCTATATCTAATTAACATTCTTAATTGTACCTCCGGGATGCATTATTAATTACAGCCCTATAATCAGTGAAGGCACCTTCGACTGATTTATTGTCATTATTTATCATAGTCCTATTTAAATTAATAGTATTTTGGGTGACAAGCGTCAAATCAATTATACAGAATTAGAAAAAAATAGTCTGATTTGGTAACATTCAAAACTCAGATAAACTCGAGTTGAGTGTTTTAAATTCTTTGTTCGCTAAAGAGCAAATTCTTATTAAATGGCAAATTAATATTATCACGGAATGCTAAAGTCAAAGCCCGCAAAAGCACGAAAGTTCAACAACGTCATCAGAAAATGTTCAATGCAGTCGCAGTGTATTCGCTTTCTTTGTGCACCAAACATTAGATTCGATATGAGTCGTCGAACCCTGAATGTAGACCGCGAGGCGCCGTTGCAGCATCCGCCATGATTGATGGATCGATAATCAAATCAATGTTTATATCACAAAACTAGTTTTGGGTGTTGTGAAGAGCACAGCTGTCCAGTTAGTTTTGATCATTAAGGCATTCAAGAGATCCCGCATTTAGTTAGTATGTAACGCAATCAACAAATTATTGTGTTAAGATCAACTTGGGAATTAAAATGAACTCAAAGGTGGAGTGAAACAAGAGATTATGAAATCATCTCAAGTGAATCGACATGTTCGTACAACGCAAGTTTTACCTAAAGAGTAGGTTCGCAAGATGTACAATAATTGAGGCGGTCTATGGGAAGTCTAATGCCCAACGGTGGACTCTTAAAGCTGATGTTGATGAGTATAATAAAGTGTTAATTGTAAGGTCTTGTTAAGTCTTCTAAAGATATTATTGGGAATGTGAATCGGAAGGACCTCTGGGTATTCCGAAATAGCTTTTTGTTGGCCCTTTTTATAAATACTTTCTTTTGTGAGAGTCATTAGCAAATATCACCGTTTCAGCTTGGGCAAAAATGCTTTCGTATCTCCTTCTTCCTGTTCTTCTCTACAGCTCGCATTTCTCAACCGATTATCGTAAAAATTTTTGAACAAGTTCGATATTAACATGGACTTTTTTTCGATTCAGTATTTAAAAAAATTTCAGAATGGTGGAGATATGGGGGATAATCATATTTTAGCCATTTCGTAAAATGATCAAAAATATCAAAAACGCGAGGTCTACAGCTCATAGAGGTAGTTATTAATATAGATAGACAAATTAAATTAAGTTAAAATTAAAACCATAGCCTCAATCGAGATCAAGAGAGCGAAACAAACTTCACAACACCAACTGTGTTGATTGGTTCAACGTTTTGAATTGCTATTAAACAAGACCTTTTAATTTTGATGTTTCAATTGAGATCGGCAGATTACAGAAGCCTTTACGGCTTTAATGTTAACCCGGTGCCGCCTATTGAATTCAATATTGCTTACAATGCAAATAACTGTTAATGGAAAATTTAAAAAAGCACTGTATGGTGCATAAGCCATAAGCAAGCGTTATGAAAACAAACATTTTCACAGTTATCCCATAATGAAACTTACTATACATTTATTTTAAAAGATTTTAAGAGTTATCGTGTCGTTTGAAAGACAAGTAGGGTAATTTTTATTTCGCTCTTCATGTTTTTATCATTATTCGTTTTAAGTTGAAATTAGGCACAACAACACATTAAGTTGGTCGATCTTTTATTAATAAGTTAGTACTTACTTGACATTTTCTATAACATCATTAGATGTTTAAAGCCACACTAGATTATAATGTCATAGCAAAAACTTCACTCTTAAAGGGCTGGTTTACATTACCTTAGTTGTTAGTAGAATGCGAATCATACTCGATTGCGAGTGCATTAGTAGTTTTAGGTGCCTTTCCAGAGAGCGTTTTTATTTCCAGTAGAGTGTCATTTGACTAATGCATAGGGATGCTAATACACTACTAAAATGTCGATTTACATGCTTCCAGCCGCGCGTGGCATGAGTGGGCACGCGGGGAGTGCTACTCGAAACAAAAATCATTTTAATTCAAGTTGAAAGGCAACTAGGTCTAGAAGGATACTCGCTTTAGTCACTTACATCTACTAATGCACTCTACTAACAGCTAAGATAATGTAAACCAGCCTTTGTGAAGCGTAGATTAAAAATAAACCGCCTCGCTCAATCAACTACAAACAAGTACTCACATGCGTCGAAAAAAGCAAAGTGTAAGCACAAAAACCTCATCTGGTAGCAAAATAAAACTGAAAACGTGTCTAGTGGACATCAATCAAAGGGCTGATAGGTAGCGCCTCTACCGCCCGCCGCGAAGCAACCGAGCCACCGACTGCCAACGACCCCGCCTTACTAGGTTACGGACACTGACACTAATCTTAATTAGGGCAAACAAGCTAATTAATTTATGGTGACAGATTTTTAAAAGAACGGTAAACTTTTAGTGAAGTTTCTGAACTGATAACACAAGTTAAACTTATATACATATAAAATACTAGGCTCTATAACGCCCTCAATGCAAAACATCTGGTTAAAGTTTATTGACGGCATATCGATAAGCAAGTTCTAAATTTTAATGTACCTATATTAAACGGTTCTATATGACAATACTAAAAACATACATGTTTGTGTAAAAACCGTGTTTTATGCGTAAAATTGTATCGCACACCTATAGTTTCCTGAAGCATCGATATTTTCCTCGAATCATAATGTATACTTAATAGGAACATTATGGAGTGGAAAACTAATTTGTATTCACCAACAGACTATACAAATTTGTCAAGGTCAAGAACAAAAAGCTTTACTTTGAAGATTCATAAAACCTTTATCATGAATCTTCCAAAAAATAATTATTTATAAAATTTTCAGTTATATATCAGCAGAATATGAGCAAAACAATCAATTTCGCGCACTTTTCATTGTTTATAAATCTTTATACGCTTCCCGTGATAGGTAGACACTGGTGATCTATAAAAGTGTCAAGCGGAGATTGGGTCAAGGTCACCGAACATATTGATAACATTTACAGTCATAAACTATTTACAAGATTTATGATTATTCTGACGCCTCTGATACTTAAACAATTCAAATTCATTGCTTTTGAGTTTCTATTATAATAATGACAATAAATACTTGGACAATTTTACACAGCGCCATCTAGCCCCAAACTAAGCCAAGCTTGTAATATAGGAGCTAGACAACTTGTATACTACTTATATACTTTTTTAACTATATTAACGTAATAATAGTAACAACCAGACCCTTCATAGAAATTTAAATTCATATTTCAATTTCTGGCCGGCTGGGAATCCAACCCGGGACCTCTTGCGTGGTAGACCGGCATGTTGACCACTGCACCACTGAGGTCGTCGATATTCAGTCTAGCATATTAGCTTCTATCCGCTACTTCGTCCGCGTGAAATTCTAATGGGAATTTAGTTGATAAAAACAATATAGCCTAGCTAGATGTCACTCAAGATAGAGTAGTTTTCTATTGGTGTTTGATAAGATTTTTTGAAACCGAATGAGTACTTTCGGAGATCACCTCATCAAAACTTACATACTGTTTAAATTTTCATAAATTTTCAACTAGACCATGTAATTTTTAATAAATCCTATAACAGAATTTGCGTGGATTTTAATATTTGAAGTTTGGTATCGTGTTGATATCTCCAAGGAAGTTCAAACACAATGAACCCGAAAATTATTGTAACAAAAGCGTACAACGAACTATGTATGATAGAGTATTAATAGAGTATCATGTTTGATGTTATGATAATCAAAGTATATACACACGCTCCTTATCGGGGTAGCAACGTAGCACTAAATAAAGAAGAAACACGTGAAGATTTCTCGAAAACTATACTCGTTTTAATTTGAACACTATTATTAATATTTAAGTCTTAAAATGTTAGTGGCACACTCGAGTGGTAATCTTTTTAGGGATTCTAAGACTGAACGTGCGTATTAGGGTACATAACCGAACGGGTGTCGGGTTTCATGTTGGCACATTTGACAACAGCCACTGAACGATTATTAAACAATAAGTGGATTAACATTTGGACAGGTCTGCCAAATTTGGAACATTCATATCATCGTGTATATAAGCGCAAAAGCTTGACCTGGTTGTATACTCGAAAACTGTGCATCAGCTGATATTAAATTGCAAAGATATTAGAGTTGCCTAACTTAAGTTACTTCGTCAATAAGCGTTTGATCTCACTCGCGATTGAACTAACGCCTTTAGTACAACCTCATAAACAAGGAAGTCTCAAATCATATTTCACATCTCACAACTCGTCTTCGTTTCAGTTCCAGCACAAGCTGCCATTGATGCACTAGGAAGTGCAGCTTCAAACAACCACTTAGTGTTCTCGCAGAGATGGCTGCGCATGCGCAGTCCGATGCACTCGATATGGCTCATTCTGTATTTAGATTAACAGATTACATACATAGTAATGGATACTAGATTCGTAGGTCTATCTTAATAATCAATACCGCTATTCCAAAGTAATTTGACGATGAACTAATAAGAAAGAATTTCCCTCTTATTTACCTAATCATCATTTCGCCTCAAATTTTCCCTGTACCTGTACGTACGCATTGACCATTATCATAACGTATTAAATACGTTGCATTATTTTTTTTATAAAAGTCATCAATTGTGGACCTTTTCTACTCTAGAGATTGATGTTTTATTATGTCTGTAGAAAGAGGTTACACCTTACAAAGTTCTTGTAAAGTATAAATTATGAAAATCAAAAACATTTCAGGGAGCACAGTTGACGACCTGAGTGGTGCAGTGGTCAACATGCCGATCTACCACGCAAGAGGTCCCGGGTTCGACTCCCGGCAGAGCAGAAATTGAAATGATGAATTTTAATTTCTTTGAAGGGTCTGGGTGTTACTATTATTTAATAAGTATATATTTAAAAAGTTTATAAGTAAGTAGTAGTATATCAGTTGTCTAGCATCCATATTACAAGCTTTGCTTAGTTTGGGTCTAGATAGCGCTGTGTGAATTGTCCAAGCATTTAATTATTTATTTAACATCATCACAACATAAAATTAAAATTCTATAGCTTCAACAATACTTAAGAATGATGTAAGGCCCTAAAGTTTTATAGTCGTGTACAAAGCATCGGTGACAGCTAACTGGTGGTTGTAATTCATAATGGCGGAGCAGCAGTAAAATAGACAATGGCGAATTAGCTGTGACGAAGGCGGCCAATGCCGACGGGAACATTAATCTCGTTCCAAAGTTTGTCATAACTGGGATGCAATAGATCCATAATCCTTGCCGGTAAAATGTTTGCATGAGCGAAGCAATGAAGTGAAATGAAATAATATCACATTCAACTTGACTATACAAGGTGTTACAATAATACCCTAATGCCGAATATGGTATATAGGGACCATCGACGTGAACAACTTTTACTATGGGACCAACTTTGAAATCGCGAAAAAAAAATCAGCTGTTCCATACAAAAATTAAAATAGAAAATATCCAAATGTATGAAACAGCTAATTTTTTTTTTCGCGATTTCAGAGTTGGTCTCAAAGTAAAAGTTATTCAGTTTGATGGTCCCTATCTACCATATTCGGCATTAGGGGTACTTTTGTAACACCTTGTATAGTAACAAGTAAGTAGATATTATATACTAGAAAAAGAACCACATCTTCAAATTTTAAAATATTGAGCTTTCCCAATTCGGAGTTTATGAGATTAGGTCATTAATTGGTAGTTACTTTTCAATGGTTTGGTGGTCTGCGACTTAGATATAGATAGATAGGATAGTTTCGCTCGGTGTAAACAATCGATTCATATAATAGCTCGTTTGTATTTATTGATGTTAAATGCTAGACTTTATTTATATTTCATGCACACTTTGTCAGCATATATCTCCAATGGATTTGGGGTCTGCGACTTAGGTAGGATTATTTCTCTCTGTATAAGCAATCGATAAATAATAACTTGTTCGTATTAATTCTGGATTTTTGGCAAAAGATTATTACTTTTGGAAACAAAAAGCTCAAGCAACTTCTAACATTTCCTAATGACCCTGTCGACCCTTTCGGCTGCACTCATGACATCAAAACTCATCGAATTACGATACAAATTATTGTGTTACCCTTCCCTTTTAGCCTTTTTCTAGGTTTATTTTCATCAATCCAAAGTGGTGTTTGAAATGAGCACTTCAGATATTCAGGCGATGAAAGAAAAAAAATATGGGTTAAAGAGGTAGGAACTTCGTTAGACTGAGTTATCTACAAAAAGATTAAATATGTTGAAAAAAAGTGTTTCTTCTTTCCAAAGTCATAGACTTATCAAACCACTCTCGTATTTTATATGTTTTTTAGGGTTTTTAGGGTTTTTAGGCCTTTTTAGGGTTCCGTACCTCAAAACGAAAAAAAATGGAACCCATATAGGATCATTTTGTTGTCCGTCTGTCTGTCAAG
Organism: Catoptria pinella; assembly: GCA_963556745.1. Lineage (NCBI taxonomy): Eukaryota > Metazoa > Arthropoda > Insecta > Lepidoptera > Crambidae > Catoptria > Catoptria pinella. Next base: position 12,004,389 of record OY750774.1, on the reverse strand, counting down.
ACCCTTTATCTCGGGAACGCGTGGAGGTATGGAGTTGAAAAAACCATATACTCAGATCTACAGTCCCTTGAAGCTGTGAAAAAATCAAACTTCTAAGTTAACGTAAAAAAGATGCGGCCGTTTATGCCGCAAAAAACACACATTTCGCAACTCTCAAGGGAATCAAAATTCATAGGGTACTTTCCCTTGACTTTGAAATTTGGCAAGTAATATCGTCTTATACTACAAGTACAGGGAAAAATCTGAAAACTATACAATAATTAAATAAAAAAAATAGTCTATACTTAAAGTACGCAATCAATCATGGAGTTTGTACGGAACCCTCGGTGGCCGAATCTAACTCGCACCTGTCCGATTTTTTAGAAGAAAATTATTAGGATCGTAACGTAACCAAAATTCCAAAGAAAAGCATAAATAATCAAAGACAAAAGTATTTTTGATTGGTTATTGAAGAGCTTATGTGTTGCATTAAGTTCCTGTAGGTAATTTAATTTATAAATAGAACATTGGACTTTGATGTTTTTTATTTTAATAATTTATTGTTAGTGCATTTAATGTGACCACATTTAAAAAAACATTTCAAACACATATTCGGATAATTTCACATCATTTCTAAATAGTATGATAATCGCGTATAGAGTATGTAGAGCTTTTTTGTTCATTATATTTAATGTAATGCAAACTTATCTTTATTTAGGGTAAACATTCTTCTTAACATCTTGTAAGTAAGCTAGTGAAATTTAAAGACAAAAAAGGAATCACAAACAAACATGACTTAACACAATAAAAATATCTAAAATAAAGAATATAAGTATACTGTAAACCTTTTATAATTCTAATTTTATTTAGGGACTTTTACTGTAAACCTTGATCTGATGATTAGAGAGCTTACAAAATAATGAAAACTGCAATGGAATACCAAAGTTATTATCGTAGTGTCCTGTTTAATACCTAGTCATATTAACAATCAAAATAGAACATCACGTTAACTTTAATAAAAGCTAAATCACTGAAACCAATAAAAATAATTACGGTAATAGTGTCCCCATTCGAATCGAACAATTTAAAGCGCGACTATCATTAGGCAATAAATAAGTGATACAAGTAAAATGAATAATAAAACAAAGATGATTCCCACACAACTGAATTTAGCGACGGACGTGATAGGGTCGTGTGATTGCGCAAATCAGCAGCCTCCGTGGTTCCTACCGCGATAACAGGGCGGCGGGATAACCCTGGCCCTATTTGGGATCTATGTTACACCATTTTAAATTATTATGCCAACGACACAAAATTAAAACATTGAAACTTTTGAAGTGTTTCAATAATTCAGTAGATGAGAATGGCTTTTAAAATTACATGCAGAGTTAATTGTCCAATAATTATTATTTGAAAAGAAAAATAATAAACATAGTTTTGAAAAAGTTTTTATAGTAAATAGACCTTAACTTAAGAGTCTTAGGACTCGTAACTTGAAACTTTAAAATCTTTGATAAGAAGATGCCGAAAAAAAATCATAAGGAGAACTCTTTACAAAGGAAGAAGTCTTATAATAAATCAAGTAATTTAACAATAAATTATTTTCAGTTACATTACGTAATACGATACCTATCTAGACCTAGAGACAATAGGCGGGAACCAGGATCCTTCCGGAAAAAAATAAAAGAACTTTATCCAGATGTAATTTGGACACAAATTACCATGCCACTGGAGACAGGCCGGGGCACCCGGGCGCCGAGTGCGGGTTCGATAGGGACCGGGACGCGGGAAACACGGGCGCGACCGCTGCGGTCGGCGTCACGCTCAGTACTGACAAGTAAAATCGCGAGCTTTATCAATGAACATACACAAGACACAAGCGCGCGCGCACGTTTGCCCTACCACTTAGATCGATGCTGTTTCCGTTATGTTGTTAGTGGTTAGTATTCTTTACCTAAATGTTTGTTTACTATGCTTGCTTTGGCGCTTTTGGTTTGTGTGCTTTAGGCTTCGGATTTGGAGCTTATGTGCAAGCTCCATTTTTCATTGTACCAGTACAAATGTTATTTTTGTGATATAATGTTTCAATTTTCAGATATTTTCTTGTCCTGTAGTCACAGACTAGTACTTGTTGTATGGTCTAGCTGTGCCCGTAGGGCACATACCTCTTCACTTAATCTTTGGAGGACAAAATTAAAGATAATGAAAAGGTAAAAGTCAAGACAACTTAGTAGTGAGGTGACGCGAGCTTTTATGATTGACTGAAATAGTTGAAATACGTAAATCTATTTTTAAGTGCTGAAACACAGATTTTCAGACAGAATTATTCATTGAAAAAAAGCATTCTTCTCAAAAGCGTATTTTTCAGGGTTCCGTACCCAAAAGGTAAATCGGAACCCTATTACTGAGACTCCGCTGTCCGTCCGTCTGTCTGTTGGTCCGTCTGTCACCAGGTTGTATCTCATGAACCGTGATAGTTAGACAGTTGAAATTTTCACGGATGATGTATTTCTGAACAACAAATACTAAAAAAAACAGAATAAAATAAATATTTAAGGGGGCTCCCATACAACGAACGAGATTATTTTGCTCGTTTTTGCTCGATATTGATAACGGCTACAGAAAGACGCTTGAAATATTCATTGAATATTTAGTTAGGTATATATTAACTTTAAAAATTAATTAATTAATTAAAATAAAACAAATATTTAAGGGGGGCTCCCATTCAACAAACGTGATTATTTTGCTCGTTTTTATAGATAGTGGTACGGAACTCTTCAGGCGCGAGTCCGACTCACACTTAGCCATGTTTTTTTTTCAATTTGCTGTCATGTGAGCAATGACATATATTTTAAAATACTGTATTACAACATCATGTGCATCTGAACTGAGGGCCCATTTTTTAAATCGTGACGAATCAAACTGAGACTTATAGGGGATTTAGTTAAAAATTCTAAAAACTGAAAGCATAGGTTCCAAAATTTCTAAAACGTGAATTAAAACTTTTATAACCGAATGTGTTGGGCCCTCAATCCAGACGGTTGCAATAAGAGGCATATCTTAGATCTCAGAAAGTACCATCTCTGTGTTAATAATTTTCATTTTAGAATTTACTTAAGAATTTCTAACATCGTTACAGAAATTTTCAACTCGCTAGAAGATGGCATAACAGATCTAAGGCTGTTTAGCTTGGGCCCTCAGTTCAAACATATCTGAACTGAGAGCCCAAGATAGAATCTTCAAAATATTAGTTTTAACTGAAGAAATACAATAAAATTACGTTTTTATCATAAAGTCTAACACCTCAGTGAATTTCTAAAAAAGAAATATTCGTTAAAAAGTTATTGGTTTATTAGGTAAGTGAAAACTAAAATTATTAAAACGTCTGAACTGAGGGCCCAACGTTTTCGGCTATATTGACTTGGCTAAAACTTATAGAATAATGAAAATTACACCAAGTTCTTTAAGAAATTCTTTATAAAAAATTGATATATCGTTCGTTGTTCTTAATACCATACTTAAAGAAAAATGAATTTTCATTTTTATACGACCAAAAATTTGTAGGGTAGATATGATTTCAAAATATTTTTAGGACTGACCTACATCTTACCTCATAGTATCTTTTAAGTGAATTGTTTCCCAATATTACCACACATTATTCCCACTATCTAGTTTTTATTATTTTTATTTTTGAAACGTAAATTAAAATTATTTTCAAACGTTGATTTCGATATTTCGTAATTTTCTCGTCAGTTTCAACATACTACTAAATTAACAAGTTCGTTAGTAGTCTGTGTCATCTTCTCAAAATTTTCTTAATAAAAGGAAGGCAAGGCTCGCGCCTAGGAAGGTTGCTCCGAATCCTTCTGGGTGAGAGTGTAAAAAAATCTATATCCTTATAGCCACATTGATATCTACACGAACTCGGTTCTAATATTTTGCGCTATGAAAGGTATATAAAGGAACAGTGCTTAACGAGAAATGATATTGCTTTCCCCTTCAAAACGCTATTTATTGTAATAAATGTAAAATACCGGTGATTCTATTTAATTTTATCATGATAATAGTAATTATTTACTATTCTTGAGCTCGAGAGAGCTTTGTCTACGGAAGAGAACGCTTGGGTGTCTCTTTAGCTTAGAACGAATAAAAAAAAATAACAACCATGTTAGAACTACCTATATAATTTCAAATAATTTTCTATAATTTCGACGTTTATTGACGTTGAAATAAAAATATTACATTTTGAAATACATATTTTGTATTAAAATTCAGTAAAAGGTTGTACAATTCTGAAAGCGAGTCCCACTGCCAAACTGTGAATAGAATAGAATAGAATAGAATATTTTTTATCGCTATAAATACTGTGTACAATTTGCAGGTCGAATTGCAGTATTATATTTAACAACAGTAGACCCATAACGGGTATGCAATTTGAGAGTTACATTATAATATTTATATACTTAAAAATGTAGGTAATTGCTAAAATAACACCTATGACTTATTTAGTTTTACAAGCATAGTATTCATTAAGACTATAAAATACATTGTTTAGTAACCACTTTTTCAGCTTGAATTTAAATAAAGGCAAATCAAGTGCTTTGATTTCTAAAGGTAAATGATTAAAGACCCTTATGCTAGTACTAAAAGCACTATTACGATACAATTAATTATTAATTCTAGGTATGCATAAATCATATTTATATTTATCGCGGGTAATTGGACGTGATGTGATTTTATTATCAAAGTACTCTGGATTTTGTTTAATGAAAATTGTTGTCTCTAATATATAAATATTTGTTAACGTTAGATAATTATTTTCCTTAAATACATTTCTTAACGTTTCATCTGAATACATATTATATATTATGCGTAGACAGCGTTTTTGTAAGAGGAAAGTCGACTGTACATTTACTGAATTACCCCAGAATATCACTCCATAAGTCAGCAGTGGGTAAACGTGTCCAAAATAGGCAGCTCTGGCTACATCTACGGATGTCGTTTCTAAGAGTATAGAAAGAGCATAACAGTAACTACATATTTTCTTGTTTATGTTTAAGATATGGTCTTTCCAATTTAAGTGACTATCGATAGTTACTCCAAGAAAATTAATTTTGTCTACTTCTTCGACTTTTGTATCGTTTTCTGTGACTTGTAAATTGTAAGATAAAGTTTTGTAATTTCTAAATTGAATAAATTTTGTTTTTGTTAGATTGACATTTAAATTAACAGATTTGAGCCAGTTTATTTTAGTTTGCAATGTTTTATTAATATTGTTTTCGAAGTTAATTTTATTATTATGGGTATCTGGGATGAATATTGTGGCATCATCAGCAAACATTACACATAAGTTATCTGTAATATCCGGAAGTTCATTGATGTAAACTAGAAATAAAAGTGGTCCAAGTATGCTTCCTTGGGGTAGGCCAATTGTTACTTTTTTTGTTACTGATTTTATTTCTTCAAAGGTTTTGCTATTTTTGTTATACGAATCAATTACTGTAAATTGTTCTCTTTCCTTTAAATAACTTTCTAAAAGTTTAAGTGCTAAGCCTCGTACGCCTAAGCTTTCTAATTTTTGAAGCAGGGTATAATGGCAAACACAGTCGAATGCCCGGGACATATCGAGAAAATTGACTTTTGTTAAGAAGATTAAATTTGTTAAGGAATTGCATAAGACGAATATATATAACTTTTTCAAATAATTTAGAGAAGCAGGTTAATAACGCTATAGGTCTATAATTCTTAAAATCTTTTTTACTGCCTTTTTTAAATAAAGGTTTTATTTTTGCTATCTTTAATTCTTGGGGGAATACTCCAGACTCGATCATAAGATTTAAAATATAGACAAGTGGTTCAGCTATGTATTCTAATGAGTTCTTTATTACCTTAATAGGTATATTATCATAACCACAACTTTTTTTGTTTCCTAAGTTCACGGTTAGTTATTTTACCTACGAAAATGTTTTTTTTTCTTTTGGAGACGAAATGTCATTCTGAATTTCAGAGGTAAAATTACTGTGAACGCACTTATTAACCACTAATTGGACACTGCATATACAATGTTTTTGGTCTTGTACTAGCGATAATTTTAAGGCGTGAAAAATACACCTAATTTTATCGACAAAAACACTCATGTTGGGGTCTATCGTCTCTCCTGTCGGTAAGGCCGCCATTTTAAATTTGACTTTTTATTTTAGTTGAACCTGCCGAAAATATAGATTTCTCTGGATTTTTTTTAGTTTTTCTCGCATATCTTAAAAATACTGCTTTCAAACAATACCAAATTCAAATGAAATCCGATTGAATTTATCATATAAAAACCTTTCCGAAATTAGCTTCTTTGTATGGAAAATTAAATTTACTATTTTATTATCCTGACCTATATTTACTGAAAATAAATATAGGTCAAATAAAAAAGTTTTATTTTCTTTATTAGATTCCGATTGATCTTTATTTTTTTTGTATTTTTATATTTTGTACATACTTACCTACATTAAATAACATTATGGACACTCTACAAATTTTGCTCATACAAATAATTTAAAATGCATTTTCTCTTAAAGTACTGTATTAAGAACAACGAACGATATATCAATTTTCTATAAAGAATTTCTTAAAGAACTTGGTGTAATTTTCATTATTCTATAAGTTTTAGCCAAGTCAATATAGCCGAAAACGTTGGGCCCTCAGTTCAGACGTTTTAATAATTTTAGTTTTCACTTACCTAATAAACCAATAACTTTTTAACGAATATTTCTTTTTTAGAAATTCACTGAGGTGTTAGACTTTATGATAAAAACGTAATTTTATTGTATTTCTTCAGTTAAAACTAATATTTTGAAGATTCTATCTTGGGCTCTCAGTTCAAATATGTTTGAACTGAGGGCCCAAGCTAAACAGCCTTAGATCTGTTATGCCATCTTCTAGCGAGTTGAAAATTTCTGTAACGATGTTAGAAATTCTTAAGTAAATTCTAAAATGAAAATTATTAACACAGAGATGGTACTTTCTGAGATCTAAGATATGCCTCTTATTGCAACCGTCTGGATTGAGGGCCCAACACATTCGGTTATAAAAGTTTTAATTCACGTTTTAGAAATTTTGGAACCTATGCTTTCAGTTTTTAGAATTTTTAACTAAATCCCCTATAAGTCTCAGTTTGATTCGTCACGATTTAAAAAATGGGCCCTCAGTTCAGATGCACATTACAACATCGGATTGAAAAGATAAAGAAGGGTTCTAATAAATCACAATAGAAAATGCTATTTTCTCCACTCTCTCTTTCTCCAGTATTTAATGAAAAATACAGTCAATAGTTAAATTGACTTACTTTTTAACCGACTTCAAAAAAAGGAGGAGGTTCTATGTTCGACTGTTTATTTGTTTTTTTTTTTTATGTATGTCCACCGATTACTCGAAAACGGCTGAACCGATTGACATGATTCAAACGCCACTTTATCAGGTTTGCTCCCAAGTTGGTCCCATTTTTTGAAAATTTTAAATCAATTAAGTAGTTTTCGAGTAATCCTGAAAATACTGTAATTTTTTAGGTAACTTTTGCACGAGTTTTAACGGATCTTCAGACATAACTTCTTTGTTTATAAAACGATTTAGATGATTCTTGTTTCGTTAGAAAGGGGATACTTTAAGGATGTTTTCATTTAAATTTCCTTCACATTGGACCTTGGACTTCGAAGATACACAAGAGAACTCTTCAAAATCAAATATGATAGTGTATTAGGATTACTCTACGGTATTGAAAGGTTTCGCATCAGCCATTTTTATTGCCACTGCTGGGGCTGGGATACAAGCCTTACTTATGGGCTGATGAATAGGATGGACCATACCCACCGCGCGGGCCCAATGCGGATTGGTGGGTGTTAATGTGCAAATGTAGCTGGAACTAACGGCTTAACGTGTCTTCTGAAGCACGGAGGAGCTCGAGATAATACACTTTGGTCACCTACCCCATGTCTGATCCTTGCTAAAATTAACAGTGCGAAAAATGGATATTGAGTTACTAGGCGTATTATACCATTGAAAAGTGTGAAATATGAATAAAATATATTTATATCATCGCTTACATTTACTTATACATACCTACCACAATAAAGTAAAAAATAAAAAAACTTTTAAAAATTAAAAAGAAAAAACAGCTTCAAAAAACAACAGCTCTAAAAAGCAAGAAATAATATTCAAATCTGCAGAATTACTATTCAAGTACCTACGCATTTCTGATATTAAAAAACGTCTTATGAAGTCGGGTGGGGCTTTAAGAATTAAAAAATCAAATTGAGAAAGAGAAACCACGATAAATGTTATTATGATTAAAAAAGAAAAATATCTTTAGCTCCACCCGACTTCAAAAGACGTTTTTTTAATATCAGATATGCGTAGGTACTTGAATAGTAATTCTGCAGATTTGAATATTATTTCTTGCTTTTTAGAGCTGCTGTTTTTTGAAGCTGTTTTTTATAGCATTTTTTTAAGGTTTTTTGGAGGAGGTTTTTCTTTTTATTTTTTTTCAGTTTTCCTTTTTAAGATTTAAAAAAAAACTAAACGCTTTGCATGGGCTATTTTCTTAACTATTACGTTTCTTTAAATCACCGTTGATCATGTTTCGATAAAAATTGGTGCCGCGGTGTGACTGTCAGTTTCAGGCATTGGTTTGAAAACGTCGTAAAGTATTATTAGTGAAGTACCTTCATATATTTTGCGTGTAAGGTTTTATGTAATAAGTTATCTTTAATATGTTTGTGCCAAAAGTCACAGTGGTCAGCAAACTAACCACCTTGTTCCTCGAAAACCTTAAGTTGTAATTTTTTTTCTGGTATAATAAACCGAAGTTAAACCGAATATCTAATTGTTTCATTTATAAAATCATCTATGTGAAACTGTGACTGAAAGAGTTTAATAATGCAAAATTATACCCATTAGTCATCGTGACCCACATCAAACATTGTGCGTCTCACACCTCTGTACACAGGTGGCGCGAATGTCCCGCTTGCGCGTGCGCATCGCCGCTGCAAGGACGTTCACCCTAAGAATTTTCACTGAAAATTTTACTTCATCCCTTTCTTTATGCTTATTTTTTTAAGATTTATATATTAAATATTAAAAAAAATAGTTTCTTTCATTCTGCGGATAAAGGCCATGACAATGGTTTCGTAAATAAATATTAATTTCGAGTCGATTTAGGTAATTAATTTACATTTACTTTTTAGCACAACCACCTTCAAACTAGTAACCGTTATTTTATGATGTATCACCTATAATATGCGGTAAATAAATAAAACTTTTGTTACTCGAATCAACACGTCTGCGAATGCAGCTGATCAAATTCATTGTTGGTATTCAATTCACATATTCTGTTGTCTCTAAAAATGTGAAGTTATAAAATAAAATAGCAAAAAAAAATTAAATTTTGCTCGAATCAACAATAATTAATCGTAAAATTAAGCAAAGTCAGCAATTATTCATACGATTTCAAAATAAAATATAAGAAACCGAAGTTAATATTTGTCATGAAGAAGTATGGAGCAAAAAGTAATCTGCTTTAGCACGTTATTGGCATAGACCATATCGAAACCTTGGTCTATTAGTTTATTTCGTTGTATTTTACTAGTCTTTTATTCTCTTGGTAAATTAAATTTGAGCAACTTTAGTCGAATATTTTGTGCACGAGCTCCGCATAAACTCGTAGTCGGCTCGTAGCCGTAGCAAATTCCAAGTGGACATTAAAATTTATTACACTCGTGAGGACAATTTCAAAACATTTTTTTTTCATTATTGTATGTTAAGTAATTTGTTGTATGGTCTGTGGTTTAGTACTAATTATACTAAACAAACAATAATGAATGACAAACAACAGAATGATGAATCTAGGAAATGAGTGGATAAGACATTTAGACATCATATGGTAGCAGTCGAATGTGTGGCAAAGGCTCTTTGCGGTACGTCTCTTTTTGCCATTATTATTACATTTTCAAGGATCATAGTTATTACAATTTATCAGGCGCACGTCAACGAAACATTGACTATTACAGAAAACGGAGATACAGAAGAATAAATAATGCTAATCAGATCAGTGTATAGCTATCTGGATCTCCTTCATAGCCATCATCAGATCTGATCATAGCTCGATCAATCCCTGGCGGAGAACCAAGGTTTCAAAGTTACCTCGTTTGTACGAAAATCGACTGGTGTTTCTAATTATACGCCCGGTAGATATCTGATATATCAGATATCTACTGATATATCAGATCTATCGGGCGTTCTAACTCAGATATCTATCGGGCGTTCTAACTATTTAGTTACTGTGTCTTATACTCTCACATTACGTAGGCAGCAAAAAATTCGCCCATCATCACGGGATTAAGCCGCGAGCGCAGATAAGATTGCGAGCGTTTCTATGTGTTCAGGCTTCGCTAGCAATGCAATAGCTACAATAACAGGATTTATTGTTACGTCATTAGTGTTATTTTCGTTTTGTTTCAGTTTTTTCACAACAGAATCTTTAGAAAGAAAGGAATATACTGGTGGGTAGCACTTCTATGCGGAAACACCCCTCTTTGCGAGTATTCTCGGTTAAAGGGAAGCCTAAAATGTGTGACTCGTTCTTTAGAATCATTTATTTATTTAAATGCCAGTTTACAGATGAGATATTTAAAAACAATATTAGAGTTCATTGCTGTTCCTTTATGAACTTAATTTCTTATACGAGTATTAAGGACAAAATAGTGTTAGTTTGTATTTCGTTATAAGTAATTTGTCACATTTATTGAGCAAAAAATTATTAAAAAATACCTACAATGCCTACTTGTCTTTCGATACAACTTAAATGTGTCAATAAGGTGTCAATGAATAGTAATGATAAGCTTTGTTTTTATTATTTTTTATATATAATTTTAGAATAAATGCAGTCTCGCGGTACCCAAAATTACTTTCGTTTAACAGCGAAACACCGAAACACCTTTAAAGAACTGTTAACATCTCCCAAACAAAAAATTGTATGATTTCATTAATGTAGTACCTACCTAGGTACTTCGCGCATTATTGTTTTTTTTTATAAACGGATAGTGAGCGACTTCATGAGTGACTGGCTGACTCACCCCTCTGAATTTGGTGTGTTTAATCCACATATTTGCTTGTAATTTCAGCAAAGGTGTTCAAACAACAGCTCGTCTTTTATTTAGGGGCTATAGGATTATATAACAGAATAGATAAGATGTATTTATCTAGATTAAATCTTCGACACCTAGGCATTAGTCTAAAAACTATTAATAATATTTTACTAGTCAACTAAAGTTGACATGATGTTTGTTATAGGATGAAGTAGGAAGAAAAAACATTCTATACAACATGTTACAAAAATACCCCTAATGCCGAATATGGTAGATAGGGACCATCAAACTGAACAACTTTTACTATGACCAACTCTGGAATCACGAAAAAAAGTCAACTGTTTCATACAATAATTAAAATCGAATATATCAAAATGTATGAAACAGCTGATTTTTTAGGTATTTTTGTAGCATGTTGTATATGACTTAAATAAAATACACGAGTAATATGAAAACTTACGAAGCATCCCTTCATCTAGAACGAACTACAAAACAAAAACAAATCGCCAGTAAATCTTCACGTGGAAATACACGTTACACTATATTTAAATTAAAAATTCTTGAGTTTTATTATTTAACTGCAAGCCAAGGCCCCAGATAAGACAATTGTTCTGTTAGCCGATGATCTTACGACCGGCTCGGTTACAGTTACGGTAATGGAGTTAACAGCCAACTTGCAATATTGATTAATCTAATAAATTGGATGGTGTGAGCAAACGATAATGTAATAACGAATCTGACGTCATTTTTGTTATTGGCATTCAAATACATTGCTTTTAAATTTGTCTGTTAACATATTATAATGCTGGTACTTAATTACCTGGTTAAATTGATTGGACCAAAACCAATCCTTAAACCTATAAAAAATATATACGTGAATACAACAAAAAAGACTGCCAAATCGGTTGAGCCGTTCTCAAGTGATCTGAAGTTTGTGTTGTGAAAATATCGGAAGAAAATCATGGAAATTAATCAGCACACTCACAAAGATATCAACCGTGCGCAGAAGCAATCATTATTTTCATGATTTACGTAAACAAGATAGTGAGCTTTAAATCCAGAAATCAGTAAAATTTTAGGACATAAACAAACCTCAATATTATGACTATTATGCAACAAGAGCTTAAAGTAGTGTATTGTGTCCCGGGCGCTATATTACTCAGGATTCTAGCCTACAATCCCTACAATCCCTGGTACTCGGGGTTCAAGTTCGCCCAAGACAAATACACATTTTGTAACGTTGTGTTTTTTTTCTATGTCGAAAAACAACGTTACATTTTTATATTTATTATTATTCCATCTTATTTATTTATTTACAAACATAAAACACTAATTTATTATTATATTTCATTTCTTATTCTATATTTATTTCATACATGCGACCTCATTTCATCCATACTCCAAATTCAAACTATCAACCTCCTTGTATAAAACTTCTTGGTATCCATGTATTTATTTTTTTTAACTTTTTAATTCAGGTTCGACAACATTTGAATATATTTAAATATTCTACTATCCTTTTCTTACACATCCATTTTACACCATTCATCCTTTTCACTCTATTACTTTTTCTTGTGTTGGCCGTTTTCGTGGTTTTTCCCGCCTTTTCTTGGAAAAATTTTCACTGCTCACGGCGCGAAGCTGATTTTTGCTCCGAACTTTAAGGAGACTGATATGAATTTAAAAAAATGTTGTAATTTTGTTGTTTCCTTTTGAGAATATCATATTTTTGTTGTGCTTTTCATACTATTTTTTGGAAAACTTGTTGGAGGAACAAAAACCAATATATGTTCAAAAACCGCTGTGAATATCATTTTCATGATAACCAGTGTTAATTAAGAAAGGGAGGGAAGAGGTGGAAAGATATTAAAAGATTTTAAAATATATTGATTTATATATATTTTTTTTATTAATTTGATGATAAAACTATCATTAATTAGTACCTACCGGCATCATCTAAAGAAGTTCTGCAGATCGGGGCAGCTCCAGTCCTAATCTCGGAAGTTTTATACGTGTTTTTCGTCTGCTTCAAGTAAGAGCGTTCTTATTTTTATAATTTTATCAAGAATAACTGCGACTTCGGTGCAACGAGACGACCGACGGCAATAAATTGTACTATCGAAGACCTCGATTTCATATAAACAACTTTTAATTTTTATAACTAATTCTTTTTTTTATATTATATCATAATTTAAGAGAGCAAAAGATAAGGTGCCCACCCCATTCATTTTGTATACTTAGTGTAATGTCAATCATTTGAACATCCTTCCTACTTATCATACATAAATCTTAGTTTTAAGTTTTTTCCTTACATCTCGTTTAGTGTTTTTATTTTGTTTTAATATACTTGTACATTTTTATTCTAGTAGTTTTATTTGTAAATATTTAAAATCTGCTCACTATTTCTTGTGTCTTAGCCGGGCCAGGAAATAGTTGACAATTTAAGCCCGCGATGCATACTCTACTTGTTATACTTTCTGCAAGACAATTGAAACCAATAGCTGTTATAAAGAAAGTACTTAAGTATTTATTTGAAAAAAATTGTTGACTATTCTGTAGTGGTCAGTTCGACATCCGAATAAATCATTCTTGATGCGTGGGTGAAAATGAATTTCGTAAAAAGTTTAAATGTTTTTCTTTTTTTTAATTTGTAGGCGGTGCAAAGAAAATGGTAACATACAGCCTAACTCAGGATAAAATCTTATTGCACCTAAACATTTTTGAAACCAACCTCGATCAAGCACGACTATATGGGTTGCATTCCAAATTCAAATTCCATTATTTCCCATGGGGAAAAATGACTTACTTTAGGAAAGGTTTGCATGACACATAATATGACATTGACGAGCAGGTAGTACAAAAACACTGTATATGATAATATCACTAAAATCTTTAGTTTGAACCTTCTACTTGAGATGAAAATCGGGGTATTCAATTGTTTTAAGATAATAATAAACTCTTGCGAGTTCGGTAAGTGGGGTATCGCTACAGAGGCTGCGCCAACGGCGATTAGATAGGCTCCCCAAACAAGATACGCGTGTTGATACAGCCAGCCAATTAATTAGGTAACAGCCTGCGCGGGCGCCGCCCTGGGTCACATGCTCGCTGCTTGAGGAGATGAGGCTCCATACTACTTCTCATAAGGCAAGCCAGCGAACAGGCTGCGCGGGCGCCGCCCTGAGTCACATGCTCGCGCTTGAGGAGATGAAACTACTCCTCGGTAGAATAAAGCATTATGAGGAAAGTGTAACTAACACTTGTAACTAACGTATTTTGCTTTTTTTTTCAAGCATTATTTTTTATTTGTAGGACTATTACCTACCTCCTGAAATAAATAAAAAATAGCATCGTTAATCCACATCATTATAGTATACTTGTCCTATTTAGTAAACAGCTATTGATAGTTGTCGTATGTCTTTTAAATTTAAATCGTTATTGCAAAATATATTATGTTGTCTTATTAAATCAAATTGTCACTAAATAATAACTTATTTTTTTCGTACTCTTTGTGGGGAAAACCAAATGTTGTATTTTATAATTGATTTTATAGTAAATAATTGGGTGAAGATTGTTTACCATTTATCAAATAGGACAAGTAAGGTTAAACTTACATATAAGACCTGCGACTAATGTCTCCGCGAAAGTAAGATGTAGATATTTAATTTCCTGTAATAGTAGATTATTTAAATTTTTAGGACATTATATTTGAAATCCAGCTATTGTGAGAGACATCACCTTAATATGTTGTGCTACTAAAATTAGCAGCTCTAGATTATGAGGCCCTCTGAGTTAAGATAAAGTATGATTGAGGTTTCATTACGAAATGACCTCAATGGCTTACCGGGTTACGCATAAAACAACACCATAGTTAACTCGAACGTTGTTATTTTATACCATAAAGTTGAAAATAACTACAAACTAACTCAGAGTATGAGAAAAATCATTATTCATTTCTCCGATTCCAATCGAAAACCTAAAGCATATTTTCTGAAATAGTTTGTTTTCTTTATTGATCTGCCCCCCTACCGCGTAAGAACATTGATATGAAGTTCATGTAAATGTTGACAATTCAAATCCCTATTTTTATGGACTTGAATATTGTCAACATTTTTGGTCTTTTTAACGACATCCCTAATAACGAGACCAGATTCGTTGCAAAAAAACAAACAAATCAACAAAAAAGCTATAAAAATAGAGAATTTTAAGTTCCAACATTTACATGAACATATCAATATAGTTACGCGGTAGAGCCCCAATGGGAATTGAACGCGATAACGAGTACCTACTCGACCACCAGGCACACAGGCACTATTTGGTAATCTGAGACATAGGAGCTTATTTCATTGATTAGGCGTTTATTTATCATCGTCTTTAATTATTTTACATGCTCTTTGAAAATTACTTCTCTATACAGTTTGTTCATGCAAAGATAGTTTTTATATTGTAGTTTTTACTAGGTCCATAATGTCTGTCAAGTTCAAACAAAAAAATCCTAAATTTAGCATGAAAAAGTAATGCAAGATATTAATTATAAACCCCATTAATATTACTAGTTATCTTGCAAGGATCTGGCAGGCGGTAATAGATAACATAACACTGAGGAATTCGACCTAATCTCATTTGTTGTGGACATAAGCAGCGCATGCGCATACTAACGCTGGTGCAATTTATGTTGCATTTGTGATTTCTGTCCAAGTAAGTAACTAGATAAGTGTAGAGTAGCATATCTATTATCTACTTAAATGTTCTATTTAAATCAGCCATGTACGATTAAAAAAAATGTTTGAAAACGCGGTAGGTATAATCCGCGAGAACCCTTTTGCCGTTTGAATGGCATGAAGCCTTGTCAAACTGAGACGTTTATGTTAAAGTAAAGTAAAGTAAGTAAAAGTAAAAAATTGCTTTATTCACATAAACTTAGTAATTAAGCGCTTTTGAATCGTCTATATTTTCTACCACCCGTTCCAGACTTTTTTAACTGACAAGAAGAAGAATGTTCGCCGGCCAGCCACAGGGATATCTATCCAAAAACACGGTGTCACACATCCGAGGTGAGGGAACTTTTGCTGTAGTTGATTAATTAAATTCACTTTGACAAGGTTCCATGCCATTCTCATTGCGTGCGGGTGTTTGAATGCCGCAGTTCCATAAAGAAATTACTACATTTTTTTCTTTTTTTTAGAGATTACTTAAATCTCTGTAAAGTTTTATCAATCTTAACAAGAAGCCTTTTAAATACCTAATTGTACAAACAACAGAGTACCTACCTTAATAATGTGTAGGCACTGTATACTTCCTATATAAATATTAATATGTTAAAGTATATGTTATCTCGTACCAATTTACGATATTATGTAACGTTGTGTTTTTTTTACATAGAAGAACAACGTCACATTCTCATATTTATCAATATTCCATCTTATTTATTTATTTACAAACATAAACACTTCTTCTTCTTCTTTTTTTTTTATGGCAATCTACTTTCCTCTTGGAAGTAATTTTTGCCAGTGTCAAGTGTTAAAATTAAATAGTTCAGTGGTAGATATTGTTTAATTTTTCATTAGAATGCGGGTGCATCGCATTCTAATGCTGCTTGGAGCATTTGGCACCAAGTCTATCAAGACAGTTTACTCGGTTAGTTCTGCCGAAGCCAACACTTCAATAAAAGTCTCAGCTTCACACAACCAAGATCGCGCCTATTTAAATTATCCCACATATTTTTCAGTTGTGTAGACACTTGTACCATATAACTGCACCAATTTTAAGACACAATATCCACTATGAATCAATTTGAAAATAATTAAAATAGACACCAAACCGAACTCGACAAAATGGCGCCAAAAAAACTCAACATAAACACTAATTTGTTATTATATTTCATTAATTTTCCTTAATCTATATTTATTTCATACATGCGACCTCATTTCATCCGTACTCCAAATTCAAACTATCAACCTCCTTGTATAAAACTTCTTGGTATCTATGTATTTATTTTTTATAACTTTTTAATTCATGTTCGACAACATTTAAAAATATTTAAGTATTTTACTATCCTTTTCTCACACATCCATTTTACATCATTCATCCTTTTCACTCTAATACTTTTTTCTTGCGTTGGCCGTTTTCGTGGCTTTTCCCGCCTTTTCTTGGGAAAATTTTCACTCTTCACGGCGCGAAGCCTATTTTAACTTTAAGGAGATTGATATAATTTTGAAACAAATGTTGAAATTTTGTTGATTCCTTTTGAGAATAACGTATTTTTATTCAGTAAGTATTTTAAAAGTAAATTAAATATTGATTTTTATAAATTCTTTATGTGTTTGATGAAATCGTTTGATTTTTTTTAGGCTTTTCATGCTGTTTTGGAAAATCTCGTTGGAGAAACACAAACAACTTTTATTAAATACTGTGCAAAACCGCTGTTAATATCATTTTCATGAAAATTGCTTTAAATCAATAGAGGGTATGTATGTATTTTAAGAAAATTCTTTAAACTGTTTTTTTGTATTTTTTTATCTATAAATATTTATTATTCCTTTTATTAACTCCTTTAATTTGGTGAACCTATTATTAATTAGTACCTACATTATCTCAAGAAGTTCTGCAGCTCGGGGCAGCTCCAGTCCTGATCTTGGAAGTTCTTATAGGTACGTGCTTTTCGTCTGCTTCAAGTAAGGGCGTTCTTATTTTTATGATTTTTACTTAACAAGAAAAAATGTGACTTCGGTGCAGCGAGACGACGATTTTAAATTGTACCATAGAAGACCGCGATTTCGTATAAATAACTTTTAATTTTAATAACTAAATATTTTTCATATTATTTCATAATTTAAGAGAGCAAAAGATAAGGTGCCCACCCCATTCATTTTGTACAGTTAGTGTAATATCAATCATTTCATCACCTACCTTTACCATACATAAGTCTTTGTTTTAAGTTTTTCTTACACCTCTTTTAATGTTTTTATTTTTTTTAATATACTTGTACCTACATCTTTAGTCTACTTGTTTTATTTGTAAATATTTAAAAAAATCTGCTCAATATTTCCTGTTTCTTAGCCGGGCCAGGAAATAGTTGACTAAAGGTTCTATCTAAGAGTATACATTGGATTTATAAACGGAATATTATAGTTTGATCATTGTCGGAGTCCGCTGGAGGCCTCCCCCGCGGAAGCTCGCAGATTGTCCACCTGACTGCACTTATTAGCTGGGTATCTTAATTCTGCAATTGGCGTGCTTCATCTAATCTACTTCACCTACGCACCATCATTTTTAAATCGACTTCACTTATTTCATTGCACGCTTGCAGTTGGTGACAGGAGTCATTTCGTTGCTGTTAATTTTTCTGCAGGCGCTAAAATGTTTTATTAAGTTACCTTTATATAAAACTAGCGGCCCGCCCCGGCTTCGCACGGGTACAATGTAGTTACTAATGTGGTGAGTGTGAAGTTATTAGACTATACTACAGGACATCTTATATAGTGGTGGCCACATAATTAAGGACGCCAGTCGATTTTCATACAAACGAAGTAACTTTTAAGCATTGCTTCTCCGCCAGTAACTGACCGAGCGGTGATCTGGTGGTGGCCATCCAGGGAATAAATGGAGGAGATCTAGATTTCTAGGCACACCCAAGTGATCTGACCAGCATTTTAAGAGATGTAAGGATATGTTTAATAGACCGCGAATATAGCATAAAAATGTATTAAAATCCTGCAAATGAAAATTCTGATGCTTACTTCTCTTAGAATGCTGACCAGATCAGTTGGGTGTGTATTGCGATTTGAATCTTCTCCATTTACTCCCTGGATGGCCATCATCAGATCACAGCTAGTTCAACCCCTAGCGGAAAACCAAGACTTCAAAATTACCTCGTTTGTATGAAAATCGACTTGTGTCCTTAATTATGTGACCACCACTATATGTATATACGACGTACACAACTTACGCAAGGGGTGTTATAAGTTTGACCTGTGTGTGTCTGACTGTCTGAGGCAACCTAGCTCCCAATGTTATGGACCGATTTTGATGCGGTTTTTAATGCATAGTGTACAGACGGCGGGACTCCTCAACCATTGATCCGATTATGATGAAACTTTGGTGAGTTGTTCTGCTTACGACCGAGAAGGTCCCTGGCTAAAAAAAACGGAGCATTGCAATACGCATGCTAGGTGCAGCTAGTTCTAAATAAAAATATGTTGTGCATTATCAGGATTATCAATCTCGATCATCCAACACTTCTCTATATACCTACCACTTTTTTTTTGTCATGTTATCCGGTTGCAAAATAAAAAAGCTATTGGGCGAGCTGACTCGAGCTGACTAATGTCGCCTGCTCTCGAGCAGGCGACATTAGAGCTGGCCATGGGAGAAACAATCACTGCCCAGATCTACACCAGCCGCCCTTAAACTTTGTCCCTGTGCTTAATTAATTGTCATAGCATAGGCGACTTGACCCGACATTGTATTCTTTTAAAATTAATCTGATAATCAGATGGAATAATTTTACAACGCAATAAGGAAAAATGACAGCACTGCCAACATAACGCCATAGGTACTATTCAATGAAATGCATTCTACCTACTCTCAGGGGAAATGCCCAAAGATAATGTAATACTACGTTGAGATGTCAAATGATATTTATTTTTCTTAATTAATCAATCAAATGCACTAAGAAGTTTCAATTCCGACGTCGAAGTCAATCACCCCAAAAGTAGCTTTCTACCACTTTTTAACCCTGTTAGGGGATAAATATTAAAAAAATACGAAACACGTGTTCAATTAATTTTGTTAAAGAATGTCTATGCCAAATTCCAAGTCAATCGGGCCAAGGAATCGCGTTCTCCCATACAAACTTTATCACCCTGTTTCGCCCTTTTAGGGGTTGAATTTCGTAAAATCCCGTCTTAGTGAACACCTACGCCTTAAAAGGAGCCCCCATGCAAAATTTGAGACTCCTAGCACTTGCAGTTTCTGAGATTTCGTGATCAGTGAGTGAGTGAGTGAGTGAGTGAGTGAGTCATTTTCCCTTTTATATACAAGGTGTTACAAAAGTACCCCTAATGCCGAATATGGTAGATAGGGACCATCAAACTGAACAACTTTTACTATGGGACCAACTATGAAATCGCGAAAAAAAAATCAGCTGTTTCATACATTTTGATATTTTCGTAATTAATTTTGGTATGAAACAGCTGTTTTTTTTTTCGTGATTTTAGAGTTGGTCCCATAGTAAAAGTTGTTCAGTTTGATGGTCCCTATCTACCATATTCGGCATTAGGGGTACTTTTGTAACACCTTGTATATAGATTTACTAAGTTAAGTTTTTCTTATCTTCTAATGTAGTACCTATTTGAAAGTCCCTAGTACCTTCAGTTAATTAAAAATCTTTCATGGGTCTGGCTTAAAGTGCATAACATAATACAATGAAATGAATTAGTTAATTACATAACTTTATGAAATTCTTTAAGTAGGCATAATACTAGAAGTAAGTATTAAGAAAATATGAAATCTATCTTGTCTTGATACTGCAGTCACTTCCTGTCTGTACCCTGCCGATGTGTCCCACATGCGCGGACCCAGTGCAGAATTGATGCACTTTGCCCGTTGCATTGCATCGTAGCTGCGCGTGCGATCAGCCATCGCCGGCCAACAGGTAATGATGATGGAGCAGCCTTGCGCGCAGATTACCTACCTAACCTGATTGCTGCTGCTAAAAATAACTGTGAACACTTTGTTAATGAACATACTATGAGGACGAGAACATGATAAAGAAGACGTTAGGCAAAGACTACTATAGTGTAAAAAAAAACAATTATTAGGTTACCTAATGTTTTTTGCAGAGTAATTTGAGACCTACCAACGACGACGCCAGGCTATTACGAGGAATTTTGTTAATAATGTTTCTAAACATAAAATCGCACACTCTGTAAATATTTGACAACATCACAATATTGCTCCGATTCCAAAGTAAGTAGCTAAAGCACTTGTGTAATGGAAATCAGAGACAACGGTGGTATCACAAACCAGACCTGAGCCAATACAGAAAAGTTCGTTTTCTAAATTGACCCAACCGGGGATCGAACCCGGGACCTCAGAGATGGCGACACCTTGAAATGAAAACCGGTGTGCAAAGCCATTCGACCACGGAGGTAAGCACTGGTATCTCTATCTACGTAACATTCTCAGATAATTACGTTTGTTGTTACTCTATCAATACCAGTCATGTATCATGTTATGATGTAAGTAGTCATGATTTTTATACTGAGAGCGTAAAGTTTAATTTATTCGCATATAAACATGATACAAACAGTTTAATCATAATATTTTCTTAGTACGGTTAACCTTATAGCAAAGATCCCCTGGTACACATATCCCTCCCTACCAAGGTATCCCTACTGGAGGGAGAGGGATAAGTGAAAACTCAATAAAATATACACTTTAGTACCTAGCTATCGGGTTTTTTCACTTGTGCCAATTACAGTATTTGCAACACGTGTTTTAAACAATAACAAATTTAATCATTATTGTGCATAAAAAGTCTCGATTATTATAGCAACATTTCTTGAAATTGTGACACACACGTATGTCCTGTTATTAGAAAAAGTCTAGATTAATGTTGCGAAATTGTGATTGGCACAAGTAAGTATATCTGACAATATAACGTATTTTATTCCTTCCTCATTTTAGTAGGGATCAGTGAATTAGTTTCCACTCCGACGTAGGACGACCTCCATGGTAGAGTGGTTCGCACGCCGGTTTTCAAGGTGCGCCATCTCTGAGGTCCCGGGTTCGATCCTCGGCTAGGTCAATTTAGAAAACGAACTTTTCTATATTGGCTTAGGTCTGGGTGTTTGTGTTACCACCATTGTCTCCGATTTCCATAACACGAGTGATTAGCTACTTACTTTGGAATCGGAACAATGTATGTGATGTTGTCAAATATTTATTTATTTATTTATAGCACTTACCTGTTCCTACTAGTAGATACTTAGTAGATTATTTACCACTTGTCACTACCAGTAGATATAAGTGGATATTTATTCCACTTATCCCTACCAGCCCCCCCTAGTATGACCACCGAAACGCGTTTAGTTATATAGCGATTAATCGCGTTTAACTGTCAAAAGACAATGGAATTTGACAGTCGAGTGTCGATAAAACGCTGTCACGCGATATACAACATGTTACAAAAATACCCCTAACGCCGAATATGGTACATATAGCGACCATCAAACTGAACAACTTTTTCTATGGGACCAACTCTCAAATCGCGAAAATAAATCAGCTGTTTCATACATTTTGATATTTTCGATTTTAATTTTTGTCGTCTGTGTTCACCCTCATTAGTTTAAAAAATATTCAAAGAAATAAATTAGGTAAGTGTATGGGAACAAAGCAAAAATAAAATCAATCGTGTAAAATATCCTATTATTTTAATAGACTCAGTCGATACAATAGTAATGCTTTATAACAATTTCAAAACACGGTTTGAAAAGTACTTAATCTAGTGATTACAGTTTACATTTAGAATACTTGGCACTAATTTATGATTACTGACTAGTACAATTATTACTTAGGCTAAGCTTAGAAAAAGCATTTTGCTTAAAACAATTCATATTTACAACAGAATATATCACATTTAAGGTATTTAGAATCGTTAAAAACTGTCGCGTCAATTACGTAAAAATTGTCAATCGCAAATGAGCGTTACCGGAGCGCTTTATTGTTAGTTTTTATTGTTCCGCGTGCAGTGAGATTCTGCTTTAACTATACACTACAACTATCATCTCTGCGGTTTCAACACATTCATTTCATTCCCCCTGTATGAGTACGCCTTAAAATTTCCAATTTTCTGTCCGTCCTTATACAAGTACATCTTAAAGCAGGTTTCGCAGAAGAATGCGGGGTCGAAAGGCACGCGGTCGCACCCGACGACCACCCACCGCGCGCCGAACTCTGCACAAGTGGTGCAGTACACGGAATGCAGCTGGCCACTGGCGCGGTGCAACGGGAATAGAGAAGCGAGGCTCGGGTCGCTCGGACCGAGAAGACGAATTTCAGAGAATGTGAATAGGTGCTCGCAGTTGCCTTGGTGCACGTATACCTGGGTACAAAGTTTATGGTGAAAGCTTTGATCATTTATAATATTATTCTAAACTCTAGATAGTGTTGCGCTTTTGACGAACTTAACCAAACAGGCCAACTTTTTTTTAGGTTAGTGTGCGTTTTAGCAACACCGCGTCCAAGGAGTATTGTAAAAAACTATGGCCGCGTCCTTAGAACAGCTCTAAGGCCACGTCACACTGCTTACAATGTGTGTGTGTGTGTTTGTTTTAATTTTTATCACATCGACTGTCTATAGACATATAAATAATCAAAGACTGAATGTTACATTTGATGCTTGTTATCAAATTATTTTGAACCATTTTTGTGGACCAGTAGTTTCAGCAATTAACTTTACTCGAAGATCTGAGCACTCTTTACTACTCATTTTCATTAGACATAGCAAGACCCGTATTTTTGAATGGCTTGTTGGGTGGCTTTATCAGTCACACCATACCATATTCGGCATTACGGGTTTTTCGTAACACCCTGTGTACTGACCTCCGGATGGCCCAGCCGCAGCGGCACCTCGTCCGCCCTGGTGGTGCACAGGTCCCTGGCCGCGAACTGGCCGAGCCCGCGGCGCGCCGCCCACGCGCGGATCCCCGCCGAGTGGTCCGAACACCCCGCCCGCGTGTCCACGTAGAACACGTTGTTGATGAATAAAAATCCAGACGGGAACAAATCCTGGAAATGCGTTAAAAACTAATGCTTTCAATAAAAACTTTATTTTAGATTCGCTTTCCTCGAGTAGAAATTCGAAACGAGGTTCGTCTGCATCCGATGTAGTCAAATCTTTTATCTGGCAAAAATTATGTTTCAACCTAAGATACAACATATTTGACGGGTTCGTGATGCTGCATCTCCAGGGATGTTCACGCATCGGAAACGTCCTTACAGTAACACACATCACTCACGTCTAACACAATTTCAAAAGTATCAGAGTAAAGTAAATAATAGGTATTTACAGCTTACCTTGGCGTTGGATTCGGGCAGGTTGTCGGGGTTGTTGGAGTGGTCGAGGCGCACGCCCACGTCGTTGGCGCACACGAATCTGTCACGCAGCGACGACAGCAGCTGCCGGCCCAGCATCACCACGTCGCACGACAGGACCGAGTGCCGCGTCGACTGACACACACACCAGATACTGTTACACGCTATGTATACTGTCTCGTGCAATGCCGACATCGACAGCAGCTGCCGGCCCAGCATCGCCATGTCAAATCAATATGAAGTTAAAATCATAACACATATTTTAGAATTATTTTAAATCCTGAAGTGAAAATTACCATTATATCCTATCCTATTACAATTTGCATTTTCAAGATATACTGAAAGATTAAGTAAGATTTAAAGAGTCAAGTGGTCAAGACGATGGGGACCTTATCCCTTTAAGCCAAGGTGAGATAGAACTTGAGATGGTTTTCATAATAGTTTAGTTTAATTTTATAAAATTGATTATATGTTACCTTCAACCGCAATTGTCTGTGGTTATGGTTGTATGACCTGTAGATACGAATTCTAAACAATAACTCTTTGCCTGGTTCCAAAGACTTGCCTATTTGTATCACTGGAGTCTCCCCGTCATCCTGTAACATCCTAAACTTGTAAAAGCATAAAATCTGTACCAAACTAATAAAAGTAAAAAAAGTATTGAGGTTTAAAAAATTGTGAGAAAGAAATGTCACCCGGTGCAATGCCATTCTCTATTATTATTTATTATTATTATTTGGAAGGGGGGGCGCCAGCGAAGCCGGACGGGTGATCAGTCTCCCATGCCAGTCTCTATAGCCCAATACTTAGCTTTTAAAACTTCTTTATACCTCAAGCATCATAGTTAAATCATCAAGGCCCGGAATATTCCATTGTTTATTCGCATTAGGCCACTCGGGAGTTGATGAATTAAATAAAGAAATTGCATAAACACAAAATGGTGAGGTCTCTTTCTGCTTGTGTGGTAAAGTTCTTTATACATACATATTATGTAGGTACTTACAAAATGTATCCTAATTTAGTAAACAAATAAAAAAGAATATTAAATAGTTTGAGTCAATATACGTACCACAGATGGAAATGGAATAATTCTGATGCCTCTATATTTAAATTTCTTACAATACATATTACCTACATCCTTTTCAATTCGTAGCTTAAATTTCTTGTGTATACACAGGTTCACATTGTCGGATATTTCTGCCACTGTATTATTGAGTTTATTTTTATTGTGCATGGTAGGGTGTAGTACAGTAGTGGGATAGTTTGTGGGCATCTGGATTTCGTCACCAGTTCTTAAATGGTCAGGACTGAAATAAAATATTAGGTAAATGAAGATCACAAAAGCTATCATAATCTTTTAAAATGTACTTCCTTAATTTTTAAATTATTTTACTAGAGGCTTAAACCAAGCTATGGTAAGAATTTTTTAAACAACAAAATAAAATATTATCTGCACAAGTTTGCTAAAGAATACCTGCAGTATTTCGACAACTTTTCAAACTCCTCATCATTCAAATCATATCCAACAAACTCCCTTATCTTATTCTGGTAAAACTGTGGCATCTCTTGCTTATTCTTAGGTCGTCCATAAATAGGCAATGTGCTAAACTGGTCTGGAAGATTCTTTGTGATCAAAACTGGTGTTACTAAATTGCCGGTTACAGAATACATCTTAGGTTCACTGTCTTCGCCATACAAGGGTTTCTTTTCATTCTGTCCTTCATATTCAGTTTTATGATTTTTCACTTCTGTTTGTTCTGCGTTTGGAGTTTTTAATTTGCTTTGCTTGGATTTATGTTTTTCTGGGTCATCAGCTCCTGCATTTCCAGCAGTTAGCCTATCCTCTGCTAGTTCTCCTGTTGCTTTAACACTAGAGAGTACTATGTTCCTTGCACCCGATGTAGATGGAGAAAGAACAGTTTCTTTTACAATTTTTTCATAAGACATAACTATTTTTTTTCTTAAAATTTTCGGGTGCCAAGATTTAAAGTTGATCAGGGCAATGAAAAATACTTTGTTAGAGGGAATAATTGTACCAGCAAATTAAAAAACAACAAACAATGGTTTCAAACTACAACTATACGAGGAAGGAAATAATCAGTAATCACTATGAAACTTATTAGTTATTGTACTGTATAGTTTTCTATTATAAGATTTTGAAGTTCTTGCCTTCTTAGTTTCAAACGAAGAGAATGTAATCACCTGTAACCACTACCTACGTTTGAGATTCAAAGAAAGAAAACTTGAAAACAAACTTAGCTGCACAAATATTTTGAAAATAAAATCTGACTGAAGTCATCTTAGATGGCTGTATGGCGCAAATGAGCCTTTGCTTTTTCTGCTCGAAGCGGAAAAAAAGAAAAGAAATTCTTAATGCTCTAAGAAAAGAAAGAATCAAGCAATTGATCAAACCCATAGAATTAGATCAAACCCATAGACTTCGAAAAATTTTAGCCGATTGTCTGTGTAGTGATGTGGTCTGCCTCTGTATGTCATGACGACAGTCCATTGTCATTGTCATGTCAGTCAGTCAGTAAATTTTTTTTATTGAGTAAATAATTTTTTTATTCTCTTTGCCTTACCCTTTGCCTATTAGTTTATTTTGTTTGTGTTTATTTTATTTAGTTATTGTCTGTGGCTCAGACAAGACAAGACGAGCGAAATCAAAATAAAGTTTAGCGCAGATTTGTAATTTTCAAAGAATTCATTATTTCCGCAATGCTAACATTATGGAATTTATTCGAGGCATCTCTGCTTTGCCTCAATGCCGTTTGTGTTCTTCATGAAGAAAGATTTATGCAAAAAAGTTGGTACTAACCTCACCTTTGATTAGTCTTAACTTTCATGTTTATGTTTTACAATTTAAAATGCATATTATTTTTCAGTGGGCTGGGGTTCCAATAGCGCAAATCAGGGTTTCGAAGATCAGTCATCCATGAAATACCAAGTACTAAATTTGGTGAGGTCAATACGCACAGTTACTCGAAGTAAGTCTAGTATTTCCCTAACTATTCAAATCATATTATGTTTCTATCAGTCTAATACTGACTTGCATTATAGTAATTACCTTTAAACATGTTTTTCTTTGTTCCAGTTCCATTGATCATTTTGAATATATTAACAATAATATTTAAGCTACTATTAGGGTAACAGGATGTATATTCTATATAAATGTATTACAAAACATCTTTGGAATTAATTATTAATTTTTTCACAACTACAAATGGATTAGCCAAAGTAACATTTGCAAATATTTGTTGTTGCTTCGCTTTCGAAACATGTATGGGATTGACATAAGGTTTCATTAACAATCTAATTTAAAACATCAAATCCATACATGTTTCGAAGCAAAGCGATAACGAAAATTTGTAAATGTGACATTGGCTATGGCTGCTGATAGTGTAATACCTCGATTATGAAAAAGCTTTCGACAAAGTACCAATCGGCAGACTTTTGCAAAAGCTGGAATTTGTTGGATTTGGGGTAAACTATTAAATTGGATAAAAGCTTATCTGAAATAAAGAACACTCTGAGTAAGAATTGGCGAATCACTCTCAGATAAAAGAGATATACATAGTGGTGTGCCCTAAGGGTCCGTACTTGGGCCACTGCTGTACGTAATCTTCACTTTAGACTTACCTAAATATTTGAATTACAATGTAAGCATGTTTGATGATGATACAATACCTCTTGTACACTCGGAACAACTTCAAAATGATTTGACTCAATTACCAAATAGGTCAAGAGAATGGCTTATTAACCTTAACATAAACAAATGTACAGTTCTCCACATTGGGAATCGGAATCCCTACAACCCTTATGAAATCAATGGTGTCCCACTATGCCCAGTGATGCTAAAAATAACAAGGCCGATTTTAGAATACGCTTTTCAAATCTGGAACCCATACTTCAAGAAAGAAATTGAATTCCTATAAAAAGTTCAACGTAGGTATAAGTCCCTAAAACCTTGAAGAATAAACCATACGAGGAAAGACTGGAATCGCTAAAACTCACAACTTTATAGGAACGCAGAGAACGACGGGACTTAATAGAAACATAAAATCTTGCATGAACACTATGATTTATATGACATTGAAAATTTAGATAAACAACTAGGTATTCTAGTACTCACGAAACACAAACCTAGGCACTATCAGGAAACAATCCCACAAACATTTTCTTTAAATAATAGAGTAGTTGAAGCTTTGAACAAGTTGCCAGAAGAAGTGATATCTGCACAGAATACGAATCAGTTTATGAATAGATAGATTGGACAAATATTTAAAAACTAAAAGATAAAGGGCCGACCGGTTCCCATATTCGAAAATTTTTCGTTTTGCTGACAGAGGGCCTAGTATGAGTTATATTTTGAAAAGAGAAATAATATGTAGCTTATTCCAGCAAAAAAAACACATCTTTCACTTAATAAATTTATATAACAAGTTAGGTTCGCCATAATGTAGAAACTTTACTCTTTTAATCATTATAACAACACAAACAACAAACGTAATGATTAAATGAACAGAAACAAAAAATAAGCTTTGCGTTGCTAGCCGTACTAGAAAGGCGAAGCAGGGGGTGCGGTATGACGAGGCGGGCCGGGAGGTAGCGGCAATGATGAAGTGAACGCGTAGTATTCGAAACTCATAACCGTAAGCAAAATGAATCTCTTAGGGCCAGAGTCGTGTAAATACAAAGGCAGATGCAACACAGACACCCAAAGTCTGCGCTTCATTATCTTGCGTATTTGTGTGTATAAACTATTATGTATTCTGTGGTATAAGACTTTGAATTGGAGTTTTTGTAGTACATTTATAAATAAAATTCATTTTACATCAATATTTTTGCTATACATAGTATAGGTGTATTTCAAAAAATACAAAAATAGGTTATCTATAAGAAATAAAATTTACAAAAAAAAAGTTGAAGTTTGATACCTATTTCTCTGTAATATCTCCACTCTGTGGACTAGAGGTAATAAACAATAGTTATATTATCGTACGCACAGCAGCATATCAAGGTATACACTATACATATCTATAACTACGACACGCTATACAGTGTTAGAAAGAAAGTCACCTTGTCATCATTGGTGGATTTGTTTAGTGTGTGCAAATTTGCCAATGACTGTTTAGCTGTCAAAATTAAGGGACAATTACTGATCAGCTGTCAAAATATTGACGTTAGTGGGCAACGCCCCTGGCGCATACGTCACCATCCGCCCCGTCTCGCTGCTCGCGTGACGTCATCAGTCAGTCAGTTGACCTCAGTAGACAGTGCGCACAGTTTTTAGTGTCGTGTTGCGGCTAGTGAAGTATAATTTATAAAAAAAAAAGTTAAAAAATTTACAACAAACTGGAGTATCGGTAAGTAACTTTTTATAGTATTTCTAAGTAAAAAATTATCAAAAGTGTTTGTCTTTTTAAACAAATCGAGTGAGCGTTGACGAAATACGGCATTTCATAACAACTTTCAAGTCCATATTTATAAACAAATAATGAATTTAATGAAACTTCATTCACATAAGTAAAATATATTGGTCTCAAAAGTTAATAGAACTCATTTTTGATAAATAGCATAACATCTAGTTAGACAGATTTTAAATTTTCCATAGAAACAGAAATTTCCAACTATCTTTTTTAAATTAAGACATTTCAAAAATGTTCCTTGCTAACTTTTTAAACCTACATATCCTGCTTATGCATATGAAGTTTTATTAAAATCTGTTAATTCATTTCGAAAAATAAGGACTTGAAAATGACGTATTCGTCAATGCTATCTCGAATTTATCGCGTTTCTTTTCAATGGTTTCATAGTTATTATTATTATGATCGATAAGTGTAGTCTTAAATAGTTAATTCGCTTTTTAATAACTTGGCATGATAGATATTATGATTACGAGTAGCCATCGAGCTTCTCTTAGATCGATAGATTAAATTCTAATTTTACTATTTTTTTCTTAATTTTGTTTTGGTTCTGTTATAACTTTATTATTATTAAATGTTATGTTTTTGCTGTAGAGACGAACCATCTGGCTGCGGCGGTGGGAAGAGGGTCCATCACGACAGCGCTACGAGAAGGCCATAGGTAGATAGTCTGACCCATATTTAAGCACAAGAACATAAGAACATCCTCCTTAAATTAATAATGTGAGTAATTATCTTAGTCTCTTACATCTGCCCCCCTAGTCAAAAGTAAAATTTTTGCAATCAAGGATTTGATATTTTAAAATTCGATGGTAACGAAAACTTTTGTCAATCCAATGCATCTTTCGAAAGCGAAGCAATTACGAAGATTTTCAAATGTAGGTTTGTCAAGGCCTTCTTGTGTGTTTTAAAAAAATGTTGCAGCAGTATATAAAATAATTTTATTAGGTTAGGCATAATTATTATTAACGTGACCATTCGTCTCGTTTCGAAAAAAACATCTTTCCAGATGTTTTGACAATCGATAAAGATGAAATAGCTAAGTATACAAGGTGTTACAAAAGTACCCCTAATGCCGAATATGGTAGATAGGGACCATCAAACTGAACAACTTTTACTATGGGACCGACTCTGAAATCGCGAAAAAAAAATCAGCTGTTTCATACAAAAATTTATTACGAAAATATCGAAATGTATGAAACAGCTGATTTTTTTTTCGCGATTTCAGAGTTGGTCCCATAGTAAAAGTTGTTCAGTTTGATGGTCCCTATCTACCATATTCGGCATTAGGGGTACTTTTGTAACACCTTGTATAATTATTAAATTGAGATTTTGCGCTTTCACAATGCTATTTTTATATTAAGATAAATAATTATATTAGAAAAATACTAGAAAATATAGAGCACCTCAGACGGGACTCGAAGCCGCACTTATTATTCTCATTTTTCTTCTTTTAAAATATTATATCGTATCATATCGTATTTAAAATAAAAATAATTCATAAGTAGTTTTTGTTCTCATGACTTGGTAATTTTCCAAACATAAGCAGACACCTGTGATTTGATTCTTTGAACTTGCCGCCCATGAAAGAAACAAAAGGCGACGGATTCTTTTTTTTTGAGTGTGAGAGCATTCGAATAAGTAAACATTTTTCGGTTTAAACTTTTAAGTTTAAACCGATAAGTAACGGGTTTACATATCAACATGCAAAATCAACAAAGAAAATCTCAACACCATAAATAATCAACAATTTAATATTTCAAAGAATCAAAACATAAACGGTTCAAAATGTTTAGATTATCAATGACTCGCATATTTTGTTTTAGTAAACTTTTGCATGTTGATATGTAAACCCGGTAAAGTGAAACCTTACCTTAGAAATAAAACACATTTTTTACGGATTACAGAGCGTATATTGTTAATTCAGGTGTTATTTTAGAATTATTTAGTTTGGATTTATTGGTTTTTTGAATTCCTGACGTTTACTTGCCTTACTTAACGTGGTTTTATTTGACTATTTAATACTTACAATGTTAACCCGCCTTTTAGCGGTGAAGCCTGCTCACTTGATTTAACACTGATTCACAATACGTAACTTCATTACTTTGAAAAAAAAATAGTTTTAAATAGTAGTGTGATTGGAAGTGTTTTTTGTTTTAGATTTCCGTGGACATTGTGCGGCGGAGATCAAAGAAGCGAAAAAAATGAAATAATGCCGCACCACACAGAGACAAGAAATGGTGGATGAGCTCTTTGGGTCATGAGCATCTTTGTTATTCTAACACGTTTTGATTTAGAGTTTATTTATTTACTAAATCCTGAACATGCACTAATTATTTTTATCGATGCCGATCTTATTATCTCTGAATGAAAATCGACATTGTGGTGTTAATAACTAACGTGGATTAACGTTTGCCTTATTAAAATTTATTTTAAAAATAATACTATTTCATGGTAAATTATAATACTTACTTACTCTTGGCCAACATTAATTCTTGCTTCTCGGCACGGGGCACACCATTTCATTCTATTATTAAATTTTTTTTACATGTTACTTTTAATTTTTTCTTAGATATATTTGCATAAATAATATCACGTTTTATTTATTCATCTTGTTTTTGTTTAGTTATCAATGTGTGTATTCTATGTTTAAATAAGATAGGAAAAATAAGTATTGTCAAAAGATTTAATCAGTTTTGGACTTAGCTTACGTCATCTTCGCTATCGGTATTGAAAAAACAAATCACAATCAAAAAGCGACTCACTAAATTAAATAATTACTTATTTTTTTTATTTAAAACAATTTATTTATATGACTATGCTTACACATTACGTTTTTATATCATATTCCTGATTTCTGATGGTCTACAAATAAGTGCCCACAGGCACACATTTACTAGCGAGCATGACAAAAGTATAGACCGACAATCTACCGCTGTTGTTCATTCAATTATGCTCTTTAAAGGTATGACGATAATGTTCACTTTACGTTTCCAAAATTGTTACAATAGAACAGAACAATGCATCCGTTTTTTGTTGTTTGTGAATGTTTTGCGTTTAACAACCTACTTTTATTGCTTTACTTACCTATTTGCAATATTTGTGTGAATATTTTTTATTAGTCCAGTCCAGCGAGTCATTTTTATTTCTATTATAATTATTAACACTATTTTTATTATTAAATTGTTACATGTTGTTACTTATACAATACTAAAAAAAATACGACTCGCTCCAGATCATATTTTCGGACGGGAATCGAACCCGAGACCTTTGGATGTCGGTCTAATGCTCTGAACGCTGAGGTACCGAGTCACTATCTTTTTAGATATTTTGACAATTGATTAAAATGAAACAGCTATATAATTTTTAAATTTGAGATTTTTAAAAATATAAGATTAGAGATAAATTTTTTCGAAAGATATTTCTATTGAATGTTGAATTCAGTTGAATTCCTTGCATTAATGAATTAACGCTGGCTTGCAGCGTAAGAGTGGAATATACTAGAAGCAATTCGACGATGCCACTAGTGACTCGGTAGCTCAGCGATCAGGGCATTGGATCGGACATCCAAAGGTCGCGGGTTCGATTCCCGTCCGAGAATATGATCTGGTGTGAGTCGTATTTTTTCTAGTTTATTATTTGGTATTGTATAAAAATAGCATTGGGAATACTAAAATCTCAAATTTAAAAATGTTGTTGCTTCCTCAAAAAGTTGATTTTATTTACCCAGATTTTTAAATCTTAGTCGATATACTACCTACCTACCTACCAACTGTAGAATCAGAAACATTGATTAAACAAGAAAAAAGCAATAAGCTTTTATTATGCCGTTTTGTTAGTTCTTTCGTTATAATTGATATAATAGAAAAAGGTTTTATTGTGATAGTAATAATAAATTATTTCATTACCGTATAAACGTAAGTGTTTTATTTCCCATTTACTACCTACACGATATAGTGTATGATCAAGCAAGACATTCAAGAAAAATACCGAATTGTAAGCCTTATCTTGCATATTATCACTTGAAAGACGCGCAGCCTATTATTTCGATTTTATGCATTACCTATTGACAGTGAACAATTTTATGATGTGTATTGTCTTGCTTGACCTTGACCGACAGAGCTGCAAAAGGGTGAACGTCAGGATGGCTGGTTGTCTGCATCGGTTCGCGTCAAGCTGGTGACCAAAAATTGTTACCTATTGGTTACTATTTGCTACCTACCGTCAGTTAATTGCTACCTAACTATAAACCAAAATAAACGGATTGCAAAATGTCCAGCCATTCTGATATCAGGATGGCTGGTCCACTCTCCGTTTGTGTAAACTATACAAATTCTTGTTATTATTTCTTCTTTACTTCAGTAATTGCTACCTGATTGCTACCCTCACGTTTAACAATGTCTACCTTGTAGCTGTAACAAGTAAAAAGTTAAATCATTTGAAAATTTTACAGGGAATGGACTGAGGGTATTGAAATAAGCTAAAACGATTACAACAATGTTTTATTGAAATACATTTTTATATGAAATAATATCTATTTACTAAAGTCATCCTGATATCAGACTGGTTGGACATTTTACAATCCCTTTATTTTGGTTTATAATTAGGTAGCAATTAACTGACTGTAGGTAGCAATTTTTGGTCACCAGCTTGACGCGAACCGATGCAGACAACCAGCCATCCTGCAAAAGGCTCGTAGAATTCGTTTCACTCGCATGCAA
This sequence comes from Catoptria pinella, assembly GCA_963556745.1. Classification (NCBI taxonomy): domain Eukaryota; kingdom Metazoa; phylum Arthropoda; class Insecta; order Lepidoptera; family Crambidae; genus Catoptria; species Catoptria pinella. The sequence goes on along the minus strand of OY750774.1, from coordinate 11,970,042 downwards.
AACCAAATATTATCTTCACTTTGTTAGTTTTAACTTAGCCTAAACATAATATGTTTTTATTCATTTTAGTGGCACTACTTAGCTTAGTGTTCAATCAGTCCGTTACATAAAAGTTTTGTAACATTAGAGAGTTCGAGTTGTGAAATTAAGATTATGGAAAAAGCTCCTTTTCTTCACAAACAGTTAATTTTATAAATCACAGACAGATAAGCAACATTTTCCTTAAAATAATGAAAGATATATTTTATATCTTATTTGCCTCTTATCAAAATCAATAAGTCAAAAAATTTTATTCAAATAAATTTAGAACTTAATGCTTTTGCATTGTCTATATTTTCCTACCATTCGTTAGTGACTTTTTTATCTTTTTTGTGTAAATCATAAATTAAACACTATTTTAAATACTAAGATAATTAACGTAAGTATTTCCTCATTTAAAAGCTCGTTTACCATTCCAGCATACTTAAGTAAATCATTATAAAATTAATAAAATAAGCAAACGTCACAGACAGTCATTTTTAGTTCCCGTCTCGTTAAATACACAATTAGGTTAGTAAATCGGCGATGAGCATGTTTGAAATACAGTGTTCAATACAAATTTTTTTTGCACGGCAAACTCATTGTATCAGCAGCCGCGCCCGACGCACACTACTATAATCTATTTAAATAAACTAGAAGCGCATGACGCACACATGCACAGTCGGTCGAGCACCACGACTTAGTCGAGACGGAATTACGAAAACACTATTTGTCTCATGCGACCGATTCTCCCTGTTCATTCGCATTCGGGTTCAAGGTCAAAGTGTATACACTTGATGTGCTGCCCACTGTACCTATTACCTCTACACAAAATAAGATAAATAAATAAATTATAATTTCTCGCTTCTCACCTCTCATAAGATAACAACACACAAGCATGTGAAATACAGTCAGCAGCTGTACGTCAAGCAAGTTATACAAAACTGTCAAAAATCTGCAATTTATTTTGAACCTTAACGTCGTGTAGGTAAGTCCGTAAGACCTACTTAAATAAAAAATACAGATTTTCACTTTTAAATCATTTTATTAGTGACACTGACTATATTCTGTACTGAAAAGTTTTAGTTCCATTTTATTTAATTTCTTCTCTTTCTGGCTAAGCTGTATAAGTGGCCGGTTTTGCAGACGGAATCTAATTCGGAATTCCGAAACGGAATAGGTATCGATATGAAAATTCCGCACGGAAAAATAACGCATGTGTGTGGTAAGTTAATTGATTTGTATGGATTTGCTGCGTTCGTAATCGTAATCATTCTGATTCAGAACTCCGTAGTTATTGTGAGTGGCCGGGTTTTTGTATGAAAATTCCGAAGGGTAAAATACCGCATTATGTGTGGTAGGTCCATAAGTTTGTATGGTATTGGAATTCTGAATCAGGGGCTCTATCGGCTAAAAACATTAAGTTTATGTTAACTGTGTTTTGACAGATGTATGTAATACATTACTCCTTCGTTTTGGCACAAAGAAAAGTAGCAATTTATCACATACATCCTTAGAGCATTAAGAACGGGAGATGCCAACAGCACTCTTCTACACTAGATTTTGTTCACCGATTTTGGAGGGGGACGAGGTAAACACGCACAGCACACAACTTCATATTCACGCACACTCTTGTAGAAAAAAGTCTTGTTGTTACACACGCACACAAAAACAAAATCCCACACAGTTATAATTGTGGGTGGTCAAATTTGGAACTAACAATCTCAGTACAAATTCTGACAGATCACGCTACGGCAGCGCCAAACTGACAACAAACAGCTAGTGATGTGCCGTCAAAAGACCGATGAAATTGAATGATTGGAAGATGAGTGATTGATTACGAACAAGATTATGTTAAATGGTTTTCATTTGATTTTGTGATATACACCAACAATCACTGAATGCGCTTATAATTAAATGTTCAACATACATTTTTTTTTTATTTATTAATTAAACAAAGTAAAACATACAATTTATAGAAAAACCCAGCGACTAAAACGTAAAACCCGATTAGGTTTGTCCAGTCACTACGTATTCGTCAAAATAGATAGTCGGTATACAACTAAGCAGTATTGAAAAGAAAAAACAAATTGCTTCATTCTTATGAATAAAAAAAATAAAAAATAAAAATGTATACACCATGTTACAAAATACCCCTAATGCCGAATATGGTATATAGGGACCATCAAACTAAACTCTCAAATCGCGAAATAAAAAAACAGCTGTTTCATACATTTTGATCTGATTTGATTTCGCGATTTCAGTTTGATAGTCCCTATCTACCATATTCGGCATTAGAGGTACTTTTGTAACACGTTGTATACATATATATATTATTTTAAGGTCTTAAAAAATACTTAATAAACATAATATTTGATCGTAAACGCGTGTGCACAGGATGATGTTAAGAAAAAGCTGACTATTGTTTAAATACGAGAAATTCTAAAGCAAATTTTTGGTAGAACAATAAATTTTGAGTTTTTGCTTCACACTTTTGTGTTTGAGGTCATCCAGAATAACCTATAATTCTTTAGGTAGTTTGTTAATTATGACAGGAAGAAGACAAGTAAATTTTCTCTTTCCGTAAAAGTTATTTGAGCGGCCCTTGAGAAGTTTCTTCTGCGTAATCTGTCTTGTTTGTATTCTATGATTAATCCTCGGCAAAGAAGCAACGTTATCGAGTTGTTCAGTTATAATTGCGTAACTCACTTTGTCATGAACCGATATGACCTTGCATTACCTAAAGAGTTCGTCACACTTATCTTTATAGATACGATTTACTTTAATACTAACTATAAGCTTTAATATTCGTAATTGTAGATTATACATTTTCTCTAAGTAGGTTGAAATGTGCGTCCATAGCTTGAAATTCCATATGAAATTATAGGATCTACCAAGGATTTGTACAGGATTAATAGAACTTGGAACGGTATTTTATTTTTGATTATGACAAATTTAGCTAACAGAGCACGAAGTTATGGCACACAGTTTCGATATGAGGACCCCATTTGTGGCGATTGTCAATTGATAGGCCTAAATACTTTTGCTGTTGCACCGTTTCTATTGGTTTGCATTGGCAAGATGATACTTTATTGTGCATACAATCGTGATTGTGTATTACTATTGAAACGTCGTGGTCTCTACAATACGAGTTGTTAATAAAACATAATAGTACAAAAAAGTGAAATAAAATAATAAATGCTTGGAAAACAAGTGATTTGTGTTTCATTTTTATTAGGTATTATTAAATTTTTGTATACATGTTCTGCCAAAACATGATTGGTTCGTTCCGATGCCAAGGTAGGCTTTATCCAGAAGCCTTGTGTAGATGTGCTGGAAGGCTCACAGCTCCGCTTTTCAAGCCAAAATATAAGCAGTAGTGAATGCTTGCAGCCACCTTAAAATGAAAAAGTTGGTATGATAATATGTTAATACCTATAATCTACAAATAAATATGTATTGGTTGAATTGAAAACCTCCTTTTTGGTAGTTAGTAATTTTTTTGCAAGGAAAGTTTAAGTAAACAAAGTTTTGAAATTTCTAACCTGCAGAAACTGCACAATCGGAACAATTTGACTTGAGGATCTCGGCATCCGTTTCCTTTATTTTGGTTAATGATTTTGGTGTCCTATGCTCGGGCTTTGACAGGACTGATTTATAAGATTCTCTCCACTTCTACATAACCGACAGACAGCTGAGGACTAGTAACTATCCCGGGATGACCTAAAAGAAAGAGAAGATTAAAAAAGGAGAACATCACACCCGTAAAACAGTGTCTCCAATTAATACTATGTATAGATTTTGCAAAAAAAAGTCAATACCTACCTATTACGTATTAGTTATAAAAGATAATCTTTGACAATTTATGTGCTGGTCTGATCACATCAAAATAATAGTTAAAACTCATTCACTTGATCATTCATTCGTTCTTAGAGCATAAGCATTCGTTCTCTTTGTCGCAGCACTACGACTTTTATTATGGTATTCGACATGTGTTTGGTATCGTTTTGCTATCGCAATGTCGTCATTATCTTACACAAACAAAGTGCGTTTTCTTCGTAATTATATTATAGTTTGGTAATAAAATTATACTTACGTGTGATAGAAAATCCCGTTCTTAGTAAAATTTGAATTTTCAGATCGTCTTTTGCACGAAAACACTGCACAATTCACCATTTTTGCGGAGCTGCGATCGGTGACATGTGTTCTTACAAAATGACGGGTGTTCGAGACCAACTAGTTTTTATAAACTGTCACGATCAAATTGGTCATGTACTTTGGTGAAAGGGGAACGTGTATTTGCCATCTCCCGTTCTTAATGCTCTAAGCATACATCTGTCAAAACACAGTTAACATGAACTTCAATGTTTTTAGCTGATACCGCCGCAAGTGCTCTATCGGTTAAATACATTGAAATTAATGTTAACTGTGTTTTGACAGATGTATGTGATACATTGCTACTTCGTTTTGGCATAAATAAAAACTTACCAAAGAAAAGTAGCAATGTATCACATACATCTGACAAAACACAGTTTACATTAACTTCAATGTTTTTAGCCTATACCGCCGCTGCTCATAACTCTTAGGTGCGTTCCGTCGCTTCGCTCGAGTGCGCTCGGGTGCGCACTCTAACCGTTCCGTGGCTTGGTGAAATTTTACTCTGAGCGCTGTCAGAGCATAGTTTTACCCGTTCCGTGGCGCAGATTCTGTCTGTGTGTAACCGCACTTAGCTGCGTTCAGAATGATTACGTTTCTGAATTCCGAATCAAAATTTCTGATGTGTGGTCAGCCAGCTAAATTATAAAATCACTCCAAAAAGCAATATTTCTAAGACTTTATGATTACTAATGGACAGAAAAAAACAAGATATTGTTTATGGTTTGTCCGCCCGCCATATTGTCCAATGACAAAACGCCGGCCTTTTCCGCCCCGAAGCGTCTGTTGATTCATCACGGAAAATTGGTAAATGATGGCAGCAAATAACTATTTTGGGTTTACTCATGGAGGAACCCAGTATGGGTAAGTAAAGTGTTACTTTTATTGCATTTTTAATATATTTTAATGTTGTAACGATGATTCCATGTGTGATTGATGGGCAGCCTTGTGCTCATGTTTCTGGCCAAGTCAAAATGGCGTCGTACAGTATTGATCGAGTGATTTTTCCACGAAACGTAGAAGTCTCGGTCTTATAAACGCAATTTTATAGCGCTGCTACTGCTGGAGCAGCGTACGGTGGGCAAACTGGTTACGCTGTAGCCCCTGCGGCGACCGCTGCTACTTACGGAACCCAACGCGCCGCAGCGACAGGCTACGACACTGCGTATCAGGCCGCAGCTGCCACTCAAGGTTAGTCTAAAATTTTCTCAAGAAAGGTTAGTCTAAAATTTTCAATACATTGTCATGTTATCAGTCCACTAATATCAAAACAACGTTTTAAAACCAACATAGCCTATATAGGTGTAAGTAGGTACTCACTAGTAGTACTGTGTCATCCTGTAAAATCGATAATACTGCGGCGCGATCTATAATCTAATAACTAGTCTATTGCCCTGATTTCACACCACAGCCTTACCTAGTTAAATGGCGTGGCCATTATAAATCTAATGTTTGTTGCTGCAGAGTATGTGGATACTCTGCAGCAACAAACATTAGATTTATAATATTTTAGCAACTTTGTAATTTATTGTGAGTCTAAAAGCGCTAACATACTGGGACGCCATGGCGTCGCCGGTAAGCTCCGAACCTCCGACCCTATCTTTGCCCAACTTGTCTTGGCGAAATATTATTTTTTAATTCATCTGTCAAGCACAGGAAAATGAGAATAGATTTTTCATTGTTGTGTGTCTTCATAAGGCCACTTGGCGTTTAATGAATTAAAATATAACAAAACACAGTGTTTTCCACAGAGATTATGGAAAGAAGTTGATATTTGAGTTGATGATGAATGATGATGATGTTAATGGTTAATGCATATTTTTTAAATAACAATAAAACTCGAAATCTGTTTACTTAATAAGACAAGTATAGCAGAGTAGCATTCACCCAAACACTATTAAATTATAAACAATAATAATTGACAATCACCTTAATTGCAAATATAAATAATAAATTTTCGCGTCAATTACGTACAAATTGACAACTCAAATAAACGTTACTGGAGCGCTTTTGCCTCACATTTTGCAAGTTGTGACATCAGCCAATGTGGCAGATTACATGCATGACACTTACTGCCAGTACTTTATGACAGTACCAGCCAGTCCTTGCGACCTCTAACAGAAATGTATGACAGTTAACTTGCTTTCCCAATAACTATTGCCTATAGGAATCTACATCTTTAAAGTCAGGGTATGAAGTGGTAATTATCATTGATAAGTTTAATCGAAAATATTTGTCTCTGGTTAATTTGTCGCATTCAACAACTGCGTGTATCCTGCGTATATCAGAACACGCGCTTGACGTCCATAGCGGGGGATGTCGCCGTCGTCGTGTTTCTTATCTGACCGAACTTACTGTCTGTCTGTCTTGTCTGTCCGTCCCCAGCCTAGCTCATAGACTCTTAGTGCTAGAAAGCTGTAATTTGGCATGGATTTACATATTTATCACGCCGACAAAGTGGTTAAGTAAAATTTTGAAAAATATTTTTTTTAGGTTACCTCCCCTACAAGTGGGGATATATTTTTTTACCCCATAGTGTAGGGTGTCGATAGATAGCAATTTTAAAAATATTGCAGGTTTGTGAGTCCCAGAGTCCACATTATTGAGATGGGCTACGGTCATGCTTACTTTAAACATTTCTGTGGTAGTGTCGTGCGTGTGAGGCGGGTCGTTACGTTCCCTCAAATATGATTGAGCGAAACGATGGCTGGTTCATGCGTCATGCTCGTGAACGGGTGCTGCCGGTTGGAATGGGTCCGCTTCTGACTACCTATCTTAACATTTTTCGAATTGTATGAATTGGATTTTCTTTTTCGTAACAGTGACCTAGATTGTATAATGACTTTAAATTTTAAATTAAGCTTGATTCAGTATAAATGAGCTAATTAAATAATGTTATTTATTTATTAATCTATGTTAATTGTAACATGTATGAATGTTATGTCTGGAAACGATATACATATTTGTAAATATCCTTCTGATAAAGCTGATAAGTTTTTTTGTGCACATTTTTCTTGTTAGCTAAAAGACGTCATAATGGGTGGTAGGGTAAAAGAATTGACGATTTAAAACTTATTATGTAAACTTATTTGAATAAAGAATTTTTCAATTTCAATTACGGAACCCTACACTCCGCGTGACCCGACATGTATTTGGTCAGTTATTTTATTTTTAATTCTTACTATAGTTTGCACTTTGCATTGTGCCAAATGACTGAGAATCGAAATTATGCGTTGTGAAGGGAACCCGGTTTTCAGTTAAATGCTCTCTATAGCAACTGTTTTGCAACTTAAATTTTCATGAACCTATAATTAGCTTCCTGGCTAGGGGCAGTAGGTAGGTATAAATCTATTTGAGTATTTCTCAAAAAAGATGTACGTAACGAAAAAGTTGTAACGAAATATTGTTACGAAATAGTTTACATTGTAACGAAATAGTAACACTAAGGCTAGTGTACACTCTGTGCATAGAGGTAAGGAAGTAAGGTTATTAAAAAAACACGTTACTATTTGTTATACATTTATTCAATTGTCCGATTTTTCAAAGCGTGGATAAACGTTATTCATCAGATCTTGTAATAATACTTCCAAATTGAAAAGCAGTTGTCAATCGTATTTGTCATATTTTGAGATCGACATTCGCTTTGGTTGGTTATTAATTTATCTGACTGATAACTGATATCCCTTATAATTTTCTTTTTTTTGTATTTTCTTTGACTTTTTCCAGATGTTTTAAACGTCTTTCTTCATATTTCTGAGGATGCTCTTTTTTTTAACTTTTCTCTATATTTTTTCTGCCTTTCGGCAGCTGTTTGCGGTGGCATTTCTGTAAAAAAAAAAATCTTATAGTGTGTCCCAAAACTTTGCCACACAAATGGAAAGTACCTTAAATATTTAAGATAGGAAATATTACTGAAACAAGACTTCATTTTGTTTTAAAAAAGAATTGGAACTGTATTCAAAGATTATTAGAAAATTGCAGCTGTTTCGAAACAACTTGATACAAAGCATTAATTAATATCTTAAATTTCATGGTCTACCTTTTGTTTAAATCCTTATTAGTAACTTTTTCGATCGGTACCGTAATATTTTTATTTATATATTTGGCGGGTTCGATTTCTGGTTACCTAAGACAGGTGATTTTTTTTAGTCTTTGCAGTTACAATTATTTTTTAAATCAAAAAGAAATCCTGTTTCAGTAAAATTTCCTACTTTCAATATGTATGGCATACCCACATGTACCGTCACCGATGGCGGCGGCACATAGAAACGAAAATTTCGTCGAAATCAGAGCATCGGTTTAGAAAAGCGTATAAGAAGAAAACATAAGAAGCAGCACTTTAATTCATTGAAGTATTTAATCATAAATAGTATTCATATAGATGTGTACACCTAGCTTTATACAATACCATTTCGTAACGTGATGAAACGTAACGAAATAGTAAGAAAAATATAACCTTAAAATGTTTTCAAAGTAGATTTTTGTTCAAAATGAGTTAAACTAATTTAATATAACTAAACTACTATACTAACACTACATGTTTATTTACTTGATGTAGAAATTCAGAAATACTTACCCAGAAATAGTTTATATTTTATTTTCGTAGCTAAATAGTAAAACAGCCGGTGAAAACAGTGAATCTAGTATGACACTGAAAAAATATGGCGCTGACATTTGTCAATCAGCCAATGGGCCGCTTTTAGTGTTGCCAGTACAAAATGCTACAGATTCGTTCAGGAATTAAATAAATACTGAATAATGGTGTAACTAAGTAGTATGTGACTAAATAGTTAAAGAGGGAGACATTTGCTTTTTTGCGCGAAACAAAAATATCTTATTAGAAAGCAGGATACGAACAACTTTGAACCATAATCTACATTATACTAAGGTGCTAAGCAGAGAAACGTAAAACGTTAGACATACGATAAGTTACATTTTTTGAAGTCTCAAAGTAGTTAGTACTTGGAGTGACAAAAACATTTTCTATGGAAGATTAAATAATGATAGTGACAATTTATTTCTTTACACAGTAATAGGAAGTGTATTCAGTCTTTGATATTTTAAAACTTAATTATGATTATATTTCCTTTATTCCTCTCCATTACTCTTTTAAGATTTTTTTGTATTTTATTTTATATTTTGGCACAAACTTTTGCGACATGTTTTTTTTCACAAATGTACAACTTTTTTGAGAAATACTCTTTTAGTACTTCGTTGTAGAACTAATGAGAAAAAAAGTCTCATTAGTTCAACTAATAGACCTGCCTGAACTCGCGAATTTGTAACACATTTCGTGTGATACCACGAATTTCGACTTACACATTTTACTTCGCGTTGCCAGGCCGTTATATCGTGCGGCCCTAATACCTTGTTTTCGTTCAGCAGCAGCACACGCGCACGCCCACGCGGCGGCGGCGGCGGCATCGGCGTACGACGCGAGCAAGTCCGCGTACTACCAGCAGGCCGCCGCCGCCTACCCTACCGCCGCGCCCCCGCAGCCCCAGCCCGCCTACGACGCCTCCGCCAAGCCCGCCTACTCCACGCCTGCCACCTACGCGCAGGTAACTATACTACACGAGCCAGTCCGCGTACTACCAGCAGGCCGCCGCCGCCTACCCTACCGCCGCGCCCCCGCAGCCCCAGCCCGCCTACGACGCCTCCGCCAAGCCCGCCTACTCCACGCCTGCCACCTACGCGCAGGTAACTATACTACACGAGCCAGTCCGCGTACTACCAGCAGGCCGCCGCCGCCTACCCTACCGCCGCGCCCCCGCAGCCCCAGCCCGCCTACGACGCCTCCGCCAAGCCCGCCTACTCCACGCCTGCCACCTACGCGCAGGTAACTATACTACACGAGCCAGTCCGCGTACTACCAGCAGGCCGCCGCCGCCTACCCTACCGCCGCGCCCCCGCAGCCCCAGCCCGCCTACGACGCCTCCGCCAAGCCCGCCTACTCCACGCCTGCCACCTACGCGCAGGTAACTATACTACACGAGCCAGTCCGCGTACTACCAGCAGGCCGCCGCCGCCTACCCTACCGCCGCGCCCCCGCAGCCCCAGCCCGCCTACGACGCCTCCGCCAAGCCCGCCTACTCCACGCCTGCCACCTACGCGCAGGTAACTATACTACACGAGCCAGTCCGCGTACTACCAGCAGGCCGCCGCCGCCTACCCTACCGCCGCGCCCCCGCAGCCCCAGCCCGCCTACGACGCCTCCGCCAAGCCCGCCTACTCCACGCCTGCCACCTACGCGCAGGTAACTATACTACACGAGCCAGTCCGCGTACTACCAGCAGGCCGCCGCCGCCTACCCTACCGCCGCGCCCCCGCAGCCCCAGCCCGCCTACGACGCCTCCGCCAAGCCCGCCTACTCCACGCCTGCCACCTACGCGCAGGTAACTATACTACACGAGCCAGTCCGCGTACTACCAGCAGGCCGCCGCCGCCTACCCTACCGCCGCGCCCCCGCAGCCCCAGCCCGCCTACGACGCCTCCGCCAAGCCCGCCTACTCCACGCCTGCCACCTACGCGCAGGTAACTATACTACACGAGCCAGTCCGCGTACTACCAGCAGGCCGCCGCCGCCTACCCTACCGCCGCGCCCCCGCAGCCCCAGCCCGCCTACGACGCCTCCGCCAAGCCCGCCTATTCCACGCCTGCCACCTACGCGCAGGTAACTATACTACACGAGCCAGTCCGCGTACTACCAGCAGGCCGCCGCCGCCTACCCTACCGCCGCGCCCCCGCAGCCCCAGCCCGCCTACGACGCCTCCGCCAAGCCCGCCTATTCCACGCCTGCCACCTACGCGCAGGTAACTATACTACACGAGCCAGTCCGCGTACTACCAGCAGGCCGTCGCCGCCTACCCTACCGCCGCGCCCCCGCAGCCCCAGCCCGCCTACGACGCCTCCGCCAAGCCCGCCTATTCCACGCCTGCCACCTACGCGCAGGTAACTATACTACACGAGCCAGTCCGCGTACTACCAGCAGGCCGCCGCCGCCTACCCTACCGCCGCGCCCCCGCAGCCCCAGCCCGCCTACGACGCCTCCGCCAAGCCCGCCTATTCCACGCCTGCCACCTACGCGCAGGTAACTATACTACACGAGCCAGTCCGCGTACTACCAGCAGGCCGCCGCCGCCTACCCTACCGCCGCGCCCCCGCAGCCCCAGCCCGCCTACGACGCCTCCGCCAAGCCCGCCTATTCCACGCCTGCCACCTACGCGCAGGTAACTATACTACACGAGCCAGTCCGCGTACTACCAGCAGGCCGCCGCCGCCTACCCTACCGCCGCGCCCCCGCAGCCCCAGCCCGCCTACGACGCCTCCGCCAACTCCGCCTACTCCACGCCTGCCACCTACGCGCAGGTAATTATACTACACGAGCCAGTCCGCGTACTACCAGCAGGCCGCCGCCGCCTACCCTACCGCCGCGCCCCCGCAGCCCCAGCCCGCCTACGACGCCTCCGCCAACTCCGCCTACTCCACGCCTGCCACCTACGCGCAGGTAATTATACTACACGAGCCAGTCCGCGTACTACCAGCAGGCCGCCGCCGCCTACCCTACCGCCGCGCCCCCGCAGCCCCAGCCCGCCTACGACGCCTCCGCCAACTCCGCCTACTCTACGCCTGCCACCTACGCGCAGGTAATTATACTACACGAGCCAGTCCGCGTACTACCAGCAGGCCGCCGCCGCCTACCCCGCCGCCGCGCCGCCGCAGCCCCAGCCCGCCTACGACGCCTCCGCCAAGCCCGCCTACTCCACGCCTGCCACCTACGCGCAGGTAACTATACTACACGAGCTAGTCCGCGTACTACCAGCAGGAGGACTGAAGAGGCCGCGCCTCCCCCTACACACTGAGACTTGGCAGGACAGCCGCAGGAGGTCGCGCCTCTGTACGATCCTGCAGGCCGGGCCTGTGCATGTGGAGGGCCCATTAGACGCATTATAACAGTAATTTGCTAAGCATAACCTAAGCTTGCTTACTAAGTAAATTCTTATTCAATCTTACCATGAAGAGACCAAGGTCGTAGTTTATTTGTTTATTATATTATATTCGGTTATTATTAATATTTTTGTGGTATAGGGTGGAGCGAGAGCGGGCGGGGGCGCGAAGGCTGCGTACGGCGGCGTGTACACTCACACGCATACACACACGGCCACCACGGCCGCGGCCTCCTACCCGGCGCAGCCCTACACCGCGCCCACCCAACACCAACCCAAGCGTGAGCACCCTGCTGTATATACCCACACAAACACACTAGCAACTCACAAACAAATACACACATTTCACAAAACTGATACCCCCACACACAGGGTCACTACTCTGACTGCCACAAAACGCAATGACAGTATGTTCGAGCGCCGTTTTGTGGCTCTGACGTGGATATATATACTCACTCATTTTGCAGTGATATCACAGTAAATTTATAAAAAATTTAATCTGCAATTTTTAAGAATAACTAACGGCCTCTAGTGGCCCTGTGTGCGGCAGCACTACAATTTGAATTTAATATCTCCAATGTAATCATTCTGTTGCAATATTTACTAATAGATAATGAAATTGAGCTATAACCGTTAAATTAGTTAACACACTTATTTTAGAGAAACAATGATCATTTGATACCTATTAATGATGGGTACAATCCATACAGTTGGTAAACGAATGTACTTGCGCAGAGCAACGGAGGGGATCTCGCGGGGGGTTGGGCGGCGAGGATCGCGGCCCCCAAACGCGCTTAGTTTGCGCACTCGAACGCTGAGGGCCGACGCGACCGTGTTAACTTTGTATTATGTTACTTATAATGTACTCTATGGTGTAAACCGCTAACGTGCGTAATACAGTATCTTTCGCGTGATTCTTTTGGCGGGCTATAGTTACCACCAGTTGATTTTATTGACTACTGTAATGGACTAAAAAACTGTGGCATACACATGACATCGTTTCGGCTCAAGCGCTCCAGTCACATCACACTGAGCTGGCGCCGCTGTCGACCGTATTTATATAACGTTTTTTTTATATCAGCAGGTAGTTGTATAAGTATAGATATTCGACGTACCTTCACCTTCATTATTTTATTGTATGAGACAGATATATGTATTTGTATCCCTTTCTAAGCTTTCTCAAAACTGTATATAAGAGGTGAGTTTTGGAAAATAAATCAATTTATTTAGAGATTTGTTGGAAACAATATTTTAGATATTTTATTTTAAATTACGGCCATTCTCATGTTTCCCTTGAATTTTTATGATAAGATTGTTCATCCTAATGCAAAATACATCACATAATTAAATTAATATTAGAAAAATGAAAACATTTAAAAATAAAGTGTCACGTAAACATGTGGCAGTGCAACACATGTAAATGTTATTAGGTACGTAGTTCTTGCAAATAAATGATTACCTCACATAATAATCACATTCATTTTCTTTTTTGACAACCCTTGCATATTTGCGACTGATAGCGTAAGTACCTACACGGGCGGCGGTACACGGCGGTGTCGTCCGACATCAAAGGCGTTTACCAACTGTATGGATTGTAAAACTGGGTACAATCGCAGCATCAAAGTGTAGCCTCAATAGATATAAGTTCCGTAGATAGTGTTATTTTCTATGATGTGTCATCTAGAAGCTGCTAACCGCGGCAACACTGCTTACGACACGGCTCTTTACAACGCAGCCACCATGTACGTCGCGCAACAAAACAAGACCGGCGGCGGAGGGTGAGATCTTGTTATTGTTTCTTTTATGACTGATCTATCCTTTTGGTTTTTTCATGTATCATATAATTTGACGACAAAGCAATTTAATAAATTATGAATGCAGTTTAGCAATTTAACAAATTTGAATGGCTCGCGCAAATGAGGTGTGTGTACTCTTTTGGGGGGTATATTTTTGTCAGTCAAAATAGATTGCTGAGATGTACATTTCAAAATAAGATACTTTTTTCCACTCATGTGTTGTAGATTCTGTATACTCAGTAGTAACTTTTTTGACAACTCTCGTTGGCTCAGATCTTTTTCGTAAGGTAAAATTAGGGTCAATTTCACAGGTTCCAGATTAAGTTTTAATAAACTTATACCACCATATACTTGACAGACAATTCCATATAAATTTTGTTTTGACTTTTGAATTGAATCAAAGATTGATTATATTTGAAACCCATGAAATTAACCTTAAGAGCTGGTAAAAATTGTGTGCGATCTATGAGCATAAGTAAGATGGAGTTTTATTGTGTGTAGAGGGTGGAAGAACTACAACAAGGGCGGCGTGGGCGCGGGCCAGCCGCGGCGGCCCAAGCCCCCGCCCAAGACGCAGCAGCTGCACTACTGCGACGTGTGCCGCATCTCCTGCGCCGGCCCACAGGTCAGACTATAGCACTAGAACTACAACTAGGGCGGCGTGGGCGCGGGCCAGCCGCGGCGGCCCAAGCCCCCGCCCAAGACGCAGCAGCTGCACTACTGCGACGTGTGCCGCATCTCCTGCGCCGGCCCACAGGTCAGACTATAGCACTAGAACTACAACTAGGGCGGCGTGGGCGCGGGCCAGCCGCGGCGGCCCAAGCCCCCGCCCAAGACGCAGCAGCTGCACTACTGCGACGTGTGCCGCATCTCCTGCGCCGGCCCACAGGTCAGACTATAGCACTAGAACTACAACTAGGGCGGCGTGGGCGCGGGCCAGCCGCGGCGGCCCAAGCCCCCGCCCAAGACGCAGCAGCTGCACTACTGCGACGTGTGCCGCATCTCCTGCGCCGGCCCACAGGTCAGACTATAGCACTAGAACTACAACTAGGGCGGCGTGGGCGCGGGCCAGCCGCGGCGGCCCAAGCCCCCGCCCAAGACGCAGCAGCTGCACTACTGCGACGTGTGCCGCATCTCCTGCGCCGGCCCACAGGTCAGACTATAGCACTAGAACTACAACTAGGGCGGCGTGGGCGCGGGCCAGCCGCGGCGGCCCAAGCCCCCGCCCAAGACGCAGCAGCTGCACTACTGCGACGTGTGCCGCATCTCCTGCGCCGGCCCACAGGTCAGACTATAGCACTAGAACTACAACTAGGGCGGCGTGGGCGCGGGCCAGCCGCGGCGGCCCAAGCCCCCGCCCAAGACGCAGCAGCTGCACTACTGCGACGTGTGCCGCATCTCCTGCGCCGGCCCACAGGTCAGACTATAGCACTAGAACTACAACTAGGGCGGCGTGGGCGCGGGCCAGCCGCGGCGGCCCAAGCCCCCGCCCAAGACGCAGCAGCTGCACTACTGCGACGTGTGCCGCATCTCCTGCGCCGGCCCACAGGTCAGACTATAGCACTAGAACTACAACTAGGGCGGCGTGGGCGCGGGCCAGCCGCGGCGGCCCAAGCCCCCGCCCAAGACGCAGCAGCTGCACTACTGCGACGTGTGCCGCATCTCCTGCGCCGGCCCACAGGTCAGACTATAGCACTAGAACTACAACTAGGGCGGCGTGGGCGCGGGCCAGCCGCGGCGGCCCAAGCCCCCGCCCAAGACGCAGCAGCTGCACTACTGCGACGTGTGCCGCATCTCCTGCGCCGGCCCACAGGTCAGACTATAGCACTAGAACTACAACTAGGGCGGCGTGGGCGCGGGCCAGCCGCGGCGGCCCAAGCCCCCGCCCAAGACGCAGCAGCTGCACTACTGCGACGTGTGCCGCATCTCCTGCGCCGGCCCACAGGTCAGACTAATATGGCTGACAATTTAACTACGATTTGATAGTTTCACAATTTGTATGTAAAACGTTAAACTTTTTCTGTCCATTTTTGACAAAGTTTTGGATAATTTGTAACGTAACTGGTGATATTTTCTATCATTAAACAGAAATATTTAGACTACATATTTTTTTCTCCAGCAAGGGATATGTTTAATTTAGATTTCTTATACTTGTGAACTCACTTATCAATTCGATCTTACTTATCTTTTCACATCCCATGGACAATAAGGATAACAGTCTCTTGCCGTGCGTTGACCTCGCAATACAATGCGATATGTGCACACCTGGAACGTGCCTAACCACCCACATCAATTGCAGACCTACAAAGAGCACTTAGAAGGCCAAAAACACAAAAAGAAGGAAGCGGCCGTAAAGCTCGCGGCAGCGGGCGCGAGCGCCGGGTCGCGCGCCGCCGGCGGGGCGCTGCGCTGCGAGCTGTGTGACGTCACGTGTACCGGGGCCGATGCTTACGCGGCCCACGTGCGAGGGATTAAACATCAGAAGGTGGTCAAACTGCACACCATGCTCGGCAAGCCCATACCCTCCACCGAGCCTACTAAGCTGGGAGGTGAGTTGCACAACCTAACATATACTCTCATAATCATCCGTCTGCCTTTTTCCTAATTTATTTGGCTGTGTTGCCACTTTAATGTTTTCTAAATAAAGTTGGGTACGGTGCGTTTCAATCTTATTGGTGAAGGAGGGATGATCATGTTTCAAAAAAATCATGTTTCATTTTGTTAATGAAAATAACTTTGATTATTCAAAATTTTCTTTTTTCAATTTTCAATTCTTTTAAAATGAGGGTTATCTGACAGATTCAAAATCAATTTTGAGCTTTTGAAACCAAAACGCACAGACGAGCAGACTGTTTTGAAGTGTCTAGTTTGTGACTTTAGCTTGTTTGTGACTGATTGGAGTGTGACTAATTTGTGACTATATTCATGTTTGTGACTGCTATCAATCGGCCACATCTAGATGTGTGACTAATTTGTGACGATACATATCCCACCAACCTTTTCTGTGCAGTTGGTGGCGTCGCTGTGGTGAACACATGGATTTAGTATATTTAAATTGGTTCAGGTAAACATCAAAATGTCATTTCATTTCGTGTCAAAAATATGGCAAGTGTGAAAAAGCTGAAATCGTTGTTCAATTTTTCACAACTGTACAGAAAAGTTACTGGGTCTGTAAAATTTATTCACGAGAGGGTGAGGGTGGGTTGCTATTTTTTTTACTTTTGACGTAATAATAACGTAGTCAGTTCGGTGCCATCTATCTGGCCTTTGGAAACTACTTCAAATTATAATTTTAAGGGGCTGACATGAGTTTTCTGGCGCCGCCAATCGATTTTATTCTATTTATTCTAAATAAGCCCAATTTTTTTTAAAAAAAGCAAACAAAACCTTGACTGTTTTGTTAAAAACGTCTAATATTTATTAAATAACAATGATTGATAATAAAAAATTGAATCGATGATTTAAATCAATCAACCCTGCTGTGAAGTTAGCCACTATGCGCGTAGTCGTGCCCCACCACTCGCCTCTCCCATACTTACATCGAAATTGTATTCTGCGCATCACCTCGTGCAATGTCCCGAACCGCCAATAAGTTTAAAACGCATTATACCTATCCAATAATTTTATATTTTGTACACAACAACAGCATCAGAATATACATCAACTGCCTATTGTTTTCAAGATCTAGCAACACTTAACTATAACCTGCTTAAACGACAGTTCATCTGAACAGGATATGATGAATTTAACGTAACAATTATTCAGAGTTACAGAATTACTACTCGTTTTAGGTGGGTTGGTTTAATCCTATGAAAAACATAAACATGAATATTTAATTTTATCAATAGTTCGATATGATCCCCAAAATTTAAATAAAATATATGGGGATCGTATTTGTTCGTAAATGCCCTCTATCTGTACTGACTTCCCCTGATGCCACAATATCATATCTCTATAATGAACGCGTCAAGTCGGCCATTAAGAAACGTAAAGTCAAATTGTCTCTTCCGTCAAAGTCAGTTTTCGGCACTCAATACAGATATGGAGTGAGGAATGGTAGGCCTTTTTTATACACAAAAAGTCTTAAATAATAATACTAGCCTTCCAAGGCTAAGAGAGGTGACTTTTTAAAAGGCCTAAGTTGTCCTTCCGACTAAGAGAGAAAGGCCTAAGTTATTATTCCGTCTAAGAAAGAGACTTTCTTAAAGGCCTAAGTTGTCCTTCCGACTAAGAAAGAAAGGCCTAAGTTGTCCTTCTGACTAAAAGAGAATGTGACTTTCTTAAAAGCCTAAGTTGTCCTTCCGACTAAGAGAGAATGTGACTTTCTGAAAGGCCTAAGTTGTCCTTCCAAGACTAAGAGAGAATGTGACTTTCCGTTAGCTAAAACGGTGGCCGGCACGACGAAGATCGCATTCGTGGCGTCCGGGGGGCTCAGTACGGTGGGGGTCACGGCCGCAGGCGACAAGGACAAGGACGAAGACAAGGAGGACGACAAGGACGACGAGCCTGAAGTACAGCCCGTCGGCCAGGACTACATCGAAGAGATCCGCGCAGACGACGGCAAGGCCATCAGCTTCAACTGCAAGCTGTGCGACTGCAAGTTCAACGACCCCAATGCCAAGGAGATGCACATGAAGGGAAGGCGCCATCGCCTGCAGTACAAGAAAAAGGTGAGCTATTTGTATACCCTAGCCCTAGCCTAGGCTTAAGGCCTAATCTATTGTTGGAAATTCTCTGAATTCGCGTAATTATTGATTGTAAGCTTTGAAACTAGCATAGACGGTCTTGTCTTCACCAAGTTAGAATCATAATAATTATTAGCCTTTTATGGATATGTTGAGAATAAACGCAAATAATTTATTAGAATTGAATATATTTTTGGTCTCACTAAGAAAATACTTAATTGATAGGCTTGGTTTCCATTATGTTTGTATTGTATTCAGATTAGACCATAATATTATATAATACAGGTGCACTAGAAATCATCCAGTGATTACTTAGTAAAAGGTTTGAGGTGCCCGTCGAGCCTGGCGGCCGCACGCGGCTGCCAAGAGTTCCGGGCATCGAATGATTACTCGACTCAATGAGGATGATTTTAAATGTTAGTTTCTCTGAAGATCGCCTGTTTCGATCTAAATCTATCATATCAAATATAAATATGAACTACTTTGGGAGAGAATAAATTAATACACATTTTATATTGAATAGGCTATTGATGTTATTAGTTAGTGGCTCTGTAGAGCTGTAGACATCGTGTATGTAACATTTTTGAACATTTTTCGAAATGGCTGAAATATGACTGTTTTCCCAAAATGGCGGCATTTTGAAATATTTCATATAATTATAGAACCAGTTCTCAAAATTTCACAAGAATTGGTTGAGAAATGTAGAAAACACACGGACAGCCGGACGGGGACATACGAAAGCATTTTTGACGAAGCTGAAACGGAGACACTTCGCACTCGCTCGGTCAATAACTTATTTATGTGATCTAAATGATTGGGTTTAGTGCTTGAAACCTAAAAATGTATTCTGTTCATTTCTTGCTTACGGCTAAATACTCAAACGGTTTAAGTTAAGGTCATTTTATAATCGCAAAGCTTTGAGATTTGACAAAAACTATAAGACTGACAGCTTCCTTAAAGTCGAGGAGACTTTTACCAAAGATTTTAGTAGAAGCCTTCGAGTATTCGGCCGCTGGTGTCAAGATTGCCGAGAAGCACATACGAAGTGTGTTGCATCGTTCACAGGTGCAACCTGACCTGGAGGTGAAGGTGAAGCCGTCGATGCACCAGCGCAAGCTCGCCGAGGCCAAGGCGCAGCGCATGATGGTCCGCGACGAGCTGTGGGCGCGCCGCCGCATGCACGACGTATGTACTATTTTATGCTATACGCGACGTCTGACGTCGGCGTAATCATTCCTAACATTTCATACGCCGACGTCAGCGTTTGAAAGAGACCACAACACATTTCTATAGTAGGCATTGTGACGCTGACGCTGTAAGCGACCGACGGCGTTTGTTGGAGGTCGAGGTCTTTAGACCACTTGCAACAAAAGTTATAAAATTATCGTTTCTTCTTAGTGCAAAGTTTATAAAGATTGTCCATTTTCTAGCAGGCGACTGATTATTTATTTATTTACATTTAAATGTAATTTTTGATGGACATCAAGATATTGTTTTTGATATATGACGTAGATGTAATTGCACTCTTGAACATCGTCGATATTACACAGTTGGTAAAAATCTATAATGTTCCTACTAAGTTTTAAATATCATATTGTTTCACATTTGTGCAATAAATCGTGGTAGTTGGCTTAATCATGTCGAATATTTATGAAATATATCAATCGTAGCAAACAAGCCAAAAGCGTCTTTGTGCAGACAGTGCCTTCTTCGTCTGTCCATGACAACAGGTTGCAGACTTTTGCTCATTAACTTCTGTCACTTTAATGTCGAAAGCTTAATGCTGTTATTGACGCCTGTAGCACACCCCCGGCGCGAAACAATAGACAATCTAAACAGTCTGTTCTAACGCATAGATTTAACTATGATGCTGTCTCTTTCACGCGCGATTTCACCGCTCGGCTCGGCCTTCCGAGTTCCGATCACATTTTTTTTACGTAGCGGTTTCGCGTCATTATTTTCGCGGCGCAGGTGTGCCAACGGTCCGAGTCGATCTGCGAAATCGCATGTGAAAGAGACAGCATCATAGTTAAATCTGTGCGTTAGAACAGGCTGTTTCACTTGTCGTACAATGGACAAGTAATGGCGGAACTACTGCGGTTGGTCTGGTATTGTTTCGCGGCGGTCGGTGTGCTAGCAGGTTGATCCTTGTTGTAACGATAGCGTTATCTCGTATAGGGCATGGAGGAGGAGGAGCGCGCGTACTGGGAGGGCGGGCCCGAGCCGTGGTGGCCGCGCCCGCCGCACCACCACCACCACCACCACGTTAGTACACCACTACACCACTACACCACCACACCACACCACACTACACATCCCCCTAAAGTCGAGGAGATAATTAAATGGAAAAATTGCAAACAAACAGCTGTAAATTTTTTCTTTCTTAAATAAATGAAATGATATTATTTACAAACACATATGCCCAAAACTTCATTATGATTTGCTTTTAAAAATCAAAAGTGGACGTTTAAAACTCGTCATTCATTTTCGAGGAACAATTTTAGTTTGTTTTAATTAGTTTTAATTGTTTTAATTATTTTTTAAACAAATTTATTTTCACATGGCTCTTTTAGATTTTAAAAAGCCTTAATAAATGAATTATATATTTATTTTCAATACTTACACATAATTTTTCTCTACGTACCGTACGTTATCATCATTCGTTGTTTCGATTCCATTAGCACCTTACTTTACTGTGATTTTCTACTTGGCAAAAAGCCCACTTACATTATCAGAACTTGAAAATTAAGAGACCGCAAGGTTCTTTTGGCTGTTTAAAAAAGTTTATTTACAAAAAAGTTTCTAACCCTTGCAATCAACTTCTGACATTGGCAGTTATTATTTACATTTTTTTCATCTACATAATTATCTCCTCGTTTATACACTTGAGTTCTCAAACAGAGTAAAGGCGGGTGGCGGGCGCGGGCGTAGTTTACGGGCGGGTACTGCAAATGTACCTAGACTCCTCTCATGTTCACAGTGCAGTGAGAGGCGTCGTGGTACATTTGGAGTACCCGCGCCCGCCTTCACTCTGAGCACTGTACACACGGCCTGCCCACGCGTACGGCAGCGCGGCGATTGAATTCTAGACCGCGGAATCTGCGAATTGCACACTCCACATAGTAAATAAACATTACACGTCACGTAAAAAGAATTTATGCGCTGTGTCTCCGCCGCGTGGACAAACCGTTAAGTACTAATTCGCCCGATCTCCTATTTTCATTGACTCGATTTAAGCAGTACAGTACAAAAATGAAGAGCGAATTATATTTAAATGCATTAAAATCAATGTTGTACCTGTACCACCAGGGCATGGGCATCCCGTACGGCCCCGTGGGTAGGCGGCCTGAGACTTCGGACGACCGCCACGTGCTCGCCAAGCACGCCGACATCTACCCCAGCGAGCAGCAGCTGGCCGACATACAGCGCGCCGTATCGCACACCGAGCGCGCACTCAAGTCCCTCTCCGACGCGCTCGTGGAACAAGCCCGCCCCAAGGTAACGTACTACCGACCTGACATCTGCCCCAGCGAGCGCCAGCTGGCCGACATATAGCGCGCCGTGTCGCACACCGAGCGCGCACTCAAGTCCCTCTCCGACGCGCTCGTGGAACAAGCCCGCCCCAAGGTAACGTACTACCGACCTGACATCTGCCCCAGCGAGCGCCAGCTGGCCGACATATAGCGCGCCGTGTCGCACACCGAGCGCGCACTCAAGTCCCTCTCCGACGCGCTCGTGGAACAAGCCCGCCCCAAGGTAACGTACTACCGACCTGACATCTGCCCCAGCGAGCGCCAGCTGGCCGACATATAGCGCGCCGTGTCGCACACCGAGCGCGCACTCAAGTCCCTCCGACGCGCTCGTGGAACAAGCCCGCCCCAAGGTAACGTACTACCGACCTGACATCTGCCCCAGCGAGCGCCAGCTGGCTGACATACAGCGCAAACAGCTGTTTTCTGTTTAGTAGTTACCGTTCTAACGGCATCATTTCGAACAATAAAAATCGATTTAATTTCGAATGTCTGAAGCGTCGCTTTTGTCCAGTCGTCGCGTAGTCCAGTAAAATAATTGACAGTGATTTAGTAAATAATTTAACGTTAACTAATAGTTATTTATGCAGTTGTAGCATAATGAGAGGTATTAAAGCACGAATGTGACAATAGTATCACATGAGTGTTTTTATACCTAATTATGTACAGTTGCATACACGACCTACACCCATGATATGAATCCTCTATAAAAGGTTTTGAAACAGTAGCTTATTGCCAAAATCCAAACAACCAGTGTCATAGAAACCATAATATCCTCCCGAGTGGCTGGGTGCGGCACCACCCATAATATCATCACAACGAGTGTTATTATGTTGTACGAACTTCATAATGCAACTCCGGCAACGCGCCTCGGAGGATAATATTATGGTTACTATGACACTGGTTGTTATAATGTTGGCAGTAAGTTGTTTCAAAACCTTTTTAAAGGATTTAAAGTATGGGCCTAGATAATAATCGGTTATGATTGCCAACAGGGACAGACTCCAGCCAAAGCACCAATTAAGACGGAAGATAAGAAAGAAGACAAACCAGAAGGCAAGGAAGACGGCCGCGACAATCAACTGTAAGTAATCTTTGAGAGGCTTCCGAGTACTGTACTGTGTGTTTTTGTGTTAGGGATGCATTTCATTTGCACTTAATTTACTAAGCTTTCTTCCAGTTTTTCTTTGATTTCAACATATTTTACTTTTTTAACATCATAGCAATCACACTGCACTATTTCATTTTATTTGAACGCACTTTGCACCAAACCCAGGTATGGTTTATGGCTGCAAGTAAATCTGAAACAAGAGATTAAAAAAGAGAAACAAGATACAGACAGTAAGCCGTAAGTTTGCAACGAGTTTTTTTGGGTCTGTAGTTAGCAGATTGTAGAATCAACTTGTGTGTAGTTAGTAGTGTGTGTAGTTATGTGTAAAAGTCATTATTTGTTTCATTATGTTGGTTCTAGAAAAAGTAGATAAACTAGCCTGGACTAAATCAATTATTTTGTGACAAGGTAAGTAATATTAAACTAAATTAGGAGGATAGAATTCAAGGGGTTGTATTTAATTGTATGTACACACGACGGCACCTCAGACTACATGTTGACCTTGAGACCGTCTTTATGCCCTACGTAATAAAAGCTGTTTTCGCAGTTTAACTGTATAACCTGACAAGCTGTCGTGACATGTATAGTCTAATGTGCCGTCGTGTGTACATATGTTCAGTAATTTATTCTGATTTTGTGAGCATTTAGGTTTTTGTTGGTGGACAAAATGGTAACTAATATTTTTTTAAATGTACCTTATTTCTTGAATTAAAGTCAGTAAATAAAAGGAAAATATATTGAAATCACGATTTGATCACGATTAGGCGGGCCGTATGTCAGTTACAAAATAGACCTAGTGTCATTAGAATAAATAAAACTGGGTAGAATGGAACACCCGCTCCGGACGGGCTCAAGCTCACGATATTAGCCTGTCACGGTCGGCGTCACCGCACACGCGTTTGCCCGTTTGTGAGTTCCGTACGATTTCGGAAACAATGGCGTCAAGTTATTTTGGTGTGTTTGGTTGTAAAACAATTCAAAAACGATGCCACACTAGGTTTATTTAGTTTGTCCAAAGATGATGAGAGGTAAGTAATATTTTCTTAATATTATTTCGTTTTCGTACCGGCTAATGCATCGAACTTTGAAAAGTCTGCCAGGCTTCAAAACAAAACAGATAAATCGAGCCCCAATCGGGCCAAAATGGCGAACCCCAATTCATGATCTGTCACGAACATCAATATCTTCTAAATAATTTCGGCGAATAGTACAATACGAAACTCCTTACTTCGATTTATCTGTTTTAAGTTGAAGCTCGGCAGACCCGACGAAGTTCGAAAAGTACTTTTCGCCGAAGTTATTTAGCAATTTGGAAAACTGTCAAGTTTCAAGAGGTTGTAATACGTTGTTATAATGTAAAGGGGCTGGACGACAGCGGGCGTAACGATGTGAAAGGAAAGTAGGCATAGAAATGGCTGCTTTGACTCGGTCAAAGAAGATTCCGTTTGACCTAGTTTAATTTATTTTTATTTTACTGTACTGATTTTAATCATTATTACTTTATGGTTGTATTATTACTTATGATAGGATTGATTCCGAAATAAAATGAATGTACTGATATTAAACTGATACGGAACCGTAACTAACATTTGAAGAGTTCGTAAAAAGTTGGAGCACGCGGTGAGCGGCACTGCTCACTGTGATTGACTATGTGAATGCTATGCGCTTAAGGGCGTGATGCGCATGGGGTTGCTAATATTATACAATTTAAATGAATGACCTGCCTCCCGATTCTCGACGGAAATTGAGGGGATCGAGTTCACATCAGGATTGAATAAAAGTCAAAAATCTGTTATTTGGTACATTGAAAACGGTTTTCATAGTACCTTTTTGACATTTACTCTATTCCAACTAAATGTAACCACCTGGCCAGAAGTCGGTGTTAATGTTTCGTTGATCGAGTGTCCTGTTTGTGTAGGTTCTCGTTCATGGGCGAGGGTGAAGGCACGGGCGCCGCGGGCACGGGCAGCGAGGGGGCCGCGGGTGCGGGCGCGGGCGCGGGGGCGGGGGCCGGGGGGCGCGCGCTCAAGGGCGTGATGCGCGTGGGTTTGCTGGCCAAGGGGCTGCTGCTGAAGGGCGACCGGCAGGTGCGGCTCGTGGTGCTGTGCCACGACCGCCCCACCGTCACGCTGCTCAAGCGCGTCGCCGCCGACCTGCCCGCGCACCTCGCCAAGGTCAAGGTTAGTACTACCGGGGCAGGGGGGGGTCTCACTCCGCGATCAGCCTACTGCGCACGAGGGATGTCATGTGTCGGTTGAGACAGAGCTACGCGACAGAAAGAGAAGCGCTTCGGAGGCGCTTATAAAAATACGCGAAATTTCTCATTTTTTAATTTTAACTGACTCACGACGAATGGAAAAAAATAATACAGTAAATTCAACAGTAAAGTCAGTAAGTTGACTATTATAGCTTTCAAACGATATCAAATTCAAAAATACTTTTCAGAACTTAGCTCTTTTGTATGGAAAATCGTATGGTGGCCCCTATTTTCTTTTGAGAAGTGTAAGTATATTACGCGAGTATACAAGAAACAACTAAACATTAAAGCATAAATAATATAATTGGCCTCCGTGATCGAGTAGCTTGTACTTCGGTTTTCACACACATGATGTCGCTATCTCAGATTTCCCAGCTGGATGAATTAAGAAAACGAACTTCAGGATCTTTTTCGTCCCGTCATTGTTTCTGATATCCATAACACAAGTGCTTCAACTACTTTTTTAGAATCGAAGCGACGTATTTCATGTTATTGCTGTTATTATTTAAAAACACATCTTAAGCGTCGCGTTCACTGACAGGGCCCAGGCGACGAGCCTAAATACAAAGTGGAGCTCCAACCAGCAGAGGGCGCAGTACTCGTGTCCGACGGGTCGGTCCGCGTGCTCGTCAGTCTCACGTCGGCCGTCATGAGGGAGCCAAACGGTAAGCCATCGACACTACTCGCACACACGCCGATTTCACCACCACGTCAATGGGATGCCCGGAACTTGTCCCCGATTAAACTATGCCACATTCAACACAGAACAATAACAGCTTTACAATCCATAAATGCAATGAAATGTATTTGTGTAGAGTGAGGGTTTGGCACCGCTTTACTCATCTTTTGAGTACGCTAACTAAGCAAATTTTAAGGCTGCGGTCCGCGTTAACACCCTACTGTTGCTCCGTGCAAATATGTTCTTTTCTCAACTGTATGGATTGCAAAACTGAGGCAATAGTCAGATTTATTAAAGTATCCGCAAAATATAAAAGCATCTGTTGCCTAATATTACAGTTGAATGAAGAGTTTACTTGGTAAATCCATAGCATAGTACTGGGAATATGGCATAGTCAAAATAACTGCCTCTGTCAATGTGTACCGTAATCAGATTTTGTATATTATTTTCAAGGTAGGTGATAAGAGGCCTATATTTAAAGTAACACAAACCTACAGAAAGATGAACAACTAAATGATTTTGAGGAGTAATCTGGCCTACTTTGTGAAAATAATAGCACTTTCGTGACCACATAAACTCTAAAAACCTCATAAAGCCTAATGATACCCATAAAACCAACTCATCGATTTAAAACTCGAAATAGTTTGCTTACGGTGTGCGTTGGTGGCGTTCTGTGGGATAATGTTGCGGTTAATCCTCCTACTTTCTTTCTATTTGTAAGAGATTAATGAGTTAGCTGAAATATTACGAATCCTATCATTGACGATTCCGTTGTGAAACCGGCTGACACTGGTCTTGGATATCGTCCTATTCCCGATACAAACGAACTCTCAGAACAAACTATCTAAACCTATCTAGACTGGTTATTTTATATTTTTATATGTATTTTACTCAGTATATTTTTGTTTCCAATTCTTGTGTGCAAAAAAATAAGATAATTTGTTCAAAGTTTACCGCCGGCCCCCGGCACTGTGTTGCTTATTTTTAGGTGTGATTAGGATTAGAAGCAGCGAGAAGAAAAGGATTTTTGATCATCTATCCAGACATATATCACGTGCGATGCGACTCCGCGGTGGTATATTCTATCTACTGAAACGGAGCAAACATATATATCGATCGTTTATATTTATATGTGTAATTTTTATTTAATATTTTATCGTTCTCATTTTGATAGGGCACTGCGCTTTTGTTTTACTGTTATAATATGAATTATTCCGTTAGGCCCCCTAATATTTTAGATAATTAAAATGTAATGGGTATCGAGCGAGCGTTACGTCGGGATGCGATTGGCTGTACCTGCGTAAAACCGCACCCCGAGCGAGTAACGCCGCGTAGGCTAGGCGCTAGGCGCTAGGCTGTGTTGATGTTTGCCCCGTTTTCGTCGATGTGTTGATGGTCAAACACCCTTTGTGTTGTTGTCGCTAGAGGGTGGCGACATAAAGCGAGACGACAAGGATGTGCTACCGCGGCAGAAGTGTTTGGACGCGTTGGCCGCCCTTCGGCACGCCAAGTGGTTCCAGGTACATTCGCCCACATTATAAACGTGTGCGCACTCCACACATTCTTGACTTTTATCTCTTAACTATAGCTTCAACTTTATCGCTACATTCCGAGTCCGATTCGAGTCGAACCTACTTTTTGCCAGTACTAGAGGGAGTGCGCACGTATTTTTTAGTCACATGTTTGCTTTTATTATTTTCCATCTGTGGTAGAATTTTAATTTTCAATGTGATCAAATGAAAGTTGCGAGCTCCCATGAACATGTGGCTACAAGTGCTTCTCTGTAAACTAAGCTGCGTTTCCTGCACTTCGTTAGCCGGTGATGGGAGTAAATTTGAAACGGAAACGCAGTTTTGAACGATGACGAGTGTATGACGAGTGTGAATCCCATTTATTGCTCCGTTTCGGTGTCGATAGTTAGCGGGTGTCGTATGAGATTGGAGCAATAAATAGGTAGCGCTTGGGGAGGCCCTCGGCGCGCGCTAACGGTTGACGGTTGTAGGCTAGGGCTGCCACGCTGCAGTCGTGCGTCATCATCATACGCATCATGCGCGACCTCTGCAGGCGGATACCCAACTGGACACCACTCAACCCATATGTAAGTCCTTACTTTCATTATTCATTTTACGATTATACACTTGAGAGCGATTAAATTGAGCCGTGACCACATTTTTAACCGACTTCATCATGTTATAAGAATTGCTTTGTTTCAGATTCAGATTAAACTAAAAGTTAATAATGTTAAATTACCTTTTGCTTGTTGTCTAAAAATATATGGTGGCTTGGTTTTCTTGCTCTATAGTTAATGTTTTGATAATTATATCCATTTTTATTGCTGATTTACTTTATATTTTCGATTGTAAATGATGAAACTTGATGACGAGTCGAAGAGTGCGCGGCGCGGCGCGGGCCAGCGAAGGCGCCGAGTTATTCGGAACTTTGCGTCGGAACGTCGCCGGCCGCGTGCTCTGTGCCGATATGGCAGTCTGATACAATCTAATGATTTATATAATTTGTATAATGTCAAGCCTAGAAACTCCACTAGGGCTGATTTTTCAATACCCAGATAAAACTTTATTCGGTTGATAACGTATTAGATTAGACTGCCAAATTGAAAATGTTTGTCATATGTTTGTTTGTCAAATTTTGTGAATGACTTAATAATTTAACTGACTGATATCTGTTATTTGAGGATTGAAAAATCAACCGAGTAGGATAAGTTGTGTCAAGTTAAATAACATTATTTAGTTAGTGACGTTTGAAAATGACCATAACACAGAGCCAGTTCTTTGCATAAAAATGTAGGTAGTTACATACGTATCCTTCTTTAAAAGGTAATTTACAGACGAGTTTTTGTAACTAGTGAAAGAGCAGTGGTATTTAATTGCTGCTCGATACCTATAGTTAACTTTTGTATTTGACGTTTCGATTGAAGAACATCGGCATCGCAAATAGATTATATATATTTTATATATATATATATATATATTTGACAACATCATATACATTGCTCCGATTCCAAAGTAAGTAGCTAAACCACTTGTGTTATGGAAATCAGAGACAACGGTGATCACAAACACCCAGACCTGAGCCAATATAGAAAAGTTCGTTTTCTAAATTGTCCCAACCGGGGATCGAACCCGGGACCTCAGAGATGGCGACACCTTGAAAACCGGTGTACAAAGCCACTCGACCACGGAGGTCGTCACACATAGATTCTGATTCATAAGATTTTTGTTTGTTGTAAACAAATAGTTTGAAATTTTGTAAGTTGATTATAACGGTATGTAACATCGATGTCGATGTCAGGCGATGGAGCTGCTGGTGTCGGGCGTGCTGCAGTCGGCGGGCGCGGCGCTGTCGGCCGGCGAGGCGCTGCGCCGCGTCATGGAGGCCGTCGGCGGCGGCCTGCTGCTGGACCACGGGCCCGGCCTGCGCGACCCCTGCGAGAAGGAACTCGTGGTCAGTTGCACATACTAGAAGCTGCCAAGGCGGTTCCCGCGCTCGATGTCTGCATAAATCGACACCAAATAAATATGCTTAAAATCTCGAGCCAAAGAGCATTTACCTTATTTATATTTTTAACATTGCAAATATTAGTGATCTGTCAGGGGTTAAAACTATTTCTCGTCTACAGGATGCTCTGGGTAACTTACCTCCTCAGAAGCGAGAAGACTTGACGGCTTCAGCGCAACAATTTTTGAGACAAATAGCATTTAGACAGATCCATAAGGTATGTGTTATCTAATTCTATAAAATATATAATTTTAGTTTTTAAAATGAGTATAAAATTGACCTATTTTTTTACTCTTTTTTCAACTTCTAGGTATTTTGATCTGTTTTTAAATAGAGAAAAGAACTTTACTCACTTTAGAAAGATTATGCAGGAGCAGGCTATTTTATAATGACAGTTGCACGAGCATTTAAGAGTTGATGACATTCGAGAACATGAAATAAACAATATGTTGACTGTGGTAGGTTTTGGATATGGAGCCGCTGCCGAAGGTGAAGCACGCGACGGGAGGGTGGAAGTTCCCCCGCAAGCGCAGGCGCTCCACCTCCGACCCCGACCCCGACCAGCCCAACGGTAACTACCTCCTACACACACTGACACTTCACACGACCTTCCTAACACCGTCACATTACCATCACAATCGATACAGGCTGGAGTCATACGACAGTGGACTTGAGAAAATGAAAAAAAAAAGTTGATTTTTACCCTATACCATTATTTTTATTATTCATATAAACATTATTCATACAAAAATTAAAAAAGAAAATATCAAAATTATGAAACTGCTGATTTTTTTTTGCGATTTCAGAGTCGGTCCCATTGTAAAAGTTGTTCAGTTTGATGGTCCCTATCCTACCATATTCGGCACTAGGGGTATTTTTGTAACACGTTGTAGAAGCCGTAATTCCAAAACCAACAGTTTTTATTTCACTTCGATACGATAAGTATTTACAAAGTTATTGTTAATAGTTATTTTGTTTGAAATACTATTACGTTTGCATCCGTGAATCGGCACCATGCGTCCTTACCGAACGAGAGAATGGAGTCGGATGACGTCATGACCTGGACCTGCCTGTCACGGTAGTAACTACTTCTCAGTGCCTGTCACGAAAACAATAGCGCGTGGTAACTTTTACGAATCATTAAAAATTTATTGTGAAGTTTGTAATGTAGAAGGGCTACAGAAAAAAATTGATGACATATTTAAAAAAAATAAGCTCATTCGTGCAGTCAGTTTCTACTGGTCCATAGTTTACTGTTTCGCCCGTCGTCCATAAAAGCAACTTGCTATGGGCAGCAACATCGAAAATCGAGAAAATCTGATATTACATACAAACTCGTTGATGTAAACAGTGAATTTGAATGAAGAATGAATATTATTTGCAGTTTTTCGATTTAAGTCGCGCGCGACTCAAAGTTTTCGCGAATTCATACATAGAATTTTAAAAAATATTAGTGATTTGAAGCGGAAAGCACAACTAATAATTATGTTTCGAACTTATTACTCACGTTTATTAGAATTCTCAACTTACTAGCACATTTTAAGGTGTCAGCTTGATCATTTAAGGGCATCACTTTCTATGCAAACACGTCAAAATCACGAACACTTGACTATATTTTGTATTGAAAAATTTCTGGCCAAGCTATATGTTACTTTGATAATTTTGCATGCCTTGCTACACTGCACGTAATGAGACTACAACCCAAATGATGAAACTTGATGACGAGTCGTAGAGGTGCGGACAGCGGTGGGCCGCGACGGCTGCGAGTTATTCGGAGCCCCGTGGAGTCCACCACTCGCCGCACTCTCTGTGACGACACGGCACTCTGATACTACTCTACTTAATCGTAGTTCCCTCCCATCAGATGTTAGTACGTTGTCTCACTAACACGTTGTTCCAGGTGAAGGAAAAGTCGTCAAGACGGAGGAGAAAATGGACGCGACGGATTCTGCCAAGAAGTAACTCCCGATGCCGTTCGCCGCAGACACAACCTATGGAACTGTAACTGCGGTCTAGGCCGCCGACAGACTTTATTTACACCGGTCCAGTTTAATGTATAACCTCTCAGATTTAATACGTTTATATTTTGTGTAAACCGTTTTACACGATCGTTTCGGTCCCCCGACATATTTTTTATGTCTTTGAGCAGATGATCTGTCCAAATCTATACTAGACCCGATATAATTGTAGCGTTTGGAAGTAGGTAGAGTTTAGGTTCTATAATAAATGTAATTAGTATTTAGATTACGTACGAGAATGAGAGACAGGGATAGATCTTGATATTGGACTTTAAGGAATGGCATAGATAGGATGTGTATGGAATTAGAGTTTGTAAGGGTTTCTTTTAATTATTCAATTTTTAGGATAACAGTATTTGACTTTTGACGTTTAGTTCCTTCTTATTCGGCCTCGCCGAAGCGTTTAAAGCACCGCGATGCACAGCAGTGTATATTTGCAGAACCCTGTTATGTATGGTTTTTTTTCTATTTTAGTATTGTAAGTTTGTTAATAAACTTTCCATGCTTACGGCCCTACGTCGAAGTAGGCCAGCATGGAAACAACTATATAGTGAGATGTTTGGAATCGGTCGCACTTTCAGTTTTAAAATTCGACTCCATTTAATTATATCAATCATCATTTAATTATTGTATATCGTACTTTATAGTATGTTTAATAAAGCGATGACAACTGAATGGGCGACTTTATTTACTTAATTTAATATCTTGTATGTATTTTTCTTTCCAATTAGTGAATCTAACTAACTGCCACGCGACTGTCACGTACACTTGTCAAACAAAAGTAGCTGCTGTTGGGGTTGCAGTAATCCTCGAGTATGGTGCCATGATACATCGCGAACTTGATACTTGTGACGGTTGAGTGGTGTTAGTGATGCTTTTGATGTCTTTTGAATTGGATTTCCTTTACATGCATAGCTCTCTGTGGGATCGCTTCGTCGGTTTCTGTACCCGTTCATTGATGCGCCTTCCTCGCGCTTATGGAAGGAAGGAAAAATGCATGCGTGTAAATCGAATCCTACCCTTATTTTCGCGCACTATTATACGTTCAACTTTAATTATTATAGCGCATCTGAATCACACGTACATTCTACGAAAAATCATAATATAAAAAGCTAAACGTTACTTTTCAACCCTCAGTAATATGTTTTAAAAGATAAATTGCATTGGGTATTGTAAAGTTTTTTGGCTATTAGTGTAATCATAAAAGTACTTTCATGATAGTGACAGAGTCACATGTAGGTTTATAAGCATAGTTAATTCAAACAACAGCCTTACCAAAGGTGGTAGGTAATGCAAAATACTTTGACGTTAGTCACGCAAAACTGAGGGATATAAATGTGGATGTGATTTAATAATAATTAGTATGGGTCCACATATAAAGTGGCACCCGTTAGATAGATATTAAAAAAATTAACCAATGTCCGACGACATATTCCAAATGCAATATATTTTGTTTTTTACACTGAAAATCTTTTGTTTGTATTTGTATCTGTGTAATTTGGATATTGTCAATAAAGATACTGACAATGCACATAACGTTTTTCTTATTTATTCTTATGCTACTTCCACATGCGTCAACGCGGTTAATTGACACGTTAATTACGTAGATGTGGCTAACATTTTTATGTGTCGATATTATTCGATACAGCCATTTAAGCCGTTAAAGCCAGGGGCCCTACCGGCTAACTTTTCGAACTTCGGCGGGTCTGCCGAGCTTCATCTTAAAACAGATAAATCGAAGTAAGGAGTTTCGTATTGTACTATTCGCCGAAGTTATTTAGAAGATATCGATGTTCGTGTGACATCATGAATTGGTGTTCGCCATTTTGTCCCGATTGGCGCTCGACTTATCTGTTTTAATTTGAACCCCGGCAGACTTTCCGAAGTTTGATGCGTTATACGGTACGGTTCCAATTTAGTTAATCGTTAAAAGTTAACTTTTACAAAACAGGGGCCCTATTTTTGAATCCTTCGGCTAGCTTCGATCCCCAGCCGACCCGTGGTCACACCAATTTACCACACCGTTGTCAAACGGTCATATTTTTTTACCCGTAGTCACACCGGTGTGACAATTATCCCGATCCTTTGACCGATTGGAGCTTGATTTATGTTTTAATTTGAAGCCCGGCAGACTTTCCGAAGTTCGATGCGTTAGCCAGTACGGCCCCTGGGGGCTAATTGTCTAATTTAAAAATCTATAGCAATCGCTTTCATTTGACAGTTGGATCCGACACATTGCTGCATTTCTTTGGTAAGTTTTTATTTGTGACAAAAAGACGCATCAATGTGTTTCATCCATGAAAGCGATTGCGATTTTGAAATTTAGAAAGGCGGATTTGCTTAAGTACCTACCAGCATAGCATAGATTTAGAGGTAACTTAATTAACATGACATTTGAGAGGAATTTTGTACAATGACGTCTATAGGTACTTTGTCTCTGTCGCTCTTGCGCTAACATTATTGTCGCATTCACCGGGGGCTATATCAGCTAAAAACATTGAAGTTCATGTTAATTGTGTTTTGACAGATGTATGTGATACATTGCTACTTCGTCTTGGCACTAATAACAACTTAACAAAGAAAAATAGCAATGTATCACATACATCTGTCAAAACACAGTTAACATGAACTTCAATGTTTTTAGCTGATACCGCCGCTGAAGCTATGACCTCGGTATGTGCGAGCGCAATAGCAATGTGTGCTAGCGCACGAGCGACAGAGATAAGCGTAGACGGGTCATTGCACAAAATAATAAAGTTAACCTCCTCTAAATCTATGCTACCCTGGTACGTTGGTAACAGTGGGAAGCGCTGGGGCGGGGCTCACTTGGTAATAAGCAAAATTGATAAAAGTCGAAAACTATGCAGCCTATAAAATATGCCCGTTGTTTCTACCAGTGGGACCACGCAGTAGGCCCATACAAAATAATGATGTTTTTGTTAAAGTCCTACTGATA
The DNA here is from genome assembly GCA_963556745.1 of Catoptria pinella. Taxonomy (NCBI): domain Eukaryota; kingdom Metazoa; phylum Arthropoda; class Insecta; order Lepidoptera; family Crambidae; genus Catoptria; species Catoptria pinella. Next base: position 11,935,375 of record OY750774.1, on the reverse strand, counting down.
GAACTACGGACCAAAAAAATTAACCGCGGCTACCAGTAGGACCACGGGCTTTGAATGGGTGCAAAATGTCACCTGTCACGCTCGTAAAATGACCCAACTGCTGGGTGATGCGCTTCAGGACAATGAGGACTTGTGCAGTAAAAGTGTACAAAAATTCAGTTTTTAGGCCGCATAATTTTCGACTTTTTCCAATTATGCTTATTACCAAGTGAGCCCCAGTGCTTCCCACTCGTAACCAAAGTACCAGGTTAGCATAGATTTAGAGGAGGTTAACTTTATTAATTTTGTGCCATGACCCATCTACGCTTATCTCTGTCGCTCGTGCGCTAGCACATATTGCTATTACGCTCGCACATTCCGAGTTCATAGCATCTGGTGAATGCGACAACAATAATGTTATTGCGCTCGCACATACCGAGTTCATAGCATCTGGTGAATGCGACAACAATAATGTTAGCGCAAGAGCGACAGAGACAAAGTACCTATAGACGTCATTGTACAAAGTTACCTCTAAATCTATGCTATCCCGGTAGGTACTTTAGCAAATCGGTATAAATTGTCACACGCACCGGCGTGACTACGGATAAAAAAAATCCCTTCCGACCCTCACTCGACTTTTCCACTGGTGGGTGGACGGGTAATTCACGATTACCCCTAAATAAGTAGGTACGTGGAAGTATAATACAATGTTATACGAGGTGACCATGGTCCTACCGATAGAACTGCGGACAAAAAAATTTGCCCGTAGTTTTACTAGTAGGACCACGGACAATAAAAATGCCCGTAGTACTACCAGTAGGACTACGGGTAATGCTAGGAGCCAATGGTCCTACTGATAGAACTACGGACAAAAAAATTTGCCCGTGGTTCTACCAGTGACCACGGGCTTTGAATGTATGCGCCGAGGACTGAATTAATAAACCTTCGTCCTTTTGAACCAATGGACTATATACAATAAAAAACTTGATGGCAGTTGTATATATTTTAATTATACTTTTCTTTACAATAATTTTTTTGTACAACAATGACGATATAAATCACCTGTATTCAATAAAATAAAATGCAACACAAGACAAAATTGGTCAAAAATACGACAAAATATTTATACAAAGACATAGATATTTGCAAGCAGCATCGAGAATAATTAAAAGATATGTACAGGTATTTTTACAGTAAATACATAACGTGAAAAACATACTTGCATTAATTTCTCAAGATATAATTTGTTCAAAATTTATGTACTGTTTTGCATTTTATTCACTCGAATCACAAATATATTTAAGTACAATAAAATTTTGCAATGTTCTGTTAACATGTATAGAGAAATGCCAAATATTTTTAGTAGGAAAGACTTATTTCCATATGCATATAACAGTCTCAATTTTGGCAGTGAATGTTAAACGGTGGGTTGTTGATCCAACACGAGGCCACCCGGGCAAAGTCTCGTATTGGCTCTTCAGAAAAATCTCGACAGTAGCGAGACACTTGATTTACCATTGTAGCATGAACGCAAGGAGCTGCTAACTTCTAAAATACTAGCGTTACACTGCGGACGTCCACAGATTTATTTAATAATATAAGAGAATAAAGTTTGCGAGCTCCGAGGAGGTGGCAGATTTTCACAATTATAAAACTTAAGTATCTCACTACATATAGCAAATAAAAGATAATTCTTTCGTAAACCCACTAAGTACAGCGATCGACGCCACACGAAGCTGTGGTATCTATGTTTACACTGCCTATTTTTAAATGCACCAACCCCGCTAGCATGACCACCGAAACGCGATATGATATAACGATTTATCAAGTTTAACTGTCAAAAGACAATGGATTTTGAGTGTCGGAAAAATGCTATCACGCGATACCTATAATATCGTGTTTCGGTGGTCATGCCAGGGAGGCAGAGACTAGAAGCAATCCAGCAAAATGTAAAAAAATGGAATATAATATAGAAGTCTGATTTACAAAGGTTTAGAAGTTAAAATAAAAGCGATAGGTGCTATGCTGGTTGCTCTAATAGTGATATTCAGCTCCAGATTGGTTATTCAGAGTACAACCGAACGCGAGCTGTATTTTATCAGAACGAATAAAAGCGCGTTAAGTATTCCTGCCCACAAGTAAAAGCACGTCGGATCCGTTTATAATTTTACTTCGCTTTGAATGGCTACGAAGATATTTGGACCATTGGGGAAGAATCGGAGCCGGCGCGGGCTCGTGCGTGCGTGCGGGCGGCGCGGCGCGGGCAAGTGCTCGCCCTCGTATTACAAATCATAAAAACATGCGATTGTTGACCTTGGTCGGCGTCAAGTAAAAATGATTTTTTCAGTATTTTTCTTTTTTAGTTTTTTTTTGTTTTATAATTTTTTGTATATTTTTTTGGTATTTTCTAATTTTATTTTTTTTGGTGTCGGCTTCAAGTTTTTTATATGTTTTTCAAAAATTAAAGGGTTTTTGAGACACTTTTATTTATAATTACTCTAATAAGTTTTCTTATAGATAACTTGTTTAAAAATTATTTATTGTACTTTAATATTCAGCGCGGCCGAGTGCCTCTTATGTAAAACCGATATAAAACTTATACATAATGCTTATAAAATTGCCAGGCGCTTTATTTTACATAATGTCGGTCAAACGTGTTTTGGGCGACGAAGTGACGTCGAGATGGCGAACGTTTACGAATAATTACTACAACAAAACAACAAACATCCGTCTCGAAACGAAGTACCGAGTTAAACTTAACAAAAACGAGGCATCGCTGAAAACATATCGGTTTGATGCCCTTCGCATAACAGGGAACTAACAACAGACTAGCGACATACAGTAACAACTATTAGTCTTGTAGAAATATAAACATTGCATGCTCTTTAATCCGCAATAGATAAAAATATATAATCGGCGAGTTCATGTTTTGGTAAAATTTTGAAAATAACTCCTAGTTCATATCAGTGTCGGATTCTAACGCAAAACTCGTTAGAACATCCACGAAATACAATTATTTCCTTTCTCTCACTAAAGTAAATCGGAACACCTATAATTCGGCGAGGATAACAATTGTACAATCTTTACAACATTTCAAAGATATGCTCGGTCTGCATCGCCTCACTCGTTATAGGGCCCGGAGATCTGCGACTCGCTCGGCTAGCCGTACACTACAACCTATAATTTAGCAGCAAGCGACGCTCCACCGTAAGGCAACACAATATATAGCACCGTGGTGTCGCGCCCGACCGTCGCGTATCACAGGGGGCGGTGACCGCCTCTCACACCTATAATTATATATTTTTTTGTCGTCTCGAAAATAAACTATTTACATACGACCGTAATACCAATATTTATGTGTTTTTTGGTGGTGACTATGTACAGTAGGCTAGGTAAGTGTTCTCGGGGCGCGGGCCCCGGGGCGGCGGTCATCGCTGGGGCTGCGGCCAGGCGTCGGCCGGGCGCGGGGCGTCGGCCGGGCGCGGGGCGTCGGCCGGGCGCTGGCCGGCCGGCGGCCACGCGTCGGCCAGGCGCAGGCCGGCCGCCAGCCGCGCCGCGCTGCCGCGGAACGTGTCCACGATCTTCTCGAACGTCTCCGGGTCGTACACGGACCGCGCCGTGTTCGTCAGGTCGAACGGTTCTGTAAGTGTATTCATTCGCTGTAGATGTTGGAGGTCTAATGTAACTTGTACGGATGGAGATGAAGTAATTCACTGGATGTCATGTGTTTATGTTACATTGACTGCGAGATTAGAGTAATATTACCGACATTTTTGTTTGTTTTAAAAACTCATTAAGAATGGATTTTATAAAAAATACTGAATTGTTGCGTTATACATGCGAATGTTCCCGGTTAATGAATAGTTCCGAGGTGAAAGCTATGCAAAAGAATCGAATTGACCACTTTCATAAAAAAGGCAATGACTATCGCGCGGCATGTATATTGATTTCTACTCTGACATACAGGGTGTCCCAGGAAACGTGTGCCAAGGGCTGTCTGGCATTAGAGGTCACTTATACCCATCTATTTAACTTGTAGTGAACTTCTTTGAAAGTAACAGTTTTTTTACAAGTGTTAAGATGACTTAACGCAATCGTTTATTTTCAAACTGGTTTACGTGGGTGCTTAAATTGTATTAAAATTTGAGAGGCCTATTAATGCACTACGTTTTAATTCATCAACGCCCGAACGGACCGGAGGCGGCCGGGTAACAATAGAATATCTATTGTGTCTTATTTTCCGGGCGTTGAAGGGTTAATAATAAAACTGAGAGTCTAGCACTAATATTTTAGAAGATACAGATGTTTTTCTGAATCAGATTGGTTTCAACAAAACAAAAACAAAACGGCACTGTGCCCGCCAAGTTCGGCAAAGAACGCCAGTCATTCCTTCTACATTGGTGAGATGACGCTGGCTTGCAGCGTAAGAGTTGATATACTAGAAGAAATTCGACGTTCTCACTAGTGACTCGGTAGCTCAGCCGTCAGAGCATTGGACCGGATATCCAAAGGTCGCGGGTTCGATTCCCGTCTGAGAACATGTTCTGGTGCGAGTTCTATATTTTTTCTAGTATATTATTTAGTATTATATAAAAATAGCATTGTGAATGCTTAAATCTCAAAATTTAAAAAAACATTTTACTTGTAACTAGACCTTCAAAATAAAAAAAAATATAATAGGTAACAATTTTCGGGGACGGCGAGAATGGTCCTTCTGTAAATTCAATATTTAGTGTGTACATACCCTCTACGCAGAGCAGCTTCCACTGGTGCGGGTCGTTCTTGTGCGCGCGCGCGGCGCGGCACTCGGCCACGGGGATGCGCGCGCCCGCGCGCACCGACACCGCCATGCTGCTGTACCTGCCCATGCCCATGCTACATCATTACTGGTGGCCACATAGTTAAGGACACCACTCGATTTTCATACAGACGAGGTAACTTTGAAGCCTTAGTTCTCCGCCAAGGAACGACCTAACTGTGATCTGATGATGACCATCCAGGAACTGAATAGAGCAGACTTAGAATATTAATCAGATCAGTTGGGTAAGTACAGCGATTTGAATCTCCTCCATTCACTCCTTATAAGAACATCATCAGATCACAGCTAGGTCAATCCCTGGCGGAGAACCAAGGCTTCAAAGTTACCTCGTTTGTCTGAAAATTATCTGGGAACGAACCGCGGGATCTAGGCTCCTCTTGTAGAAGAATTTTGTCATAAAAATTACAAATGCGGAAGTGACTCTGTTTAATAGCTAAGTCAATTGCGATAAATTATTCTTCTGGTAAGGAAATTTGGAATATGAAACAAAATTCTTCACAAAGTCGAACACACATATTTTATAATATTTTTTTTATAAGAAAGTTGTTAAAACATAAATTTGTGTCATGTGTGTGGCAACGAAGAAATCACTCACGGGAAGTCCGCGTAGTAGCGCAGCATGTGCAGGAACAGCTCGGCGAGCGAGGCGCGGTTGTGTAGTAGCGGCGTGTGTGTGTGTACTCACGGGAAGTCCGCGTAGTAGCGCAGCATGTGCAGGAACAGCTCGGCGAGCGAGGCGCGGTTGTGTAGTAGCGGCGTGTGTGTGTGTACTCACGGGAAGTCCGCGTAGTAGCGCAGCATGTGCAGGAACAGCTCGGCGAGCGAGGCGCGGTTGTGTAGTAGCGGCGTGTGTGTGTGTGTACTCACGGGAAGTCCGCGTAGTAGCGCAGCATGTGCAGGAACAGCTCGGCGAGCGAGGCGCGGTTGTGTAGTAGCGGCGTGTGTGTGTGTGTACTCACGGGAAGTCCGCGTAGTAGCGCAGCATGTGCAGGAACAGCTCGGCGAGCGAGGCGCGGTTGTGTAGTAGCGGCGTGTGTGTGTGTGTACTCACGGGAAGTCCGCGTAGTAGCGCAGCATGTGCAGGAACAGCTCGGCGAGCGAGGCGCGGTTGTGTAGTAGCGGCGTGTGTGTGTGTGTACTCACGGGAAGTCCGCGTAGTAGCGCAGCATGTGCAGGAACAGCTCGGCGAGCGAGGCGCGGTTGTGTAGTAGCGGCGTGTGTGTGTGTGTACTCACGGGAAGTCCGCGTAGTAGCGCAGCATGTGCAGGAACAGCTCGGCGAGCGAGGCGCGGTTGTGTAGTAGCGGCGTGTGTGTGTGTGTACTCACGGGAAGTCCGCGTAGTAGCGCAGCATGTGCAGGAACAGCTCGGCGAGCGAGGCGCGGTTGTGTAGTAGCGGCGTGTGTGTGTGTGTACTCACGGGAAGTCCGCGTAGTAGCGCAGCATGTGCAGGAACAGCTCGGCGAGCGAGGCGCGGTTGTGTAGTAGCGGCGTGTGTGTGTGTGTACTCACGGGAAGTCCGCGTAGTAGCGCAGCATGTGCAGGAACAGCTCGGCGAGCGAGGCGCGGTTGTGCGGTCGGCGCTCGCAGGCGGCGTCGGGCGCGCCGCCCCGCGGCAGGATGCTCGGCGACGTGCCGCCTGCACACAACACCACGTCACCACTATTTATGCAAGTCACAGTATGAATCTCACTCCGTAGAGCGCAGCGTCACAATGTGATGCAGTGTACAGGCTTCGGCACGGATCTTGAGCGGTGACACTTGATAATCTCCTCTAATTTCTCTCACCGCTCATGATTCTTGCCGCTACCTATATTAACATCGCGAGGCTGTTCGTTAAATCGTTAATGTTGTGTTGTATGTATTGTGTACTCACACTGCAGAAAGTGTATGACCATGAGCGTGAGGGAGTAGGAGGAGAGTGTGCGCTGACGCGCGTCGTTGATGTTGTGTTGTGTGTATATGTGTACTCACACTGCAGGAAGTGTATGACCATGAGCGTGAGGGAGTAGGAGGAGAGCGTGCGCTGGCGCACGTCGTTGATGTTGTGTTGTGTGTATTGTGTACTCACACTGCAGGAAGTGTATAACCATGAGCGTGAGGGAGTAGGAGGAGAGTGTGCGCTGGCGCGCGTCGTTGATGTTGTGTTGTGTGTATATGTGTACTCACACTGCAGGAAGTGTATGACCATGAGCGTGAGGGAGTAGGAGGAGAGCGTGCGCTGGCGCGCGTCGTTGATGTTGTGTTGTGTGTATTGTGTACTCACACTGCAGGAAGTGTATGACCATGAGCGTGAGGGAGTAGGAGGAGAGCGTGCGCTGGCGCGCGTCGTTGATGTTGTGTTGTATGTATTGTGTACTCACACTGCAGGAAGTGTATGACCATAAGCGTGAGGGAGTAGGAGGAGAGTGTGCGCTGGCGCGCGTCGTTGATGTTGTGTTGTGTGTATATGTGTACTCACACTGCAGGAAGTGTATGACCATGAGCGTGAGGGAGTAGGAGGAGAGCGTGCGCTGGCGCGCGTCGTTGATGTTGTGTTGTGTGTATTGTGTACTCACACTGCAGGAAGTGTATGAACATGAGCGTGAGGGAGTAGGAGGAGAGCGTGCGCTGGCGCGCGTCGTTGATGTTGTGTTGTGTGTATTGTGTACTCACACTGCAGGAAGTGTATGACCATGAGCGTGAGGGAGTAGGAGGAGAGCGTGCGCTGGCGCGCGTCGTTGATGTTGTGTTGTGTGTATTGTGTACTCACACTGCAGGAAGTGTATGACCATGAGCGTGAGGGAGTAGGAGGAGAGCGTGCGCTGGCGCGCGTCGTTGATGTTGTGCGCTTGCGCCCACAGCTTCGTCAGCGCCACCAGCGGCCGAACGCGCCAGTCCACTGAATAGACCACACATCTTATTAAACACTGTATCTATTTCTAGCAAACGAATTATTTGACTCCAAAAAATTGTACGTTAGAATTTACTGAGGCTAAAGTGTAATTTTTCAAATGTCTAAACTCTATCGCATTTACGTTAATATTTTAAATTTAGATCTTATTGTATAGCATTAAGGTCTATCATATAAATTGTAACACGAACGCTGTAGTAACGTTTGTACATTTAACAAATTTACACTCGCTCGAACCTTAAACAAAAATGTAGCTTGCTAGAAACAGTATCTCAAACTTTAACCCGCCCATCGTTTGAAAAATAATTCGTGAGGCTGTATTCCGTTGCAATCTAGTCTAGTGTAAACATATTATAAGTAATCACATCTTTGTACGTCTTTTAACGCTTTGCCATCGCTCTCTTCCATTATTTTGCTCAAAAGCATTGTAACTCGAGCAAGAGATAGCAAAATACGGAGCCAAGTATACGAGCTTATCGTGCGTGTCCACTTTTGTGAAATAAAAGGAAATAGAGCTATTGCTCATGTTATTACATAACGCAGATTTTGTCTCTACAAAAAAAGCCACCAAAATTGTCCACCTACCTACAGTCACAACTAATCAGACTGAAAAAAACACACAGTGTACTAAAGCAATGGCATAACGCAGATTGTCTCTACAAAGAAAGCCACCAAAAGTGTCCACAAACAACTAACAATAGTATAGATAGACCAAAATTGTCCACCTACTTACAGTCACAACTAATCAGACTCAGAACAACACACAGTGTACTCACTCCTGGAGTAGCCGTAAAACAAGTTGGTTACACATGATCACTACACAGTGTACTCACTCCTGGAGTAGCCGTAGAGCTGGTTGGTGTTCCGGATGCTAACCACGTTGTAGCAGTTGAGGTCTACCTGCAGCTCGTTGCTTTGATCAGTTACACATAATCACTACACTACACAATGTACTCACTTCTGGAGTAGCCGTAGAGCAGGTTGGTGTTCCGGATGCCGACCACGTTGTTGCAGTTGAGGTCCACCTGCAGCCCGTTGCGCGCGTCGCGGAACTTCAGGATGGGAACCTTCGCCTGGATTAGTTCTGCCGCTGAGGAGACACATACTCAGTCACCATACATAATCACGGTCAACTGACGAAGTTGGGGCTTTTTACATTCCTACTAATACAATGTATTTTTAAGACAAATCAGTTTCGCTATCTGTAGAATATTTTTAAGAATCATAGGTTGAGCATAGGTACAGGCCCATGTCCCACATATGGGTCATGTGTACCAGTACTGACCGGGGTCGAAGCTCCGAATATAGCCCAGTATGTAGTTGAGGTGCAACAATGCGTGTGCTCGGGGCTCCACGTTGTCTAGGGGCCGCACGTACAAACAAAGGTCCATGTCCGACGACTCCAGACCGAAGCCCGACATCGTGGATCCCACCACGTACAACCCGTACCGAGGAAATATCGTCTGAACAGAGAATACATTGTTATTGCTAGGGCTATTTGCGTTACGTTTTTGGATTAGGTAAAATGTTGCTATTAAAAGTGTGGCCGTCGAGAAAATGCGTTTCTGATAGTTTTTATCAAGTTCCTCAAGTCAACTTAATGAAACTTATTTTAGATTACCTATCGTCCTTTTCGGATAATATAATTTAATCAGTTGCCACAAGGAACTTGACATATTTGTCTTGACGCATTCTCGCTACGGCCAATACATAAGAATAATATTAATGAAATAAATTAAATACATAGCTGTAACACAAATAGGTTGTGTTTTTTGAGTGACTATCTGTTTCTAGGTACTTATAAGTATATACGATGGCGCTACTGACTTATCGTCATAAATTTAGTAGCGCTGTTCCTGTCTAACCCGAAACTTTAAATCTACAAGTACTCGTAATTTGTAAAATAAGGTATCGGAAATCGAGTTTAAATTCTACGCCCAAATGTTGAACAGTATCTGTCTAATTTTCGATTCGCATGACTGATAGCTGAAAATTGATCCCAAAGTATTGATTAACAAAATAAGTAAACATGTATGTGACTTCATCGTCGGCGTCATGAGCGATGTAACTCACTCTCAATTGGAATTTGTGAATTATGCGCTCTGACGTCAGAATTGTGAAACAATCGAGATCAACGTTTTAAGATTTCGGACTATTAGCAAGTGTTATTTTTATCAAGATACACTTACTTCTGATTTCGAGTGTTGTCGGTCAGCGGGGAATAACCCGTTTTGCGGGGAATTGATAGCAAGCATTCATTTTATAAACTGAATTCAAAGAAAAGGAGGAGGTTTTCAATTCGATTAAGTACTTATATATTTTTTAGATGTTCGCGCATAACTATGTTTTAAATCGGTTTATAATAATTGTTTTTAAGAGGAATGCGTCACTAGAAACAGTCTATATTCGACCGTTTTTTGAGGCAATAGTAATTACCAATACAAAATTAAATTGATTATTAAATACTATTTTATTTTGAAACAAATAATCAGATTTCACTATTCAGGTTTTAACACTTATAAAAATATATAAAATAGATTGTTACCTTGATAGTAGCATACAGATACCGCCACAGGTTCATTTTCTTCCTAAAGGTCTCCTCAGTCTGCTGCGATTTCACAAACTTATCCCACATTTCTTGTGACAGCGTGTCCCATTTTGAACCTGAAAAAAATACTGAATATAATAACAATTAACATTATATAAAATTAATTAAAAATAATTAAGCTAGTTTTAGACCATTCTAGAACAGGCTATCCTCAACTATTTAGACAGAATTACAATTCCTGATTGTATTATAAATGTTAATAAAGAGCTTAATTGTGATTTGTGATAAGACAACTAGATTATTTGGCGCATTCAGACTAGCTAGAGCGGCGGTACCTACGCAACTATCGCTAGGGTCGGTCATTGGATGGTTGATCAAAGCCCGATCAAGCCCGAGATTGTCTGTACGAAATTTCCATGTGTGCGAGCACGGAATACCACGATTTGTCCCGTGCTGTCTACTTTATTGTGATTAGAGTGTAAGAACTCACCAGTGAGCAAGTCATCGGGCGTGAACTTGACCTGGAAAGGGTAGGAGTTGAGGTAGCGGTCGGGCGGGAAGCGGCGCGGGCGCGCGTGCGCCTCCCGCCCGCGCCGCGACCGCCACTCGCGCCACTCGCGCGCGCCGCCCCCGCCCCCGCCCCCGCCCCCGCCCCCGCCCGCCGACGACGCGCCGCTGCCCGACCCGCGCGATGATAACTCCCCTACAGGATTTTATGAAGAATTTTAATCACGATCAATCTTGCACCACGACACGAGAGAAATGGAGCCATAAAATGGATGGGGTACAGCAAGATAGATTGTTTATGATTTAAATATCTCCAAAACGGTGCGTCGTCGCCGGCTCATAGAGTCCTGCTCACGAAATGTGAAAAGGAAAGATAGTTACCTATAACTCAAAAAAATCTAAACTTCCTGAGCGAGTAGCTCAAAAACGGTTGGGAATTCGAACTAAGTGTTTCGAACAAAAGATGTGGAGAATTTTATAAGCTATTATTCGGTAGAAGAGCACATCTCGACGACGCACCATTTTGGAGATATTTAAACCTTTAAACCCCGATCCCCCAGTCCAGCTAACCTCCTAGACGACGAAGGGATTTTTAGTATGTTTACTCCCTAAACACTAGGGTGTAGGTTTCTACACAATTTACTGAAGAAATAGCTTAAGTTACCCGCACGCGCATTCTACAACCCCTTTTGAGCCATTTGTTGACTAGATTGATTGAACTAGAGTGGTGTAAAGCAGAACCCGTCCGTAGCTATCAAACTAGACAGTAAAAAAAACACTGGAATTTGGCAGCTAAGTGTCGATAAATCTTTATAACCTCATGTTTCGATCATGCTACAAACGCTGAAAAACAGACAGGTAGGCTCTACATCTTTTATTCTAAATTTGCGATTTTAGCATTCACAATGCTATTTCTATACATAATAATTAAACAAAATACTATAAAAAGTTCGACTTACTTACTTTCGTAATAAGTATTTTATTTACAATCTAGTCAACATCCTCAACCCAAATGAAATGAGTAAATGATGTACGACTTTGTTTAAAAAAAATCGAGTACCCGCAAACCAGAAACATCAAATAAATTGAGGAACCACGTTAGTTTCATTAGACTGCTTTACTATCACTAAATTATTTATTGACGCTGAAGAATGGAGAATTTTGGGATAGAATAACAAACAAGAGTGAGGCGAAGTAAAATCATATTGCGTCGCACATTATGCGTCACCATAACTGTTTGTTGGTAAAGTTAACAGAGAAATCACTTTTGCGTCGTTTGTGAGGCACAAAACGTACTTCATTTTCAGCGACAAATTGACATTTTCGTTCACAGATTATTAAGTACTAATGATGGAGACCAATGCTACAAATATAAACTATTTTCAGATAACTGATTTTTATTAACCTATTTTAAAGAACTACCTTATTTATATTCAAACTTTTACGTCGCTCCTACACCACAGAATAGATATAAGTACTAACTATACCGCGACTCGCTCTACCTACGATTCTTGTTTACATCGTATTTTTAGCGCAAAGTGCGCATCTCGAAATCATCCCAAAGATAAAATAATCACTAAATGTTTTAATAGTATCTTTTGATTGCTCCTCCGTATTTGCGTCCAAGAGATGTGTTTGCTTATCTACGGCGCAAGGTCACATCGGCTCCTTATTTACACTGTTATCTAACATACTTATCACGACGGTAACTGAGCACGAAACATGCGTAAATTACTTCGTAACATTGCAAATCTGGAGCTTTGCACTTTCTGCTATGGTAATATAGTACTATAAAGTGTTAAAGTGTCTATGCACTGCGAGCTGTCCATCACCGCCGTTGCTGAAGTTAATGTGAATTATTTACCTACTAAGATTCGTTTTAAAAAGAAAAGAACAGACACGTCGTGCACTGACATGGAAGGCGGCCTATATTGATTTTGTGAATTAGAAATAAGTGTTAAAAAGCTAATAATTATATCGATCCAAAACATTATTTTAATTAATTTAAACACCTCCACACTTTACAATACCTAGTATTAGTGAAAAAAGGAACAAAAACCTATCAATTTAACAAAGGTAGAATTATTTCATTCTTGTACTTTAAGTAAAGAAAATTGTCTTAAAACTCAACTACAATGCTATAATCTGAAATAATTATCATCACAATTTTACAAATCTATTTTCATTTTCAATGAAGAAGAATTAAAATAAGATAATTCATAATTATTGAGCAGATATAAGTTTATTATTAACCTACTTCAAAAAAAGGAGAAGGTTTCAAGTCGACGGTATGTTTTTTTAAATATAAGAAGCTCTGAAGTTCATTTAGAATTGGTTTACTATTAAGGCTCCTATATACCTCAAGTGGCGCCTTCATTTTAATTAAATTTATTGCTCGCTAAGTACGCTTGAGGTATATAGGGGCCTTAACCCTTCAACACCCGGAAAATGAAACAATAGATATTCCATTATTAAATTTAGATTTTTCGCATTCACAATGCATTTTTATATTAAGATAAATAATATTAGAAAAAAATACTAGAAAAAATCGACTCACCCGTAGCACCTCAGACGCTACGGGTAATCTAAATTTAATAATTATATAGCTGTTTCATCTTTATCGATTGTCAAAACATCTGGAAAGATGTTTCTTTCGAATGTGAGGGTATTTCCTCACATTTATGAAATTGCGCTGGCTTGCAGCGAAGAAGTTAAAAGTACTAGAAAATTTCGCTGCTCCCACTAGCGACTCGGTAGCATAATTGGTCAGTGCATTGGGCCGGAATCCCAAGGGTGCGGGTTCGTGTCCCGTCTGAGGTGCTACGGGTGAGTCGATTTTTTCTAGTATTTTTTCTAATATTTTTTATCTAGATATTCCATTGTTAACCGGCCGCATGCGTCCACTAATGCCATAATTATTATATTAATATCTGCATTGGAACTTATTAAATATCTACTATCACTAGCAGGAAATGCAATGAAGCATCAAAGAGGTCAGAGGTTTGCGCCTGTATGACCTAAATGCCATTTTGAACAAACTAATTGATTACAATTTATTACAACAAACACTGATTATCTATTAATCTTCAGTATTTACCAATGTAAATAAAGGTGAGTAAATAATGGAAATTCTTTAGAAAATTAGATTCAAGCAAATAAACAAAAAGGATACCTAAGTCTCTCCGACAAAAGTTAAACAGATAGAAATATATGATGAATTATGATGAAAATGATTCAATAACTATGTGAAATATCTGGGGTTTATTAGTAACAAAAATATGCAAATCTACTGAACTTGAAAAAAGGATGCCTATTTCTGTCCTGTCAAAATGATGATTTCATTAATTAACATGTATAAAGAAGTATTATAGGTCATTAAATTGCATTTTTATTAGCAATATAGCATAGCGTGCTATTCGAATACAATTTCATCATATTTGAATACCTAGTTCATTCATCCACATTATAGAACATCCACTTTTAAAAAATCTATTGACTGTACTAAATAATACACTAGAAAAAATATGACTCGCATCAGATTATATCTCGGACAAGAATTGAACCTGTGAGCTTTAGAAGTCTGGACCAATGCTCTCACTGATGAGCTACCGAGTCACTAGTGGCATTATCGAATTACTTCTAGTATTTTATCTCACTCTTACGCTGCAAGAGTGAGTTATCGCGGGTTTGATTCCTGTCCAAGAATATAATCAGGTGTGAGTCGTATTTTATCTAGTATATTATTTAGTATTGTATAAAATTAGCATTGTGAATGCTAAAATCTCAAATTTAAAAGACTATTTGATAGGTAAGGGAAGTGGTGATTGATCTTTCATATATCTTAAAAACAGAGCATGATAAATAAACAAAAAAGCAGGATGTTTAATTTTGCCAAATGGTTTACAAAATACAATTTATTAAAAGGCATGTCAAGTTATTATCAAATAAATTCAATAATAAACAAAAATCGTGTCAATTACTTTTAAGTTTGTTGACAAAATGTAAAATAAAGATAAGAATGTGGGGCATCAGAGCCATTGAAAACGTGCACATTAGGTGTTTATAAACAATATTTGTAAATATTGTGCCTTCCTTCATGTGGTTTCTCTGGGTAAAAGCAAGTAGATAAAAATAGATGTTTACCAGTTTTGCCCTATTCTTCAAATAGCAAGGAGCTTTCCTACTTTTTGCAATGATTTACAACAAAAAAACAAAAAGCCCTATATTATTTTTTAACTAAATACATATTCATGCAATACCTTCTCACAAAACAATAGTTGCCTATCATCAACACTGCGCTAATAAAAAAATGGGAATGCAAGAATATAACAAAATTAGACAAAAAGATACTTTGTAACCTTGTAAATATTGACAAAGCCATCTTACTGAAATTTCAATCTGTTCAGTGATTTATGTCATATTGGGGGTACTATGAAATAATTTTCAAGAATCATTTTTCAATAATTCAGTTAGATTATGCCCTCTTCTACTATCATGTATAACATGTGTCATCACAAAAATTCATTTGATTTTCAGGTCAAATAAGAATATTTTAAAATGGATGTGTTACCTTTATCTCCTGATTTATTAGATCCAGATGCATTGCTTGATAAGCTAGAGTCATCAGAGTCGTATCCAAAGGCGGTATTATCTTTGTGGCGGTCGCGGCGCTGTTGCCACCGGCGGGGTGTACCCTGGCCGTTGGTGGTAGGAGCCCCCGGCACCTGCGCTACCTCCAAGGGGTAATGCCGCGCCTGCCGCTCAACTCCCGCTACCATAAACATTGACCCCGGCCCACCGAACCCTCCGTTTCCATGATACATAATTGGCGCTCCTTCGTTCATCGCAACTGATACCTATATCTGCAGCAGAGAAGAGAAGGTTATCCGTCAGACCGAATCGCCGGTGAACCCACACTCACAATTTTGTTCCAGTACTCACCTGATTTAAGTTTTAATTTAAACCGTGGAAGACCAACGCTTCTGTGCGTCTACTGCGTCATATTATATAGTATTAGCACGGCGAGATGTCGAATATTTATTTTATCTTGAAATCACCCAAATTCGACACGATCCGTCAAGAGTTGAAAGTCGTCACAGTCGGGGCGATATTGATTGGTGGCGGTGTGCTTGCTTGTCTTTTGGTTCTCACCGTACAAACAGGGCAATCTTGTATTATTTCGACGCTAGTTATAATAATTCTACCCACGAATTACTGCGAATCCGTAAATTCTAGAGAAAAAAATCCGCCATGACTTTTGGAAGCTACACTAGCGACATCTGACGGGAATTATCAAACTGTCACACGTGATTTTACTTTTTTCTATTTGAATTTCGGTGTTCCATTTTCCATGAATTCAGCCAGTTTCAAACTCAACTTTTTTAAGAAGCCCATTCACGGAAACCTGTGAAGTGCGCTTTCTAAGGATGTGCGAGTTAGGCCACCATCGCAGTGTATTCGCACTGTTCACAAAATTTCACGAGAATGGGTTGAGAAGTGCCAAACAGACATACGAAAGCATTTTTGCCCAAGACAAAGCAGAAAAACTTCTCTTGCGTTTCGCGCTCGCTCAGTCAATAAACGAGTAAAATGATAGAATTGGATTGGTAAAACTGGCGGTTGCATTAGAAGAATAAGACAACAGAGTTACAAAATCAAGGGGTCTAGCCAAAGTTACATTTGCAAATCTTCGTTATCGCTTCGCGAAGCTTGAACGATGTGTCGATTTCTCAATTTGACATAACGTTTCATTATCAATCGAAATTGAAACGTCAAATCCATAGTCATGTTTTAAAATTCGATTGTTAACGGAACCCTATGTCAATTCCATACATGTTTCGAAAGCGAAGCGATAACTAATATATGTAAATGTTACTTTGGCTAAGGGCCCGGAATTTGAAGCTAAAGTTGTATAGGTACTTTTTTATAATCCGTGATGTAATCTGCTTTTTTAGCATTGTTATTTCGTTTTCTTAATTTCGAAAAAAGGAAAAGAATTATGGTTTGTGCAGCTACGTTTAACATTAATTCATAGTGACTTTTCTGCCCTTTGAAAATTGAATGTGGATTACGGAACGTTTTTCAATGACTTTTGCAGGTTCGCAGAGCGCCGAGGTTCACGAATATAAGTGGATACTCAGTCTCAGTACCTTAGAAAAATAACTAAAGCACTCAGTACCCACCTTTCTTTCTTCTTGCCTGTAAAGCCCGATTTACACTTAAATAAGTACAGTAGCGAGTTAACTTACGACCACGGCGAGTTACGTTGTTTTTGTCGTTTGAACAAAATGACAACTTAACTCGCCGTTGTCGCAAGTTAATTCACTACTGTACTATTGAAATGTAAATCGGGCTTAACTGCCATGCTCTTGTGCGAGTAACAGTGGTAACAAGTATGGTGTATCACGCGCAGAGTGTAAGCTTCTAATGCCCGTTTGTACTAAACTTAGGGATCGCCTAAGTCTTTTCCTAACTACAACTTGACCAAATTAAAACGGTATCATCAATTTAGCTGTCATGCAGCTTTCATGCGCTTATTTGTCTTTGTGGAGTTGTAGTTAGGAAACGACTTATGTGATTCTAAGTTTAGTGCCAACGGTAGTCTTCTTCTCATAATTAAAAATGTCATAGACTGAAGTGGTCTTATTTTTTAATATAGCAAATAAATATAGATCTAACATGACATTGACAGATGTTGTGAAATTTTCCTGTCATCTGTCATTTTTTGTCAGTCACACCACACGTAGAAAATAAGATTTCACAAAAAAATATAACTTCTTAGGAAAAATACACATTTTAGTGAACATGGAAGCCGTTCGATCCTCCCCCGTTTCTTTAATTCAGTGAAACTTAATTTAGAGGTAGAGTGATGACGTTGAACATGGACTATGTAACCTTAAAAGTGCAGAAGTCAATAGAAACAAACTTTGTCGTATCATTGTTTGATTACTTTCATTATCTCGAACAGAAATAAATTGATATGTCACACTTTGGAGATTTCATGGACGGTGTCCCTGTTAAAATATCGGAAAAATACAAAAGACCTCCGGTAATTGAGTTACCTTATAGTGTAAGAGAATGTACTTCACGAGCGCAGAATGTGGTGGAAAACGTCAAGTATTGTTCTACGTTTGAGAAAAATGTACTTACGAAACTCAAAGAGCTCAGGAGTGCGAAAGAGACGAAGAAAAATGAAAGGCGGCATCGTCTACAGTTGCTAGAAGAAGCTAAACAAAAGAAATTAGATGCTATTGCTGCTGTTGAGGCTGAAGAGAAACTGAAGCAGTTGAGTGTCTCTGAAGTGTCGTACCCAAGCACAGATGAGCTCAGCGCACTGTCACCAGATGATAACACTGAGCAGTGTGATATAGCCCCAAACCAAGATTGTTCAGAAATTACTGAAGTTATTTATAATGAAATTTCATATCCTTCATGTAACACCCAGGAATCCCAGCCAGATATTCTCCAACCTATTCAAGTGCAAGCTAATTACCCCCACAACAATCTACTGGATGATCCAGATCCACTGCAGGAGTTGAGGATGAGTAACAAAATTGCTAAAATTCCACATTATAATAAAATACCACATTACAGTAATATGGAGACATTGACTTATAAAGACTTTGAAAATGATACATCAAGCCCCTTTGATAATGTGGAACTTAAGACTATAAATGATATGGAACTGCTAGCTCAAGTTTTACAAAGTCAAAAACAATCTGCTACAAGTTGCCACCCAGAAGCCTATGTGCCGGAGCAAACCTACATGCCCAACTGTGCTTCACAAGCTCAGGTTGAAGGAATGACATATATACCAAACACATTTGTAGAACAATCAATACAAGGTCCAAGTGTTATGTATTTACCTCAACACTATCCCATCTCAAATGGATACTATGTTGCACCTGAAAATACTTGTGACAATACCATGCCCATGGATAATATGAACATGTATATGCCAAACTACCAATACTATGTTCCGGCCAACCCTTATCCTCCCATAGACCCCTCCTATTACAACAACCCATTACCTACAACTTCCACAGACCCAATACAAAATGGTTCAACATACATACCTCAGCCATATTATTTCCATGTCCCACAAGTACCATATGCTGCAGATAACACAACTTATAGTACAGTACAGAATCAAAACATACAAAATATTGAGAATCAGAATCTACCCACAAGTTCTCAAAACACAATGAAGTCAAGGTCCCGAAGTGTCCCTGATATTGTTAGAGAACTGAATGAGGAGTTAGCTTCTGCCAAACTTAGAGCAAATGAAAGGTCTTATAATGCCAGCCCAGCTCCAAAGAACATTCCTCGTTCATCTTCTAGTAGTGATAAGAAAGTAGAGAAGAAGCACAGAAGGAAAATAGAGCAATTGCCTAATCCCTATGAGAAAATGCCCCCTTCCCTCCAGAAAATGTGCCAGAAAATCCATGGAATGGGCTTTCCACTCGACAGGGTTGCTAGAGTGTGTGGTCTTTTAGGTGATAATGATAAAAAAGTAAGATTTTTAAACATTTATTAGTCTTAAAGCTGATTTTTCAATGCACAAATAAAGCTTTATTTGTTTGACATTGTATTATATCACCAAATTGAAAATGTTTGTCATACATTTGTCTGACATATTTTTTTTAATGACTTTTATTTTATTTGATTGATACTTGGACTGACTGATATCTGCTATCTGATGCATCAATCACACATTCTCGCGAGTGGCAAGGCAATCGGGCGAATAGCGAGCTCGCATGTATAGACATTTTTATTCATTTATTATTTAGGAGCTTAAGACTTGAGCCAACATTAGGGTCATGACATGTGTAGATGCTCGCTATTCGCTTCGCCACGCGCACTCGCGTTGAGAGCGGCATTTCGGGCGAAATGCGAAGATATGTCTACACATGCGAGGTCGCTATTCGCCTGATCGCCTCAACCTTCGCCTCGCCCCTCGCGCGAACGTGTAATTACAGCTAGGATTGAAAAATCAGTCCTAAGAAGAATTAAACACACAATTGGAATTATTACTGTTTCAAATCAAGATCTGAATTTATTGTTACCATTGATCCAAAAGTATTCCTAAGTACGTTTAAAACTTTGTGTTTCAGGTTATTGAAGGTCTTTTGATATTAGGAGAGCTAATGGACCTTGGGTTCACGGAAGGAAAAGTATTGACTGCACTTGCAAAACATGAGTTCAACAGAGACAAGGCTCTAGATGAATTGGTTTCATAATCCAGAACAAAGGAGTAGTTTTATATCTAGGTAAGGAGACCATTGGGAAATCCCATTTTAGTTAAACTAATGAACTTATGTAATGCATAATGGTAAAAAATGAACAAGTTCAGATGAATTATGACCAAGGATAAGAACTTGCTGCATGTATGCATGCATGCCCGTATGTCAGGCCACAGAATCCAGGCTATTGTTTATCAATTTGTTTGAAGCCTTTATACTGGCAAACATTAAATATTCCAAAAAATTTCCAAAATTTATCCAATCACATGCACAAGCATGTTTTGCTGTGAGTATGCACTTTAAAAAACAAAAAAAATCAAATATAAACAATATTACATTATTACTAATTCAAACCAGCCTGTGCAGAAGCTCTGATTATATAATTTTTCTTGTATTATCATTTCATGGTTTTGTTACCAAGGTACAGTGCGATGCAAACTTGATAGCGGCTGTAGACTTAGGCGCTCGTCACTGCGAAATACACTATAACGTTTACATGTCAGCAGGGGCCCTGCCGGCTCACTTACATGGCTATCGTAATCGTTTTCATTTGACAGATGGATGTGATACATTGCTACTTTTCCTTGGTAAGTTTTTATTTATGCCAAAAAGAAGTAGCAATGTGTCACATCCATCTGTCAAATGAAAGTGATTACGATAGCCATGTAAGTTCAGAACTTCGGAAAGTCTGCCGGGCTTCAATTTAAAACAGATAAATCGAGCCCCAATCGAGCCAAAATGGCGAACCCCAATTCATGATGTCACACGAACATCGATATCTTCTAAATAACACTTATAACTTCTAATATACGGCGAATAGTATAATACGAAACTCCTTAGTTCGATTTATCTGTTTTAAGTTGAAGCTCGGTAGACCCGCCGATGTTCGAAAAATTATCTGGTAGGGCCCCTGGGGCCGTACCGGCTAACGCATCGAACTTCGGAAAGTCTGCCGGGCTTCAAATTAAAACAGATAAATAGACCCCCAATCGGGCCGCCATTTTGGCCCTAGATACCTAAAAAAAAGGTAAAAAAAGGGTCTCTATAATTCACAAACTGTTAATTTGAATTAAATAAAAAAACCATGAGTTCAACAGCATTTAGTCAGATTTTAAATTATTACACTCCAAAATAGGGAGAAAGTAAAAGCTACCTTCTAAGCTTAGGGCTAAGATTGCTCGTCCGCCTTTGACTGCTGATATAGCATTGTTAATAAAGAATAGTAGGGTGCATAAAAAATAAGATGGTAGTATTTAAAGTTCGAGGTCGCGAACTGGCAAGGCCACGCAGATGGTGGAATCGGCCCTTAGAAGATGAATTTACCTTAAATGTATGATAGATTGCATGTGATAAAAGAAGCCGACTTATACTGCCTTAGGTACTAATAAACGAGGAATAAGTTTATACTTAGAATATCCAAAAAGTTTGTTATAGGAATATGACGCTTTGGGACGTCAAACGTAAGGAGTAATATTGCTAAGCGTTATTTTTGGTTAAACTAGGTATAAAATTATTCTTTGTTTATTAGTAAGGCAGATAGTCGGCCTTATTAATAAACCAACCTCCTTACTAATAAGGATTGTATAGCAGATGTTATATAGTTACACAGTGTTTTGTCCCTTTCTTTTCAATGTCAATCTTAAATAGATTGACAGAGTCACCATTTTGTAACTAAACATCTGCTATACAATCTTTATTAGTAAAGAACAAGAGTACAACCTCGTTTTAAACAAAAAGGTTTGCTTAAGAATATGACTCCTTGAGTTGTCAAACGTAAAGAGCATTATTGATAAGCAGTATTTTTGGTTTAGCCAGGGTGTAAAAATATTCTCCGTTTATTAATAAGGCCGTGTATGTCATAGATATATTGCTTGACATTGGATGTATATCTTGTTGTTTAGATGCAAATATCCGATTTATGAATAGAGATTTATATGCTGTATATACCTGTGAATTATTTTGTGGTAGGAAAGAGAACTTGATCATATTGTAGTGTAGGTTCAAAAACTATTGTATACAATACAATATAGGCGAGTGACTTTGACCCTAGGAGATAACTTTAGCCCAAACTAGGGAAAAACCGAAGTACTGACTGATATGAAATTGAATTAAATCGTTGCTAAATCGTACTTTTAGAATTGAATTGCAAAATACACACCTTGCCTGAGCCAAGAGCGTGTGCTCGGAAAATCTCGAATAATCCAATAAATAAGAAAGTGCAATTTGTCTGCGGGGACCTATAAGACATCGCGGGACTTAAAAACTCTTCCATTTTTTTTATATCTGCTAAGGCAAAATTTATCCCCTAGGGTATAAAAGGTATCCGTCTCTACGACACAGAAAAGATGTTCGAAATCATTATTTATATGTTCCTATACATTTTATAAAAGAAACCCATAACAGTCATAATATAAATTAACAGATTTCATTTAAATCTGAAGTGTTGTTATAAAACAAGACAAGTATTGTGGGAATTAGTGATATTTTACTATATTTTCATATGTATGGTTGTGTTTTGTCTGTATTTTTACTGTTTTTTCAGTCAAAGAGAATACTAATTACTCAATTACTTACATGGAAACTGCTAATAGCAACCATGCCTTGGTGATTTATCATTTTAATTATTATTACGTAAATAAATATTTTAATTATTGTATATAGAAAACTTAGAAAAGGCATATAGAGTGATGAAAGTTTTAATTTTAAAGTGAATCATAAACTGCTTGCTTCTTGATTAGAGTTATTTATTGAGTTATTTAAAATGATTTTCTATGCTCGATTCTTAATTTGTGTGTGGACATAGTTAACATTGAAATCAGTAGGTACATTTGACAATTTATTTTAGGAAATCATAGCGTCGTAGTCGATCAGACTACGTGTGCCGCAAATTATTTAGTCAAGGCACAGCAATTTTTACTGAAACTTTATTATCATTACTAAATCTTAAACAATATTAAGTGGTCAAAAGTCACAAAAAGAGAAATATTCGGATAGATACTAGGTTCCAAAAGTAGTTTCTAAGTATCCGAATTTTTCAATGAATTTTATAATTTTATAACTAGACACGCAGGAAATTGTTAATGTCGCATTGGCACCGAAATGTTTGAACAAGATAACAACTTTCTTTGAACGTACCTGTGTATTACGGTAAGTTTATATTGTATTCGTGCTGCAATTAAAACTTAACTTCAATAGAACCATAGAACAATTATGTAAGTAACCTAATTGTGAAACAATCAGTAAAAGATAAAAATGAAGTTTTGTCGGGTTTTGGAACGATTTAGATTTTATTTGCCAACATTACAAACATAAATGCATTTAAATTATCATTCATATTTAAAATAAAAACAACCTAGAACGATAGTTCCCTACAAAGCGCACTGTCACAAGTGAGGCAAAAATACTGAGCCGAAATGGCTTAGTTTTCATATTTTTATCCTTCATACGTTACCTAGTCGTACCTATAAGAATGAAATAGTTTCAATTTCCCTACCTTTAGGGGATTAGTTACTATTTTATTGGATTTTAGTTACGATTAGGTAACGTATGAAGGATATAAATCTAAAAAATAAGCCATTTGGTTCAGTATTTTTTGTCTCACTTTACATAAAAGGACTCGGCTTCTAGGTGTTTTTATTCTAAGCATTCATATAAGTATTGACGATATTATTATATAAGTACCTACTTCTTATTATTTTTTTCATATCTTTTACCAAATGATTCCTGCGTTTTGATAGCTTGTTATTAGGCTGAAGAATCGATGTAAACTTTGTTGAAAATGGATTAAAGTTTGTGCAGAGAATGTTTCTAAGTTATTATAACGTAATTATTATTGCTTCTTATTAATTGCACGTTACTTATGTTCAGAATTATATTAACCAAACTGCAGTAAAACGGTGCGTAGGCAAAAAAATGATAAAAGACTGTTAACTAAAATTACAAAAAAGATCGACAGTTTAAAAAAATGGTAATAATTCAAGCAACAACGGGATATTTAATTTAAACAATCAAAAATAATCCAGCTGATAGAAAAAAATCGGAAGATGGTATAGCTCTGTTTGTCAATGCTTTATTACCTATCGATTTCCAGATCCTAGTTTAATATCACGTTTGAATTAAGATATATTAAGGCTCCTATATACCTCAAGTGGCGCCCTCATTTTAATTAAATTTATTGCTCGCTAAGTTTTAACTTTTGCGAACTACTACTACTACAATGAACTATATTATACTGAGGTTATTGTAAATAAACTATAGAACCTTAGCTTCAATCTGTACATGTGAATTTTTGATACATTATGTACTTAGCGAGAAATAAATTTAATTAAAATGAGGGCGCCACTTGAGGTTATATACCTCAAGTGGCGCCCTCATTTTAATTAAATGCCTTAAGGACATGTAATACATTATAACTTTTAAAAATGTTTACAAACAAATTCAATATTCACACTGCCTCTTATAAATTTTATAGTTATTGGTACCGGCAGACTACATTTTCAAAGATTTCTGTATTTCTGTTTTTTTCTGATGTAGCAAGCTTTTTGCACTTTTAGGTAAATTGTTCCATTATGTATTAAGTAATTTATTGTGTAATTCTTTGTAACTGTGTTAGAAGATTACAAGATTATCTCAGAGAAAAGTTTGTTTTCAAAAACTACCCTGTTCTGGGTTTCCATTCATCGCAATAAAGAGTTGCATTTTAGTACTATTTTTTTTTACATTACGGTTAAAATGCTAATAAATGTAACATTTATTAAGAATTAAGCAGGTTAGTTAAACAATTTGGTATTATGTCAAACAAATGATTGCGTTTGTTGTGTTGCAAGTTACTAAAACATAACCCTTTCCTTGCAGTCGGGTAAAAAAGGCAATATGTATGTACTTGTTGTGGCATAGCTCAGTCAGCATCGAAAATATGAAGACTACGTCCACATTTTAGAAACATCTAAAGATTAAAGTGATTAAAATATCGGAACAACCAGTGTTTATAATAATATAGAAGACAAAGATCAACTAATTATCATTTGTTTAAAAAAGTTAGAAGACTGTTACATTTTTTAAACTTATTATATCTTAAACATGAAAATATTGTATTGGCTGTCTAAAGTGAGTGAACTAAAACCGACTGTGCTGAGAAATTTGCTGCCGTCTTTACTTAGTTCAGTCGGGTTAAATTGAATTACAAATACTTCTATTAGCATTTTAACCGAATTTAATGTTACTCTTGATCCATGCTTATTATATACGAAATTTAAATATTATAAATGAATGCACACACCTTTGTGTATCAGATATTATATGTTTTTTATAAATAGTTATTGTAAATATAACTCGATAATTTATTAATAAGTTGTTTATTATTTAATCATAAAAATTGTGTCCTCTATTAATAGAGCGTTGCAATTTGAATAGTTAAAAATTCTTTAAAAAAAAAATTTTGGAAAAGCGCCACAATATTAAATACAAAATATGTTAATAATATTATAGAAAGAAATAGACTAACTAGCACTGTCCTGATAAGACTATTTTTAAAACAATTGAAAATTAATTGTCTTTAATTTTGCGCACACTTTTCATAACCGAAATGTTTTCTTTTGTGTTTTTCCTGAATCTGTTTAACCTGGTTGAAGAAAACTTTAATATTTATGTAAGAAGAATGTTAGTGTTGTAGTGGCATTAGATTTTGCTTCAAAAAATATGTTCCGGGACCGTGAACCATGTTTTCCTAGTGATTATGGCCTTGCATGTTTGTGTAGGCTCTACAATTCGGTATGGCAATACTTTCTAAAGAAAAACATGCCCCTTACCTGTAAGATCATGTTTTATTCATAAAGTGAGTAAGTAAGTAGGTACTAGTTGAGAGTAGGTACTTACTGGCACAAAATTATAAAGACTGTGTGCTCTTTACAGAAGCGACGGCGCTCTGGCCGTATTTGAAAATGTCCGTCTTTTGTTTTTTCTTGTTTTTTTTTGCGCCGGAAGCTGCCACCTACTGTTCTGACTATAGCGCGGTTTGGCCTGAGATTGCTTGTACGTTGTAGGTGGGTAATGTCTTGTGCGTGCACGAAAAACGTTTTTTTCCAAGCGGCCCTTCTGTCTCCTTTGAGGTAAGTACTGCGTCGTAAAATGCCACAAAATCGAAATGTGCAGATTGTGCAGTGACGACATTTATACCCATATGTCATGCAAATGACGTAGCTGCTGATAGCCGCCAGACTGAGTCGCATGTGGTTTTAATTTATAGCGTGCTGTTTCACGAAATTCGTCTTTCGGCCACGCAAATTGAGGTCATTCTCAAAAATTAGGTCTTATTTTCCTTATTTTTAATGATCGAATGAGTTATGTGCTGATATATTGATGATTTGCAAACAGCTTTGATTTTTTTTTATTTTTGTCTATTTATTTTTTTAATTTAGTTCACGATCAAACGAACACAGATGCTTTATCTTTGAAATGCGTACATACTTAAGGATGCTCTTCCTTGAGACTACATCTTTTCAGTCCATTTCTAGTGTATTTAGAATATGACTAATTCAGTTCAGTTAGTGGACCGACGCGGTTAGCCTCATCGTGTGAACTAAGTCTGGCACTAGCAGGTAAAGGAACTCTGCTTCCGACGCGAGTGGCGTAGATCCCGGCCATACGAAATGGATCATAAAATTCAGTTTCCGCGAGCGACCGCCGTCCAGACAATGCTCGGCATTGTCTATTCAGATCTATTGTCATCGCCAGACGAGCCGCGATGAATGGGACAAGTTCACTCGAACCCGGCCCACATTACACTTTCGTTGGAGACGGATATAGCGTTGTTAGCGGGCAAGACAGAGAGGTGCGCGAACGGACACTAGGTACCGCTGCTTGAGTTGTTTTGAGGCAACCAACCAACCAGTCAGTCGCTCGGTGACCGGCGCACGAGTTGAGTCGCAGCCGCGCGGGACATGCCCGCCTGTACCACGATACGTTACGTGACGCGCCGCGCTCGCTCCGATAACACCGGTGCAAATTCGATATTTAGGCCGGTGATAGCGCGATAGGGTTCGATTTCGTATTACGCGATAGTCGGTCCGTGGCCGCCATGTGATCGTTCCCCGCCGATGGGAGCGAAAAGTGAACAAAAAAGACGCCTGCTAATGTCTACCCCTCCCGGCTGCTACAAAAAAGGGATAAAAGGGCTATTCCTGGAATGCACACATGTGGACCGGGTAACCGTGGGTGCCTTTATTGACTCCGCAGTACTAACAGGATGCCTCGAAGGAGCAAGTGGATGCATCTGGTGGCCGGCGTCGTTGCCGGGGTCACTTTTGGTATCTTCCTGAAGCTGTGCTTAAGACCGTCCTCTAGGACATCGATAGAATCCTGTCCGGAGGCAGCAAGGTCCTACTCGGCTCCCGATCCCCTCACCCTAATAGATATGCGGTCAGAAGAAACGGTAGAAAATTCAAATAGAACTTTAGTGTTCGTGGGTGTTATGACAGCTCAACAATATCTGGATACGCGGGCTAAAGCAGTTTACGAGACTTGGGGGCAGGATTTACCCGGTCGGATTGCTTTTTTCAGCTCTGAGGTCTCACGAGCGCCAGGACTACCATTAGTTGCATTGCGGAATGTAGATGACAGTTATCCTCCGCAAAAGAAATCTTTCCTTATGTTGCTTTACATGTACGAGAAGTACGGCGATAGATTCGAGTGGTTCATGCGTGCAGATGATGACGTTTACGTAAGGGGTGATAAGTTGGGAGAATTTTTGCGTTCAGTGGACAGTCGAAAGCCTCAGTTCATAGGGCAGGCTGGACGGGGGACGACTGCGGAGAGGGATGCCCTCGCTTTGGACTATAATGAGAACTTTTGTATGGGTGGTCCAGGTGTTCTGATCTCCCGCGAAACCCTGAGAAGGGTGGCTCCTCACGTGAAGTACTGCCTGAAGCATTTGTACACGACCCATGAAGATGTGGAGCTGGGCAGGTGCGTCGCCAAGTTTGCCGGCGTGTCTTGCACGTGGAGTTACGACGTAAGTTGTTTTGCACATTCTGAAAGAAATATAAGTTTTTTTTTACACGATTACTATTACATAGCATGACACTGAATTAATTACAGTAGTAAAATGAACTCGCTATATTTTATAATAAATGTCATAAGAGTTGATGAAATGCTGAGTAAGATAAGCCTAATTAGCACACAAGAATTGCCTATTACAATGTGCAAGTAAAGTGTAAACTCGATGAAACTTGATAAGTTTGGGAAAGTTGCTGACATCTGCAGCCTGCCTACTTTACTTAGGCGTGTGCGTGCAATTCACACTTGCTTCCTCGTTACTCAATTAC
Source organism: Catoptria pinella (assembly GCA_963556745.1). Lineage (NCBI taxonomy): Eukaryota > Metazoa > Arthropoda > Insecta > Lepidoptera > Crambidae > Catoptria > Catoptria pinella. The sequence continues at coordinate 11,907,067 of OY750774.1, read as the reverse complement.
GTCTGATCTAAACTCTGTTCTGAAATGAGAAAGATATCCCCCACAGCTGAAAATAAAATGAGAAAATTAAACAAATTACCTGAATGTTTATTACTAAAAAGATAATCACAGCCTTGTAATTATTATCGGTTAATTCATTGAATGTCAAAAGAGGTACTTTTTTAGGTATTTTTTAAGTCTTTTATATATTTTTTAAAAGAAACCTTGTAGATTGATGGATTTTTTCAAACTGGTTTGAATCTTGTCCTTGCTAAATTAAAAAACATACAAAAAGTTTATCTCTAAAAATCCAAAGCATATATATCATTATCATTATTTAGGTAGGTATTATATTATTTTTCGTCGTAATTATTTTTGATTCAAATAGGCATAATTTCAGTTTCAGGTTATATTATCGCAATGATATAGGTACCTAAGTAGGTAGGTTATTTCCTCCGTTGGATTAACATAGGTACTTACCTACTCTAGGATTAGCAGATAAGCTATAGTCAGGTAACTAATAACAAAAACTCATTGAGTGACTTTTCTAGTTATGTAAGTTTGTAGTTAGGAGGAAAACGGCGAATGTAAATAGTTCTAATATACTACTTAACTCAAATACAAATACAAAATCTTTATTTGCTTGTAAACATGGTATAAAATAATGATAATTTATCTAATAGTAAGTAGTCGAACATGTTTAGCCAATAATATGGCATGCAAAAAAGTAAATGGGGGCCTCTAATGGTTTTCCATACAAACGAGCTTATTTCTGATTTTTTTTTAATTCAATCCGAATTTATTTGAATTTGGTATTGTTCGAAAGCTGTAATAGTCAGCTTCAGGACTTTACTGTCAAATGTACTGTATAATTTCTCCTATTCACTGTGTGTCAATTGGAATAGAAAGAAATCGAGAGTTTCACACAAAAATACGTGAAATAGGTATAACATTTTTCAAATCTTAACTGATGACACACGGCGAATAGGAGAAATTATACAGTACATTTGACAGATGTAAATGTCCGCAAGTTGACTATTTACCTACAGATTTCGAACAATATCAAATTCAAATAAAACCAGATTGAATGTAGGTATCATAAGTATAAGAAAAATAATAAAATATAAGTATTTGAAATATCTTTTAGAAATTAGCTCTTTTGTATGGAAACTCATATAGTGGCCCCTATTTTCTTTTGAGTAAGTAAGGATACTATTATTGACGACCTCCGTGGTCGAGTGGCTTTGTATACCGGTTTTCAAGGTGTCGCCATCTCTGAGGTCCCGGGTTCGATTCCCCGGTTGGGTCAATTTAGAAAACGAACTTTTCTATATTGGCTCAGTTCTGGGTGTTTGTGATACCACTGTTGTCTATGATTTCCATTACACAAGTAGCTACTTACTTTGGCAATGTATGTGATGTTGTCAAATATTTATTTATTTATTATTAATAACAAAATTTTTATTGTACATTATCCTACCTATCTATCCATTACCTACTTAAATCTCCAATTTAACTATTAACAGTAATCCTAAACTGCGAGAATCGATTTCTGAACTATTTATAATGTAGGTAGGTACGGAACCCTTGGTGGGCGAGCCCGACTCGCACTTGTCCGGTTTTTTTTCTCTTAATCAACTATTGCATATCTAATTTAACTACGGTTTTACTGCGAATTCGAAACTTCGTTTACAGACAGAAAGTAGGTTGCCTGTATAGTTACTTAACTTAACGTTGTTTAATTTGCATACTTTGGAGATGAGTATAGTAGGATCTTTAATCATAGGAATAATAAACAGATCCATGATTGTTAAATTTAGATTTTTCGCATTCGCAATGTTATTTTTATATTAAGATAAATAATATTAGAAAAAAATACTAGAAAAAATCAACTTACCCGTAGCACCTCAGACTTTAGACGGGATCCGAATCCGCACCCTTGGGATTCCCAATTATGCTACCGAGTCGCTAGTGGGAGCGGCGAAATTGTCTAGTACTTTTTACTTCTTCGCTGCAAGCCAGCGCAATTTTATCAATGTGAAGAAATACTCCTACATTTAAAAGAAACACCTTTCCAGATGTTTTGACAATCGATAAAGATAAAACAGCTATACAACGTGTTACAAAAGTACCCCTAATGCCGAATATGGTGGATAGGGACCATCAAACTGAACAACTTTTTCTATGGGACCAACTCTGAAATCGCGAAAAATAAATCAGCTGTTTCATACAATTTGATATTTTCGTTGTTAAATTCTGTATGAAACAGCTGATTTTTTTTTCGCGATTTCAGAGTTGGTCCCATAGTAAAAGTTGGTCAGTTTGATGGTCCCTATATACCATATTCGGCATTAGGGGTATTTTTGTAACACCTTGTATAGGTAATGCGAAAAATAGTATTAAAAAATATATTGTCTTAATATAAAAATGCTATTTTTATATTAAGACAAATAATACCTATTAGAAAAAATACTAGAAAAAATCGACTCACCCGTAAACGGAACTCGAACCCGCACCAACTAACTTTAATACTTATTACGCATCGTGCAATAGATAACACTACAGATTAGTTCATTTGTTGCTTTCTTTTCTGTTCTATGGTTAACTAACACGTCTTGATTTAAGTATAAGTTGCAATGCAGAAACTTATTTTTTATAATTTAAAAACACTTAACAAATAAACTAATCGAACAAAGAAGAAATCACTGATGCAGCAAAAATTATGTAACTCTTTTACTGTTTTTGATAAGTTTCCCGAAAACTTCAGATTTTCAACAAAAATAACACAAGATAAGGCCGTGATATCACACGGCTTTTATCACCGACACGATCATGATAGTTGTGCCGTTGCACATCTTTCGTTATTTACACAACCTCTGTTGTGTTGTGTGTGCACAATACCTACCGTACAAAAAAGGGCGTAATATTGGTTAACTTTTAATTATTTTCTAAGTATTAATGCCGTTACTGCTTAAAATCAATTTAATTAAATTACTGAAAACATGGTTTCAGTAATTGTTGGTGATAACAGTTTTCTTCTAAAGAACAATACAAATAATAGAGAAAATGCGTTTACTTTACATGCTATCTCCGCAAAATTAAGTATGTACATACATACATAATATTATTTGTTTTGATAGCAATTATTAACTATTTCACAGATTTTCGCCAGACTAGTACGTTTGTTTGTTATTCATGGTTGTGATAGACAATAGGTCGTTTATTTTTATTGCTAACCTATTTGTTTTTAGTCATGTGGAGGCAGTAACATTCTTAAAAATGGCTGGAAGCAATATCAAATCAACATTATACAACAATACCGATGCTTGCAAGATACCTCTGCTATAATTTTCACACTTGGCAGGGATCTGACGACGATGAAAATATTGGAAATATGTTAGCAAATATACCAAACACTTAAGTTTCTACCGAGTGTAGACTTTTGGCATTTGATTTACTTAGCAAATATTAATGAAATATATCCGAGTCGTTAACACTCATTTTTAAGGTCGCTGACCCTTGATTTTGCTTTGACAGTGGGAAAATTCGAAGAAAATTGTTAAAATTTGTCTTTTTGGGTGCACAAAGTTATGCGAGATGTCAAGAGTGTAAACATTTTTGAGATATCATAATATGCGCTTATTAAGTTTTTGCCTCGTATAAGTGTTTAGGTAAATAGGTAGTTAAACATAATTTGTTTAAACATTAGAATTTTATTGTCGTTCTAACGCGATTTCTCATTTGTTTACAAATACTTTGCGAGTAAACAGAAGAGGCATGGATCATTTAAAATGTCAAGGCAATGTACAGAATCATTGTTTGCAATGTGCTACTTAGCCATTTTAAACAAACTTATATTTTTTTTGTCAGTGTGTACTTAGTTAGAAATTAAGAAACCGTCATCGTGACGTTAACGGTTAGTAAAAAATACGTCTTTTGCCCCAAGAAAAAGGCTAATTGGAAATTAATTTCTTGCAAATCAAAAGTTACATTTTTATTTATTATAAGAAATATTAACTAGTACAAAAGGGCTACAAAACAAATGATACCGATATCGTATTGAAAATACATAAAACTAAAATAAAAACAAAGGAAAATATTAATGTGTCGAATTACATCCAGCTTATTAATAACTAGTGGCCCGCCCCGGCTTCGCACGGGTACAATGTAGTTACTAATGCGGTGAGTGTGAAGTTATTAGACTGTCTATATAGGTATAGTAGTGGCCACAAAATTAAGGACGCCAGTCGATTTTCATACAAACGAAGTAACTTTTAAGCATTGCTTCTCCGCCAGGGATTGACCGAGCGGTGATCTGGTGATGGCCATCCAGGGAGTGAATGGAGGAGATCCAGATTTCTATACACACCCAAGTGATCTGACCAGCATTTTAAGAGATGTAAGGATATGTTTAAAAAAACCGCGAATATAGTATAGAAATGTATGAAAACTTGCAACTGTAAATTCTTATGCTTACATCTCTTAGAATGCTGACCAGATCAGTTGGGTGTGTATTGCTATCTGAATCTTCTCCATTCACTCCCTGGATGGCCATCATCAGATCACAGCTAGTTCAATCCCTAGCGGAAAACCAAGACTTCAAAATTACCTCGTTTGTGTGAAAATCGACTTGTGTCCTTAATTATGTGGCCACCACTTTTATGTATATGTATATACGACGTACACAACATACGCAAGGGGTGTTATAAGTTTGACTTGTGTGTGTCTGTCTGTCTGAGGCAACCTAGTTCCCAAACTTATGGACCGATTTTGATGCGGTTTTTTATGCATAGTTTAAAAGATCTAAGTGTACAGACGACGGGACTCCTAAACCATTGATCCGATTATGATGAAACTTTGGCGAGTTGTTCTGCTTACGACCGAGAAAGTCCCTGGCTAAAAAAACGGAGCATTGCAATATACGCATGCCAGGTGCAGCTAGTTCTAAATAAAGTATGTTGTGCATTAACAGGATTCTCAATCTCGATCATCCAACACTTCTCTATAATAAAAAACAGCTGTTTCATACAAAAATTCAAATCGAAAATATTCAAAATGTGTTTCATACGTTTTGATATTTTCGATTTGAATTTTTGCTGATTATTTTTTCGCGATTTGATCCCAATAGTAAATTCGCGATTTGATCCCAAAAGTAGTTATTTGGTCCCAATAGTAAAAGTTGTTCAGTTTGATGGTCCCGATATACCATATTCGGCATTAGGGGTATTTTTGTAACATGTTCTATACCTACCACATTTCTTGTCATGTTATCCGGTTGCAAAATAAAAAGGCTATTCGGCGAGCTGACTCTCGAGCAGGCGACATTAGAGCTGGCCATGGGAGAAACAATCACTGCAGATCTAAACCAGCCGCTCTTAAACTTTGTCCCTGTGCTTTACTAATTGTCATAGCATAGGCGACTTGACCGAATATTGTATTCTTTTAAAAATAAACTGATAATTAGATGGAATAATTTTGCACCGTATTACAACGCAAGGAAGGAAAAAATGACAGCACTGTCAACATAACGCCATAGATACTATTCAATGAAATGCATTCTACCTACTCTCAGGGGAAATGACCAAAGAGAATGTAATACTACGTTGAGATGACAAATGATATTTATTTTTCTTAATTAATCAATCAAATGCACAAAAAAGTTTCAATTCCGACGTCGAAGTCAATCACAGCAAAATTAGCTTTATATCACTTTTTAACCCTGTTAGATGATAAATATTAAAAAAATACGAAACACGTGTTCAATTAATTTTGTGAAAGAATGTCTATGCCAAATTTCAAGTCAATCGGGCCAAGGAATCGCGACCTCCCATACAAACTTTGCCACCCTGTTTCACCCCTTTAGGGGTTGAATTTCGCAAAATCCCGTCTTAGTGAGCACCTACGCCCTAAAAGGAGCCCCCATGCAAAATTTGAGACTCCTAGCACTTGTAGTTTCTGAGATTTCGTGATCAGTGAGTGAGTGAGTGATTTTCCCTTTTATATATATAGATTTGTTAGTTAACATTAGCTTTGCCTGAAACAAATAATTTATTGGGTCCTTACAAATGAAATTGGTGTTTTTTTCTAAAAACACTGTAAAAACACAGAGAACCTCATAACTTACATATTATAATATTTAACCATATTAATATTTATCAGTTGCTGGATATTACATCAAATTATGACTACGTTAAAGTTTATTTATTTTGTTTTCTTAGCTTAAAAAATACCTTGAAAGTGACTCCTTTTTTTTTGTTAGTGAAATTGACCACTTTATCCGTTTTAACTTAGTCGAAACTTATTTTTTTTTTCGCTTAAGTAAGTTATGTTGCTCAAGTAAGCTTGATGTTCGAACATTTGTACAGACAACAGGTTATACAATTAAACTGCGAAAACAGCTTTTATTACTTAGGGCATAAAGGCGGTCTTAAGTTCAAGGCAACATGTATACATGAGGTGCCGTCGTGTGTACATATTTTTTTTTGTTATAATAGCGTTCATGGTTGTTAAATAAATTATGAAAAAGCTAGTATGGAAAATGTAATTTGTTAAAAATTCTCTATACAAAACGTCAATTTCATAGGCAAGGACCTAATATTATATTATTAGTGCTAAATAGTAAAATCCAAGACTTTTCACAGTTAAAATTTCAGGCATACTTACTTACTTAGAGTACCTAAAAGAAAATACTAGGTAGGTATGTTTCAGGTGACTGTTCTTATCTCTGAATCACTAGTGACACTGGTTTTCTTTGTCGATAAATATAAAAATTATTGTTGTTTTTATTCGTTTAAATATTTGCACGTAACTTTCTTTAATCACGTTCTTTAAATATTTTTGTTTTACAGTAGGTATCCATTCAAACTTTTCAATCTAAGTAACATTATGAATTTCAGATAGCTTCAGATTATTTTCTTGATAACCAAAATAACCTTGATAAACTGAGAAGTTCGATGGCGCAGTGGTTTAGCGCCTGGCCCAGCGATTGCGGAGGTTAAGCAGCTTTCGCAAGGGTCGCTCAAGGGGTGGGTGACCAATTTTTTTTTATCTCGAGCTCCTCCGTGTTTCGGAAGGCATTGGTCCCGGGTGCATTTGCAGTTGTTAACACCCACCAATCCGCATTGGGCCCGCGTGATGGGTTATCCTCCCTATCCACCCATAAGGAAGACCTGTGCCGCAGCAGTGTAAGGACATTAAAAATGGCTGATGGTCAACCAATACGTAATTTTAGACTTTACACGTTAGTACTATTATATATTCTGTGACTTTACATCAAAGTAAAAATGCGTAGGTTGGTATATGTAATTACAATTTAGTAGGTAAAATAATTTTAGACAGTGGTACTTTTGGCAGGCAAAAATTACATAGCTGTCGGCGTCGCTCGGTCGTTTCTTCAGTTTGCGAAGTCGAATCTAACCGGTTCTTAACAGAGAACACTTTTTGTAAACTTTGGCCGCTGGCACACAGAGGCTGTACCTAAGTATGCATTCACCCTTGCACAGAATATAAATCAAAAGAAGGGACATACATAATCATTATGCGTCCTGTTAGAAAATAATATGGGTTTTTTATTAATATTTTTTCCATCAGCCCTTCCCTCTGAAGTTAACTTTCTTTTTTGTAATCAAAGGATATCAAACGTCATTTTTGAATTAAAGAGGCAAATTAGAGAAAAAAAAATCTTTGAAAGTTTTTTTAAAATTCTTAACTTAGCTTTAGTTAGAATGTTAAGGAACTGCAAGTCATGTGCCCTAAAAAGAGCATTTACGATTTGAAAAAGTATTGAAGAAAAAACACAATCAGGTAAAGTACCTACCTAAGCAGTTTTTCCGAATGACGTTTAACAAAACTTTAATGACAGTTTTTTTTTTAAAAGGTAATACAATTGTTGTAATGCTGATGTTCTCGATTATATCGTAACATGCATAAAATCACAATAATTTAAGAAACTGCAATAGTACTTAAATCAAAATTTTCTTGAGAAAAGATCTTGGTATAATACCAGAGAACAGAGATTTTTTCTGACCGAGCGAGCGGAAAGCGCAAATGTATCGTCTCTGCTTCAGCTTGGACAAAAATGCTTTCGTATGTCCGTTTGTTCTCCTCTACAGGTCGCATTTCTCAACCGATTCTCGTGAAATTTTGTGATCATGTTTGATAATTAAATAGAACTCTATTGTCGATTCGGTTTTTTGAAATAAAAAAAAACCTTTTGCGATAAATGTTCAAAAATAGAAGCGCCATCTAGCTTCGAATAGATATAATAAAATAATAATTACCAAACTGCTTTTGAAAATCTCGTGGCGACATCTATTAGATTAATTTTAAACAACATACAATTTCAGCTACTTTTTAACGCACAAACGCGAGGTCTACAGCTCACTGAGCCACTAGTTTATTTATAAACAATTACTCACGTAATACAGTGAGTAGGACATTATCATGTTTTCTGTACTCAAACATTTGACGTGACGTGATTTTAGTTAGTATCTTTTCATCTACAACTGCAACTATAGTTTTCTTGCGTGATCGAGACGTCTCGCATCGCACCGTGTCGCACTCGTCGTCAACGCGTGCGCCGCGCCGCGTCACATTTAACGGGTGACGTATACGCAGACGCCACCACCAAGGTCGAATGTCATGCCACTAGGTATTCAAGTTTATGTGCAATTCACGACAGAAAACCAGATAATTTATTAAGAATATTCAGATACAAATAGTTGCTATTAAAAAATAATTATCGATGTAGTAGTAAGCTGCTTTCAATAAAATATTTCATAAATTCAAAATTTAATTTACCTAACTTGCCCATCACTAGCTGTCGTGTCTTGCCGACTGTGGCGTGAGGAGAACACCATTTCGGTTAGCAATATTTAGTGATAATTTTTGCTAGTGAAATGTAACTGATGGATATATCTTCGTGCCATTTTACAATACATCATTAAAGTACTTTTAAATAATAGGAAAAAGAAACACAGAAAAGTTGATTTAGTATGTTTATTTTGTGTTTTAAAAATGTCGTTTTCTCGTCGGCCATACACGACGGTGGCGTGTTGGGCACTTTTTCATTTGTCGTCCAGTGCCGACCGTGGCGTTCAAAAGGTTAATAAAATAGTTTTGCAAGTACTAACCAGATAACCGGTAGTTATCTGGTGACTTGTTATAACGAATATTTAAGATCATTGAAAAAATATAAGAACTTAGAATAGAAATAATAAATTAAATATTTGACAACATCACATACATTGCTCCGATTTCAAAGTAAGTAGCTAAAGCACTTGTGTTATGGAAATCAGAGATAGCGTGGTAGTGGTAGTGGTATCACAAACACCCAGACCTGAACCAATAAACAAAAGTTCGTTTTCTAAATTGACCCAACCACTCGACCATGGAGGTCGTCAAAAGAATATGAATATGCAGGTAGAATATGTAGGTATAATTTTTTAGCCGTATTTTAGCGGCTAACCTTTAACGTACTTTAATACGGAAATTAATACATTAGTTGTGTCGTCACTCACAGTGTCTTACTCTTGTTATGCTACATAACTATTATTTATTTGGTGATCTCACGTGGTCGGTGCTGTAGGTAGTTATTGCAAATTGCAGAGTAGACTGACCCTCTGGTCGAGTTTTTTTTTGGCGCCATTTTGTCGAGTTCGGTTTGGTGTCTATTTTAATTATTTTCAAATTGATTCATAGTGGATATTGTGTCTTAAAATTGGTGCAGTTATATGGTACAAGTGTTTACGCAACTGAACAATATGTGGGATAATTGAAATAGGCGCGATCTTGGTTGTGTGAAGCTGAGACTTTTATTGAAGTGGTGGCTTCCTCGGCAGAACTAACCGAGTAAACTGTCTTGATATACTTGGTGCCAAATGCTCCAAGCAGCATTGGAATGCGATGCACCCGCATTCTAATGAAAAATTAAACAATATCTACCACTGAACTATTTAACACTTGACACTGGCAAAAATTACTTCCAAGAGGAAAGTAGATTGCCATAACAAAAAAAAGAAGAAGAAGACCCTCTGGTCCTCATTTTGTTCTGGGACGCTCACTCACGTCATAAAGTGGGAAACAAGATAAGGTAATCGCACCAAAATCTGAGTCCGCAAACCAACATCTGGTGATATCTAAAGATAACCCGTAGTTGCTGTTCGGTTTGACTCAGTTTGCAATTTGAACTTATTTTTACGTGATAAAATTAAAACAATCAATTATTTAATCTAGGCTGTTGCAAGCACTTGTGGATGTCAAAGAAGCTACGACAATCGGCTCGGTTCGCAATCCCTAAACACAACCGAAGAATAGACGCAACTAGGCATCTAGAGATAGAAGCAACTAATAGAATAGTAAGTAAGTAATTACTTTGCGAATCAAAAATGTTTTGAAATGAAATATTTTTTTGTTTTCGAATCTACGTTGTTTCTTACTTCCTGCGGCATTGTCTTTACTGGAAAATCTTTAAAAATCCAATGCATCACAATAAATAAACAAAAAATATGCAAATTAATATAATTTATTATCGTAGGTACTCTAACGTAAATAATGGCATATTTTCTTTGAGCAACGACAATGACGCTGGAAGTAAGAAAAATAAGAAACAACGTAGATTCACCCTGGTGCGAATTAAAAAGCCACGAACATCTAGAACAAACGCTGGATACTGGGTGGTATCAAGCACTTACATGTCTGAAATAAGTGAAATAAATTATATTTATAACCTAGGTATCCTATTTCAAAAACTAATTGGACAACCTTTTGTCGTAAATTTTACATCAAGATTTACGGTCAAGCCGTATGGCAGAGCCGCTTTTATTGAAAGTATACTCTGTGAGCGCGCAGAGCTGCGCAATATTCGAGTATATTTTACGATACTCATTGCACGTATTAGATACAGAAAGTATACTTTGCTAGTACGCTATAATCGAGTATATTTTCTAGCACTTCATATGATAATAGTCGAGTATGCTTTTCAGGCGTGCGTATTAATAATCATTAAGTTAGGTTAGGACTGCGACCAAAAACGCGCGAGCCGAGCGAGCAGAGCGAGCGTGCCGCGGCAGCGGCCGGCGAAGCGCCAGAAACAAGTTATTGTAAAAACTATTGATGGAATGGATCACGATTGGTTTTTAATACTTACCGGCTATTATTAATGATTGCCACATTAATTACATTTACCGTAACATATATAAGTTCATAATAATTATTTGAGAATAAGTTTTTATAAAAATAACTTATCTAAGGGACTGACATGAGCTAACTTGATTTTATTTTATTTATTCTAATAAGCCCAATTTCTTAAAAAAAGGAATCGGTCAAGGTCTTGTGAATGACGTCTTACGTTTATTGAATAACGTTATAACAATACAAAATGCGTGCAATAGTTTAAAAACGGGATTGAACTAACAGTGGCCACTTTTAACAAAATCGCGTTTTAAAACTGTTTGAGTGCCTTTTTAAACTGTGTAAAGTTATTCAATAAATATTAGACGTTATTCATTAACAAAACCTCGACTGATTCCTTTTTTAAGAAATTGGGCTAATTTAGAATAAATAAAATAAAATCGACTGGCGGCGCTAGTTGGCTCATGTCAGCCCCTTAATGATTGTCAGTTTCGGATCTAATTCACTGACCTCGTATAGTTTCTGAACTTCTTTATTATCCGATGAGGTGTAAACTATACTTTACTATCGCGCATAAATCGAGTATAGTTCCGACACACAATATTTTGTTTTCGCTCTTGAAAGTATACTGCGTTAATACAGTATGGGTGCGCATTGGTAAAGTATATATTCAATATACGTGGCAGAGCCATCGCCTTTTAGAACATACCAACTCTGGATTTTGAACATGTAGAAAAATTTTGCTGTATTATTTTAATAATTACATTCTTGAGTATTGGATTAATGTTTACGAAGTTACCAATAACACTGTGTGATTAGTCTCACGGTATCTTTGTTTCCTTTAGTTAGGTAAACGAGTAGGTATGATTTGATACGTTGTAGCTGCTATTTTTAGCTGAATAATTATGCAGCATAATTTTCACTTGTACAATGTTTATTTTGCCAATTTACAAGTGTAATAAACTGTTAATGAGTTTTACACGGGTGCACCCAGAATGCAATTTTAAAAAAACTTTTGAAATATCTTTTTTGTTGCTAAATTAGGACTTTGTGATTAATATAACTATCGGTAATATTCGTCATTTACTTAAGCGTGCGTGTTAATACTTTACGGCTTTCCTTTACATATACTTAATATATTATAATGTACTTGTATCTAGTAGTATTGCACATCTTAAATGGTTGCCGATATCATACCATAAATAAAAAATACTTAAACGTAAATTCTATTCAGTATATTGCAACAAGCTATTTAGCACCGAGATGTAATTTGTTATTCCTTTTAACTTTGCCTTTAGCTCATTTTCCATGTGGAATTTGCATTTTAGACTGGTGCAAAGCTTCGCAGTTCTATTCCAGTAGAAATAGCGAATGTACGTTGTTGGCGTATTTTATTGATACATTGTGTAAGATTATGTGGCAATAAGCACGCCTTTTTATGGTGCCTTTCACAAAGCGCAACGGTGGCTCATACTTCATACGTCATGCTCGGGAACGGGTGGCTGCCAGATAGCGAACTATTCTGTAAAGTGTTATTGTAACTTCCGAGATCAGAATTAGTTATGATGCATATCGTATTACAAAACTTAAAGCTACTTTATTTGGTACTAGCTGAAACTCGAAGGAGCTCGAGATAATAAATTTTTGGTTACCCATCCCGTGACAGACCCTTGCGAAAGTTGCTAGACTTCCGCAATCGCTGGGCCAGGCGCTAAACCACTGCGCCATTGAGCACCTCGATTGTTTTATCGATTATTTTAAGTATAGGTAATTAAACAATAGATACTATCCTGTTTGACGACCTTCGTGGTCGAGTGGCTTTGTACACCGGTTTTCAAGGTGTCGCCATCTCTGAGGTCCCGGGTTTGATCTCCGGTTGGGTCAATTTAGTAAACGAACTTTTCTATATTGGCTCAGGTCTGGGTGTTTGTGATACCACCGTTGTCTCTGATTTTCATAACACAAGTGCTTTAGCTACTTACTGACCGTTTGGAACGGTCAATCGGAGCAATGTATGTGATGTTGTCAAATATTTATATTTTGTTATACTAAACCTTCCGTGTTTCCGATCGATCCTTCCGAATATGGATGGACAGCTGCTTTGGTTATGCAACATGATACCTACACAGACTGTATGATAAAACAGTCTCATATTTAGAAGAATGAATGAATTGTTTATATTAAACTTTAAGTTAGGTCACTAGTCGGTGGACTGACAGTTTAATTAGAGATATGCTTTGTCGGCTATCAGTCATTATCATAAAAGTCTAGTTATTTTTAGACATTTTGTGCCTTTGGACACCGCAGTTGAACAAAAATATGCGCAGTTTTGTGATATCGAGAGAAGTTGAATGTCTTCTCTACGTTCTACCTAATAAAAAAGTCCAATGGCCACAGAATTGAAAGAAAAGTTAAAACTTTAATTGTAAAGTGAAGTAGGTAATTAAAATATAGTTGCAGAGAATGAATCACCTGAACTAATTACAGAGTCGGTGAACCGTGGCCTCGTGGCTGAACGCAGTAACGTCTGGCCAAGATTAGCAAAGTTTTTATTAACTGAGCTACAATAACAAATAAAAAAAAACATGAAAACTATTTTTTGAAAACACATTACTTACCTTTTCGTAAATAAACGTATAAGAGTAAGTCTTATATGATCGAAGGAGAACGTTTAATTAAAAATGCAGTTTGTATTTTTTTACAGTCATAATAATTATAGCTACATTGGTACGAGTCTTAAGGCGACATTATATGCAAGACTAGCGCCACTCCCGCAAAAAAAACCGAGTAAATACACATTTTTTATTAAACATCCAAGCTGAAGGTCTCCTCGCAACATATCAATAGATATTTATAAACACACAAACTTAATGACATATTGAAAACAAAACGACGGCCGTTTTTAACTTTTTTCACGACCAAAACTGCAAAGAATTATTTGTTACTGAGTTTGTGTGTTTATAAATAACAATTGATGATGTTGCAAGAAGACCCTCAGCTTGGATTTTTAAGAAATTGTGTACCTATTTACACGGTAATTATTTTTTTTGAGAGTGGCGCTAGTGTTGCATATAATGTCGCCTTAAGGACTCGTACCAATGTAGATGCGACTGTAAAAAAATACAAACTCAATTTTAATTAAATACGTCCTCCTTCGATTTTATAAGACCATCAGTTTTGAACTAGCTACTTACACTGGTAAACTGGGGAGATTAGCAACTGCGTGGTAAATAACAACATTTTTGAGAAAAAAGAAACAAACATTAAAACATCCCTTTTTATCGTGTTTATTGATAAAATATTTTTAGAAGTTATTAAATAACATTTTTCAAGGAGGCAACACTTTCTTTTGATTTGACAGTATTGCCTATTTTCTCAGCAATTTCGCTTTCAAAGTTAGTCGACTTGTTAAATGTAATAAAAACTTTGCAATTTTCAACAGAAACTATGACAATGGATTGTTTCTTTTTCTGAATAAATCAGCAAAAAAGGAAACGTTATCTACAATAACTTTTTAGTCATATGTAATTTAAGATTTTAGGGATATTTACAACGACTGATGGGGTTAATTCGCAACATCTAATAGCCTCGATCGACTAACCCGTAGTTTCTCAGACAGGACTTGAACCCGCTCGCTTAGGAAATCCGGCTCAATTAAGTTGCCCGAGTAGTAGGTTCATCCAAATTCTCTGCAACTTTTTACTTAATCCCCTTATGTCGCTGCAAACCTTAAGAGCTTAAACTTAAAGAGCAAAAAGTGGCCACTTTATAGGCACTTTTGCCTATTACTACTACAACGAACTATATTTTACTGAGGTTTTTGGTTGTAAATAAATTATAGAACCTTATCTTCAATCTGTACATGTGAATTTTCGATACATTATGTCGGTAATTATCGAGCAATAAATTTAATTAAGATGAGGACGCCACTTGAGGGCTATAGGAACCGTAAATGCTAAATATAACTTCACGTTAATTAATATTTTTTTTAGTATGCCTAGGTCGTGGGCTCGTCTCTACGAGGCTCATCTCGTGAGATTTGTTCAGAGTTTAAATCCTAATTTGCAGAGAGCAACCAATTGTTTACATCTTCATAGTCTAGAATAGATGACTGCATAAATATGATGACACTAAAAGAACTTGTTTTAGTAAGGAAGATGTTTTAAGACCCAAGTGCTAATTTGCCACTTACAATTTAATGAAGACTGGTTCAGTAAATTCTCAAAACAAAATTTTAATAGCAACAGCGTGTATTCTTGTCGGTGACACTTGCGTAAGCAGCCATATATCATATTATTGTATCGGAACGAGTTGCGCAACTTATGTCACCGATCCACTATAGACTATCAGGTTTTTGTTTAATAGGAAATAAATAAAGTAAATCTTTGCCGATAACAGAATGGTTTAATTAAGAAATATGGCATGACATACATTCCTCTGATACTTACCAAGATAAGGTACTTGCAGCACAATTTCGTGGAAATCTGAAAAAACTGTTCAATTTCGATATCTAAGTAGATAAGTATCTACTTAAGTAGAGAGTTTTTCTACGTTGACATGACACATCGGGGAATCAAACTCTGAAAATTAACACACAGTTAGCTTACTGGTACTTTACGACGTGTTACAAAAACCCCTAAAGCCGAATATGGTAGATAGGGACCATCACACTGAACAACTTTTACTATAGGACCAACTCTGAAATCGCGAAAAAAAAATCAGCTGTTTTATATTTATTTTGTATACTAAAATATAATATTTAAGAATTGAATAATCTTTGGTAGCATGAAGCGCGAGCGAAGCGTCTCTGCTTTAGCTTGGGAAAAAATTGCTTTCGTATGTCCGTCACGCTGTCCGGCTGTTCGGCTGTCCGTCTGTTCTCCAGGTCGCATCTCTCAACCGATTACATCACACCTATAATGCTTAAAGAATGATCAACGGCCAAGTCACATAAAATCCGGCTATAATAATAAAGAATTGCCGTAAGTTACCGTAGACATGGCTTGGCGCTACTTAGAGATTTCATTATTTTTTATAGAGAAATAAGCAGCTTAATTGAGACTCGGCTACTTTTTTACAGGATGTTTTTGGTGGGATTTATTTTTAGTAGGTGTGTGTAAAAGACATATCTCAGACCATCAGTTCATCAATGTTCGAAATAAATCACGAAATTACTGCAACTGGAAGCCAGTTCTTCAGAGAAGCTTTAAAATTGAAATACAGTATCCGATTGTGATTTCCTGTCAAGTTTGAGTGAAAGACCTAGCTTTGGCCCAACGATATCCGTCTAGGAATATCACGTAGTTCGCGTGAGTGGTTATTCGCGTGGGTTTCTAAATGGAGCGATCTTGAAATTGTGCCGACTTTATTAAGACTCGCGAGGGCTATTGTTTTGATTCCCTAAAATAGGATCTGGTTTCGAGGTCAGCAATTGCTGTGTTGGATTTGGGCCTCGTTACCTGTCATATTAGATCGAGATTAATGAAATAGTGGAACATCTCTAAGACTTTACCAGGGAAAGACTTTTATGGTCTTATTAATAAAAAAGAGTAAGTTTACACCTGGGTTATACATAACACTAGCGGACCCGACAGACGTTGCCCTGTCTTAACAAAACCATCTATTTTAAACGATATTCATTTTTTTTACATCCTTTTTGACGATATTTGCAGCACGCATTCCGTCAATGTTATGTCAAACGCCATAAGGTTACATTAAAAAAGTTTAAATTGTCAAAAAATTTTAAATTAAAAAAGTCAAAAGTGCTAAGGTTATATTAGAAATAATTTATTGTAGTAGTTAAGTATTCTTAAATTTTCTAATTTTCCCCGCAATTTTCTTAATTTCTTAATATGAACCTTCTCCTGACAATAACAAGCACAACTATAAAAAAATTAGCGAAAACCTTCCAGCCGTTCACGCGTGATGCCGTGACCAAGGGAAATAGGGATTTCATTTTTTTTATATAATAGATAGGTGGCTGAGGGGGAAAGGGTCGGCTCGAGACTTTCGGAACATTAGGATAATTAAAAACTTCTCAATGTACAGTCGAGTTCATTAATATGTTATCACTTTTGACAGTTCATCAACCTTTATGGCTTTGCAATAAAAGTCAACATCCCGACGGATATAAAGCTAGTACTTATTTAATTGATTTAGTATACTTGGTCAATTGTTTTCATTTCAGAAAGATTATTCCTTAAAGTTTGCTTTGGAAATGACTTGAAATCAGAGGTTATTAATTATTCTGTGTCAGATTAAACTTTGTTTTATACAAATAAAAGATGGAAAACTGAGAAAGTACAACCACAAGCAAAAACGGCTGGCCCGATGTATGGAACTTGGGATAAGTAGTAGTTTTAGTATGACAGTATTTGACGCATTGAAGCGCGGTGATTCGGTTGACTAGTTTTGTATTATCGCTATGGGAATGAGACTAAACTCTAATGTTTATTTGTAGCCATAACACAAAAAGTTTATTAGAAAATTCAACCTGAGTCCTGACTGATAAAGTGGCTTGAGTTGGGTGGTAAGTTGTTGTTTAGAGAAGTTGTTTTATCAGTGCAATTGTTTTGGTTACAATTAGGTACTACGTAGAGCTCACTACAATTTTTGTACTGAAAATTGCTACTGCGCAAGCCTCATTGTCTATGGTTTGGGTCAAGTTATTTTGCACGAGCTGTACGAAGCGGTCCGAGATCGGATATGAGCGGAACTTATATTTTCCGTGCAACTTTTAAGTTGATATTTTCCGTGCAACTTTTGAGTTAATATTTCTGTGCAACTTTTAAGTTGATATTTTCCGTGCAACTTTTAAGTTGATGTTTTCCGTGCAACTTTTAAGTTAATATTTTCCGTGCAACTTTTAAGTTAATATTTTCCGTGCAACTTTTAAGTTGATATTTTCCGTGCAACTTTTAAGTTGATATTTTCCGTGCAACTTTTAAGTTGATATTTTCCGTGCAACTTTTAAGTTGATATTTTTCGTGCAACTTTTAAGTTAATATTTTCCGTGCAACTTTTAAGTTAATATTTTCCGTGCAACTTTTAATTAAGTTGATGCATTTCTGGTAGCTATAACACCATCAAATAGCAACAGTTTATGGCGCAGTTTGTCAAACTAATCATGCAGATTAGAGTCGCGAACAAGTATATTAAATGAGTTAATTATGGTAGCGCGTGCCCATGTGCAATGATCGATTGTTTCAACCAGACGAAATAGCATTTCCTGCCAGCTTATATGCGGCGACCTTGCATTGCGCCTGCGCATAGCGTCAGCAAACATGCTAATAGAAATCTCAACCGGAAAATCTTGGCTCTGGTCTGAATTATTTAAGAGCTTTTTTATTGAGAAATTGGTCCGAACGAAACAAAGTGGAGTACCTATGTTTCGAAGTTGCTAAGTATTTATTTTTAAACTTTGTTATTTAATTATGTATACATACACGTGTTTTGAAAATAAAATTAATGCTTTATTTAAAAGAGATTTTTGCAAATCAGCATGTACTTTAGGATGTAATGTATTTTAGATTGAAATCAATAAGAAATTAATCTAAAAACAATAGGAATTTAACGCGTACGTAACTAATGATAAGTATTTTCACACCTACTTATTTTCCCGACGTTTCGACCGAGTTTCATCGGCCGTGGTCACGGGCTGACAAGAAATTAATGGACTTACTTTAAAAAAAAGTGTATTTAAAATACAAAAAAAAATTTACATGAATTAATAAAAGCTTAGTATTTCTAAAAAGAAAAACAAAATAACCTAGGTATTGTTGACAGCATAAGTGGTCTCGCAGAAGCATAAAATGTTGCCAGTCATAATAGCAAGATACGTGTACCCAACATTACACGCTAATTTAGTTTCCTAAACAAGTTCTCTGCGCGCGCGGCGTTTTTGCCCCAGTTCCGTCGGTCGGTACTCGGTACAGAAGTCTGCGGTTGATGTATGATGCAAATTAAGAAACCGTTGTGTAAAGTTGTATTTTGATATAATAATGCCGCGCTTTAGTGAAGTGAATACCACTACTACGTTTTAGGTAAGGTGTAGAGCGTTTAAAAATAAAAATAAAAATGTTTTGATTGGCTCTTCTACATACTTTAATATACATACCTAGCACCTACATAGTAATATTTTAATCTGGGCCGTCGCGTCGGGGGCCACTAAGTAAAGAAGTTACTGTCGCTGGGCGCTGCCAAATCTGGGTGTATTTACTGACGCGACGACCCAGGTAAAATATAACTAGGCACTAATATTAAAGTAAGTAGAGAGCTAATCAACACATTTAATTTTTTTAATTATTTAGAGATTTTTTGTGTGGGAGTAATTTTAATTTTTAATTTAATTATTATTTCATTCTTTTTAATTTAATTCATCAACGCCCGAGTGGATGCGGCCAGATAACAATGGAATACTCGTATCTTGTGTCTCATTTCCATGTATTGGAAATATAACCGACGTAACCATACATAAAATTTTAAATAAATCTGTTCAGCTGTTTGAAGTTCATCAGCTCCTCAAGCAGGAAATGAGCTGATGATTTTCATAAATTATATCTAAGATATGATCGAAGCTAAGAACCATCTCGGTCACGCCAGCTTTTAAATAAAAAACCGCATTAAAATCAGTTCATTAGTTTGGAAGCTACGTTGCCTCAGACACACACACACAACTTATAACACCCCTCTTTTTGCGTCGGGGGTTAGTAAATTGAAAGAATATTGTATGATTTTTAATCTCTTACATACTAATACTTGAGCAAAAATATAATTGTTTTTTGAATTAAGTAGGAAATATGTGGAAGTATTTTCTTAGCTGAAAATGAAGTCTATTTTATATAATACCAAATAATATACTAGAAAAAATACGACTCGCACCAGATCATGTTCTCGGACGGGAATCGAACCCGCGACCTTTGGATATCCGGTCCAATGCTCTGACCGCTGAGTTACCGAGTCACTAGTGGGAACGTCGAATTTCTCCTAGTATATCAACTCTTACGCTGCGTGCCAGCGCTAAAAATATCAAAATTTAAAAATGAAGTCTATTTGTTTGGATTTATTGCTGATTTTGAAATACATTTCAAACTTTAAGCTTACGCAAAAAATATAGAGAGAAACCACAGAATAAATATAAACGAAACACTTTACACGTGGAGTCAGACTAACGGATTTGCTATTAAAACAAAACACAGTCAAACCAGCAAAACAAACGTCTAATAGCAACAAACAAAGTGCCACGAGCAAAGTTGCGTTCTGTTTTATTGCGTCGGCTAAGTGAAGTGGCCATTTCTCTTATCTTTCACTTCGCCGACACATTCCGTGCAACTTCTAAACTCATTTATTTCGGCCAGATACTTCGCTTTTGGGGCAGTGACCACTGGATAATTTACGTAAACAAACGGTAGATGTTCGTAACTGTACTTGTGTGTATATTATATACGCTTAATCAAAGCTTGTGCATCGGTCGTAGGCTTAGCTTGCAAGCTAATCGGATTAAGGTATTTATTTGACATCACCACAAAATACACAACCATAAATTATGACAAATCTGCATCTGAAATTATGTAGTTCGTGATTAGATTTTTTATCCCACTTATCAAGGATAACATTTCCAATTTCCAGTAGGTAGATAATAAATATCAAAATTCATAACGCCCCACTTTTTGGTTGACAAAAGTATAACGGAACACTTCATTGTTTAAAACAACGTCTGTAACTAAAACAGCACCGGTACAATTTTCTAATACCACCAACGAAAACATTTAACCGGTTGCAATCGTAAATTATAACGTCACAAACGGAAGCTTTATATTTTCTATTGCGAAGCAACGAAGTTAAATTCAATTATCAGCGTTTGCAAGTCAACTAAAGATAACAATGATTGATTGTGTTCTAAAGATGTCGCATCAGTTGACCCATTTCGTTGGCCAATCTTGTGTTGCCGGTGGCCATTTCCGATGCCATCAAAATGATATTTGCATGTTGTCGACCTGTCTTTTTTGAATTTGTTAGTTGAATGCGAAAATAGTTTGATTATTTCTACCGTTAAGTATGTAGGTACCTATGTAATCGTTTTACAAGAGGTGTTTTGTCTCTTTGATGGCGAAAACAGAAAACTGTGTTGTTAATTAAATTTTAAACTACCAGGTTAACTATTATCAAGAAAGTAGTAGCAATAACTATATTGTTATCTAATCCAGGACCAAGTATTAAGTAATTAATATCTTTTTAATAAATAAACATATATTAAATGAAGTAATCCTCGTCTCTTCATCTTTTTATTCACAATTCCCGGCATCAAACTAAAATGTGTTACGTTACGAAGCGCATGCGCCTATTACTTCCTTATACATAAAAGTACTCTGGGCCACTGAATTATTACCTTCTTGGTGTATAGATATATGGTTGCCAGGTCCAAAAACACAAAAGCCGGACTAGGCGTTTAATTTGGCCCGACATTTTACCCTAAAAGCCGGATACACTTTTTTTAATAGCTAATCATAGCTTTTTTAAAGCCGACATATGATCTAAAAGCCGGACAATATTTATTACCGCCTTGCAAACAGCG
Source organism: Catoptria pinella (assembly GCA_963556745.1). Classification (NCBI taxonomy): domain Eukaryota; kingdom Metazoa; phylum Arthropoda; class Insecta; order Lepidoptera; family Crambidae; genus Catoptria; species Catoptria pinella. The sequence goes on along the minus strand of OY750774.1, from coordinate 11,885,385 downwards.
GTCAGTCAGCGGGGAGTCGAGTCGTGGCGACTGCGACTTGCGCGGCAGCCACACAAAAAGCCTAACAAAATCCGGGCAGGCCGGACGCAGTCAAATTTGGCCGGACAAGAGGTCAAAAAGCCAAACATGTCCGGCTAAATCCGGACACCTGGCAACCCTATATAGGTATATTCTGTGCCGTTGTCTCAACAGGTCTGAACTACGTAACAATGGCATATAAATGTCGGTGAACATTGCTAAATTGCAAATACCCATTTTAGTATAGAACTGCACCGTACGTATCATTGGTATTTATCACGAAATTTTTACATAAGTTTCATTAAACATTCTATCGAAAACGAGGCTTAGATTTGAAGTACCTCAACAGATACATACAGACAGTTTCCGAAGAGAGTTCCTCTTCGGGAACTGTGTGTATATTTTCCTATCTTAGAACACTCGTGATTCCTTCCAAATAAAGTCTGGATAAATAAGGAAAATTATTGATAAAAACAGCCAAATCTTCAATCAAGAAAAAACCCCAACCGGCTTTCAATATTTTATTTTTCCTTCTGCGGGACATAATTGGGCGCATCACCGAAAGAGGGCGGTCCTGTAGTAATTTTTTATCATTTAGGTTTAGTGTCTTGGCCTCTGGTACAGTCAGTCTTAGAACTGGCTGACGAGTTTAGTACTTTGTCACATAAACCAGAAGTCTCGTTCAATCAGTCTCAACTTTTATGTGAACGCAACGGTTGGCGCGACATGGTACTTTGGTCGACCGTACAACCAAAGTAGTCTTTGTAAAATGGCAAGGCGTTTATTTTTCATGTTGAAGCTTCTCTTTATATTGGAAACAAAGGGGACCTTATATATTTTTTATTGATAACTAAATGATAAAGCTTTGTTTGTGTTCGTAATGCCTTTATATTATGTAGGAATCATCTGTTTATGAATATTTAATCTAATTTATCTCAGAATTCAAAACGATGCTATCGTAGGTGGCCTTGAAATTTTTTGACCAGGTTTAGCACTGGCAAATTTTATAATTTATTGGTTAAAATAAAAATACCTAGGTTTTTTTAATCTGAATCCTAGTAATGTTGGCGAAAGTAAGAAAAGAGTGAATTTAGTAAAATAAGTATAACATAGGAACTATGATTTTGATTTCATCTTTAAGCATGAATATATTCTGTGGCATGAATAAAAACCGAGCATAATAATCAGTCAATTGCTAAATGCCTGCCACATATTTCTCAAATTTCACACTTTTGCTTTTACACAATTTTAATGCAGTTATGGCTCTTACAAAACAAGACCACCAATTTATCTCATGACAAGTGATTTTATCTTTTATCGTGAATTCTAGGGATCTGATAAAATTAATGGGTTTAGGATGTAGTCAATGGCAGGTTTGGCTTCAATTTGCGGCAATGAAAACTGTGTGATGTGATCTTGGCTTTTCATTTGTAGTAAAAAGTGTTACAAATATGGTATATGATTTGCATCTCTTATTCCATACTTTCGCTTTTATCCACGACTGTACTACAATTAGACGAGTTGCCGAATCGTCGGCGGTCGTCGACCCCAGTGTCGATGTCTTATTAGAAGATTGCCGATCCTTGCGCGACCGTTAATAAGCCTCGCTAACCACCGCCTTGCTCAAAACACTCGGTGCTTCGGATGCGAAAATAATTTCAATGGATGGCCTTCTGCATCCATATGCTGAAGTAACAGAAATGCCTTGTCCAGACGCGTGTACACGTGATTAAATGTAGCATTCGTTACAAGTTAGTAATGGCTCTGTGAGCTGTTTAAACATTTTTAGAAATAGCTGAAAAAATATTATTTTTTCAAAAAAATTTGGAAAACTGAATCGTCAAAAAAATCTATATAATTATCGAACCTGCTCACATAATTTCACAAGAATCGGTTGAGAAATGCGACCTGTAGAGGAGAACATCCGGACAACCGGACAGACATACGCTTCGTTCACGCTTCGCGCTCGCTCGGTCCACTGGTGGGTGAAATGGGAGTAACATTGTGCTATTTGGTCACTGGTAGTCAGTTGAGAAATTGGAGTACCAACCGACCACTGGTGGTGGGCTTTAGTGGTGGTCCGGAGGGAAATGATTTATCACCGTCATCAAAACAACCTTTAATAATCAAAGACTATAGCATAGTGTAACAATATTACCTACGCTATGACTATATAGTACCCATTGATAGTTTCAACCGCTCTTTTATCCTTAATATTCGTCAATTAATCGTTTGTCTATCTTCTTGTTGTGTAGGTCGGTTGGAAGTAGAGAAGAAGCTAAGGGATTGAAATCGCGATAATGTTACTAATTTACCATAAGTAATTTACCACAGACAGAATATAAAATATATATTTTGTGTTACAGTGATTAATTTCCTTAGAGTAAGTTAAAGGTATTCGCATTTTACTACCATTAGCTTTACAAAAAGTCGGCAACATTACATCGAGTGATGGTATGTTGCTATCTAAAAAAACGTGAATTATTTTTTCGGCTTGCAGATAAAGCATTACGGCTTACAGCTGATATATATGTTGATTAATTATAATTCCTATCAACTCAATTATGTATGCCATCTGATAACTTCCTACACGAGAGTGAATGCGAACATCACGTGGTTCCAAGATTATTTCCCCTGAAACCGTTACCGTAGGAGCCAGCTTCGATACGGGAAATAACATTCTCCTCTCATAGCTGGATACGAAATGAGACTTCATTCATTTTACCATTTCGGAGCTAACTTCCGGATAGCTTTCATTTCATAAGGGAAATAAAAAAATCCCATTTAGTAGCTGGATACGGAAGTGGAACTATATTTGAATTTAGCGTTTTAAACATGTTTGATTGAAATGGTTTGTTTTTAGATTAAAGTGGTAACTATGTTTACATTTTATCTGATACAATATAATTTATTAGGATTTAGGTGGAATTGCCTAAATTCTTTTGATATAATAAAATGATCGACATGATAACTGCATGTGCAATAAATGTGAAAATGAAAATTATGGAGATTATAATCTATTTTTATGTCAATTTGATAATATTTTTTAGGGTTCCGTTACCTCAAAAAGAAAAACGGATCCCTTATTAGGATCACTTTGTTGTCCGTCTGTCTATCCAACCCTTAACCTCGGGAACGTGTGAAGGTATCAAGTTGAAATTAAAACCATATAGGTACTCAGATCTACAATCCCTTGAAACTGTAAAAAAATCAAACTTCTAAGTTAACATAAAAAAAAAAGATACAGCCAAACGGCCGGCATAAACGTGCCGCAAAAACGCACATTTCGACACTCAAGGGAATCCCTTTAGAGACCTAGAACTATGAAATTTGGCAAGTAAGTAATATCGTCTTATACTACCAGTACCTACAGGGAAAAGTCTGAAAACTATAAATTTGTTATTAAATCATAAAAGTCTTTCTTTAAATATCTACAAATTTGTAAGGAAAGGAATCCTCGGTGGGCGAGTCCGACACGCACTTGTCCGGTTGTTTTTAAATATTTTGTTTTGATTATAGGTACTAAAAAAGTTAAGGTTTGTAAATATCGTTACTTATTTCTGTTAAAGCTGATAAGTTTCTTGCGCCTGTTCTTCTTGTCAGTTAAAAAAGTCTGAAACACCGTAGGAAAATATAGACGATTCAAAAGTGCTTAATTATTAGTTTATTTGAATAAAGAAATTTTGACAATTGACTAGAATTTGTAATTAATTTTCTAATCATCGAAATAAGTAGGGACGGTTTTATTTGATATCTTCCGCCTCGCTAAACTGTGGCGGAATGGCTTTGCAAATTTTTTAGCGCCATCGTACGGGTTCGGCCTATTTCTGTAATAGGTTGTTTGTTGATTGATTGGCAGAATTTACTCATTACTTTTAACGGATGATAGTATTAAACCGCACATTTAGCGATACGAGATATTGTTACTACGTACTTTGGTTAGAGTAAATTACTCTTTATTGTTTTAGATAGAGAGTTTAACATCTCTCAGCAAAAAAGGCATCGTGCCAAAATGTTTCCATTATAAAAGTCACGAACTTTAGTATCGAAGCGAATTCCTTATTGAAAAAAGAAAATCATTTTAACACCGCTTTCGATTAACTGAATCGGTGGCAGCCATTGAATTATCGGCTAGTAAAATATATTTATTTCTCAAGTTTGAACAATTTTACAGACCAAAACAACAATTCGAAATAGTTATAACTACATTACTATTTTATCACCAATCTGACATTGAAATTATTATTCGGAGTCATCAATATTTTTAAATCAATAGATTGACTTATTTATTTAAATAAATTATTCCTATTGATAGAGGTTTATAATCTTTTATGTTAAGATCTGTCCTCGTCGGCAATGTAAGAAAAGAATCTGAACAACGATCAGTAATTAATTAATTAATTATTTTCTTGTTGATAAATCGTTGCTAATGATTTACACTTGTGGAACATTACTTTTATGATACGGTATCTCAGTTGACAATCGAACTCATTTATTCAGTCTAAGCTGTTACAAACAAACACTTGTGATTTGTGAATGACGCATCTCCGTTTCAGCTTGGGCAAAAATGCAGTGCAATTCGATAAGGGACGCTTTATGGCTGCGTTGATTGTTGTGATCACAGCAGTCACAGCCGCAGCATCGTCTGCTGTGATCACGTCATGTCATCACGTAATTCACTAAGCTTCTGTCCGGCTTTCCGGCTATCCGTATGTGCTCCTCTACAGAATAGCATTTCTCAACCGATTCTCGTGAAATTTTGTGAGCAGGTTCTATTTATAAAAATTTTCAAAATGGCGGATTTTTGGGGAAAATCATATTTCAGCCATTTCGAAAAATGTTCAAATATGTCACAAATATTACGAAAGGTTTACAGCTCTATAGAGCCAATAGTTGTATTTTATAATTGTTTTTTAAATAGATAATCTTATCTACTAGTAGGTATTTCCTTTCGTTTAATTGTTTTATTTTATAAACTTTTCAAGCGAAGGGATTCAAAAGTTACTATTCCTCTATGAATCAACGGAAGGCGATCGAAGTAGGTCAGAGTTGGACGAAGGAGTGTAGTTACTTTTTAAGGTTCCGTACCAAAATGGTAAAGAGGAACCCTTATGGTGCGACAACTTGAAATTTGGAATAGTTTTAGATGACGTCTGCCCAACTATTTTGCAAATAAGAAAGAAATAAAACATATATATTTTTTGCAACAGGGACAGAAACGGTGCCTTAAAAATTCGAAATGGGGCTACTAGGGAATGTGGGGTGTTATATGAAAAACCTCGACCACGTCCTCTAAAATGTGTATGGTTACCTGATTGTCCTCGGCGAGCCATAAAAACAGACCCTTCCGGCAGAGGCCGGGAAGCGGACAGCTCCTCGTCTTTGGCTGCTCTGATGACTTCATTTAGATACTTGTATTTACGGGCTGTTAAAATAATTCTTAAACTAGGGTTCCTAAGACCATCAATAAAACTTTTTATAGCCAACTTTTCGTTAATTGGCTTTAACACCGTATAAGCAGCGCTGTTGCCATCGGCTTGCGATATTGTAAGCTCGGTAAATAGTTGTTCTAACCTTTTGCCATACTCTTCTAAATTATTTGTACCCTGACTCTCTTTCATTAATTGTGAATGAATTGCGTTACTTGACTTTTTAGTGAGTAAGTGTTCTCTCATATCAGACAGAAGTAGCTGACATGTAGTATAAGACTGCGAAAGTCGTAGTTTCGCATTTTCTGATAACCGCGTTTTCAAAATAAAATTAATTAAAAGATTTTCACTGTCCTTATCAATCATCGAACTATAGAGTTCAATAGAGTCGATTAACTTTTTCGTAACATCTTCATCGCCGTTCATGACGGGCAAAAGGGACACCGCGATTTTTAAGTCGAATTTTGCCATGGTGCTTTGCTTATCTGTACAACTACTACTACAAAATTCCACAATTTGTGCATACAAGGTTTCTATCCAGATACACAATTCTTTAACGCGTAAAATTATTTCACTACTTAGTTCGTCTTCTCGTATTTTAGTATCAAAAATATCTGCATATTTTAAATATTGACTATAGAGTAATGTTGCATCGTTTAATTTATCTTCTAAAATTTTCTTTGTGCGTCGCGACTTATTTAATTTAAATGTATTTTCTTTTAACTTTTTCAAATCCTCGTATACTTCATTAATATCGTGCAACATTACACTAAGTCATTACGACATGAAAGAAGAAAAAAATAATATATCTTAATGATTAAACGAGTCATATAAACACAGTACAAAATAAATGCGATTAACATGTAGTCATATTACAACACAGAATAATAAGAAATAAAAATGTTCTATAATTACATACCACACCGCCACAAGCACACACTTTTAGCACTATCTTCGAAATCCTCAAACGTGTTCCTCCTTCATGGGGGCCATTCCCCTGGCCGGAAAAGCACCTCCTGGACGGCGTTTAAAAGAAGACCAGGACTTAAACGCCAAGTGGTTCGCTAACTCTCGCCGTATTGTACGTTTGTGGCATCTGTAGTACAGCTTGTATATACCGTACAATAAAACCAACAGCGCCAGCAGCAGTAGTAGCCCCAATATGATATTAGTGGTTGACCCGTGAAATTTTAATTCTTGGAATGTAATTTGCGCGTCGTTTTTCCCAAATTGTCATATTTCGCTCTCAACATACATCGCAAAGGGAATCGTCTGGCTTGGTATGGGCATGTTATGAGAAGGGATGAAAGGCATGTTACTAGAAGAGTAATGAATATGGATGTTGAGGGTTGGAAAGTAAGAGGAAGACCGCAAAAAAGATGGATGGATTGTGTGAGGAATGATATGAATGTAAAGGGAGTGGATGAGGAGATGACGAGTGACAGAAAGGAATGGAAGAGAATGACACACTGCACCGACCCCAAATAAATTGGGATAAGGGTAGGGGGATGATGATGTTTTTCCCAAATTGTGTCAAAACGACGTTATTGGTATCTTCTTTTTCTTTCGTCGGTTGTCCACCCATGTTTACTTTTATATATTTTCGTAAAAAGTTGCGTACTTAAAATCACCCAACGGCAACGAATGCAATAATTGTAATGTCCCCATATTGAGCTCGATTTAGTCACACTCACTCGCGTTGCAAACTGTCACGGTCGCCATGTAAGGTCTGGCGCCGAGGTGTTAAAGGAAACAAGCGTTTGGTTCTAAGATCAATTATATAATGAATCTCATTCCATCAGAGTATACATATTGTTATATCGATTATAGGTAAATAACATATAGGTTCTTACGTACTACACACCACAGAGCGCTGTTTACACATTCTCAAAAGCTTTTCTTAATTTTTTAGGCCGCATAGATTTTGATAAAATCTGAAATTGTGCGATTGTGTAACGATTATGTAAAGATTACAGAAAAAAACAAAACGATGTCTCTAAATAACACACTTTTTCAGAAATCATCAACAAAAATTACATTCCACGATCAGTCAAGAGATGTTACTGATCTAAAACTGCAATAGTAACATTATTCTACAAGTGTATTTATATTATGATGGTACGGAACCTTCGGTGCGCGAGTCCGACTCGCTCTTGACCGGTTTTTTAGTCCAAGATTGACGTTTCCTAGCGTGTCTGCGCACGCGAGGACACCGGCCACGCCGGGGGGCAAACGGGCACTTCCTTCGAGACAGGCCGGTCAACACGCAAATTGCTGACAGCTTAGCCACAAGCTGCTCTTGATTGAATTGCCAGCAAATGGAAATTAAATTATACTACCGTGGTTGCGACTGGTGAGCTAACGGATGGCAAAAATGTTAAAGGAGATTGAGATAAGTAGTTTTTAATTCGCACTTACAAGACATAACACAGATTAATCAATAAGTTTTCTACAGAGCAGCATTACTGCAGCGTTGAAAAGAAGTTAATGTATCTTAAGTAAATGTAAATGTCTACCTCATAAATGTCTTTTGGTTGTAGAAGTTAAAATATGCAATGTAATAAAACTAAGCAATATAATAAAACTAACCAGTCGGTAGATTGAAGAGGAATTGAAATTATCCATGGATACAACTGTGGATCAAAGAGGAAAAATTTGTATCCTTCGATCCACCGGTGGAGCCTGGCGGTGGATCCAAGTGAACGGCGGGAATTTGTTCCGGATTCGTTGTGTTTCTGATTCTTTGTACTCCAGATTCTTCGTATTTCAGTACCGTTTCAGTACCGCGTAAAAACATTCGATAGAGTAATTTTGTATGGGAAGTTTGTACAGCGCCATCTACCGTCGAAAAGCGAAATGAGATTTTGCATAGATACTTTTACGCTTTTTTTTCCTCGATAAATGTTCGAGCTAAGGGCACAAATAAGTCGAAATACAGTTGATGTCATATATTAATATGAAGCAAGTTCTTGACGGACAGACAGACGGACAACAAAGTGATCCTATAAGGGTTCCGTTTTTCCTTTTGAGGTACGGAACCCTAAAAACGAAAATTCTAATATATTTTCAATTAGGTATATTATAATATCGTATTCGTAGTTGTAATCCACATTTTTGCCTATTATTACTATCATCTACTACCTATTATTATCTGCTAGTTTAGTTAATACTGGATTAAGATTACACTACCGGATTAATATATTGTGACGACGTCTCATTGAGAAATGCTTAGTTGCTACATTTTGTAATCATAAATTTTAAATGAAATACGTCAACACGTAAAAAAAAGTTGCCAATTGATTTAGAAACTTACGTTACGATTCGTAGCATGACGAATATCTGCAGAGAAAAAGCTTTCTTTATTAGTTCTTATAAAATAATCAAATAATGCAGCAATTTTTTTTAAACATTATAAGTTTTCACAAGAAAAATGACAGCAATTTTTTTTCACATTTTCGTAGTAATTACAGATTTTCTTATTTCTTTTCTTCTCGCATTCTTAGTTTTACCGGAAGCAAAAAGGAGGGTTATGATTTTGACCGCTATGTTTGTATGTATGTTCATCTGTGGCCTCATACTTATAAACTACTTATCATAATTTGAACAATTAGGGATCCTCAGAAGAAGCGTCTTGATCAAGCCGCTAGTAGAATAAAATGACAATGTATGGGATTGACAGGAGCTAAGCGTTAGCTTATATTAATTACTATTAGCTATTAGCTTATATTACTAGCGTTAATTTTAGTAGAATGGCCTTTTGAGTAGGCCCTCAGGGCTTCTTGATCGTTCACTGCTTATAGGTTATGTGACGTCACATTCAATTGAATATGGGGCGTCCTAAAGAAAACATAGTCATGAACTAAAAACAACAATATTTCTTAATAATGCCGTATTGGGTATCAAATGAAAGGGCTCAATTAATATTTAAGCAAATTAGTATTTTATTAGCAATATTAGTATTTTTTTGTATTTGCTTGCATTCACCTTGATAATTGGGAATAATTACAACCCCAAAATAATTTACATAAAAAAGGTCCTCCCGAGTCCTCCCGTGACCACGGCCCCTGGAAAGGTGTCGAAACGTCGGGAATTCTAAAAAACCAATAAATACAAACTAAATAATTCCTAAACAACCTGAATTAATAATATACGCGCTGTAATCCGTAAAAAGTGTTTTATTTCTAATGAACTGTACGCGCGAAAGTCTTAGAAGTGTATATAAAAAAGGTGTTTATCTAACCCAACTACGGAAAAATCGCGCACTAAAAAGTATGAAACAAGATTTTTATCTCCCTAATATAGTATTAAATGGTCGGGAAACACTATCTTATCAACGTCGATTTTTTATAACTACTAGTTAACTAATCTGAATTTAATCCGAGAGATAAAGTTAATATCTATGGTCACGCTAGGTATGCTCTGGCGTGGTTATGACGTGTGATTGCCGGCCCGTTTTATCGTTTTCATTGCCAATATTGTCGTTTATCGTGACATGGTGAGGACTTCCGTGGTGGAGCGATTAGGTTCTCGTTTAATGCTTGGAGGACTCAAGTAGAAATCAAAGTAGTTTTGTCTAGGCACTAGTATGCTTTTTAAAGTCCCAACTGTTGGGGTACAGGCCTTTCTCATGGATGGATAAGTAGGAAGGGTCATAATATAATCCTCCACGCGGGTCCAATGCGGATTGGTGGGCGTTAACGACTGCAAATGCAGCCAGGATCAAGGGTAAGCTCGAGATTCCTAAGATGACGGTGCTGTCATATAGCGGCCGTATAGCGGTGAATGTCGTCACTAGAACCATATTACCGTGCTAGAACGTTGTCTATGTAAACAAGACGGCGCGGTTTCCTAGAGAGCGGCATTAGAAAACCTCGCTATTTAGGAAACCAGAGCTTTAGCGTGCTTTCCGAAGCATTGATGAGTTCAAGATAATAAATATATTCGCCATCTTTGAAGTCGATACCAAATTCTAAATTAGGAGTAGGTTCCTGATCTTGCCCCATATTTTGCAGACTTTTCAATGGAAGCTTTTATATTAAGCGAATTGGCGTCCGTGGCTTGTTTATTAGCGGAACGATTTTAATATAAGCTTTATTTCTTCTGAATTAGGTCTTGCACCAAATAACGAGCTGAGAATCGCAAAGTTTAAATGAATCGACCTACCAATGTAAATTATGATGAACTACATCAATAAAATTTATGCATATAAGTATCTAAATACGTACAGTTCATTGATATGTTGGCACTTTTGACAGGATATTGACTTTTATTACAAAGGCATTAAGGTTGATGAAGTATCAAATGTGCGTACATATTATTGAATTCGACTGTACCTACATCGCATTTATTTATAAAAAAACTGGCCAAGTGCATGTCGGGCCACGCGCAGTATAGGGTTCTGCAGTACTTAGGGCCTCTGAGCAAAGCCGCGGACGGACGGACAGACGGACATGGCGAAACTATAAGGGTCCCTTGTTGACTCGACTACGAAATTAAAAAAATGAAATATAATACTTTCATAATGAGTACTTGTTCATTTCCTAAAGATGATTTGAATTTAAAATACGTTCTCTTCTATTCTCTTTTCCTCTATTTTGTATTGCGTGATGGTCGACAGAGACTCAGAGCCCAATTACCATAAATGTATTGAGTAAACTTGTAAAAACACGAATATTACACAAATTGTCGACCTAAATAAATCTAAATACTTTTTGTAAAAAATATCACTTAAACACTTCTAAGACTTTCGCGCGTACAGTTCATTAGAAATAAAACACTTTTTACGGATTTAAAAAATATAAATATAAAAATATGAGCAGCCTTTTTGCTTTAGTCCTCCCGTGACCACGGCCCCTGGAAAGGTGTGGAAACGTTGGGAATTCTAAAAAGCAATAAATACAAACTAAATAATTCTAAAACAACACTTGAATTAATAATATACGCGCTGTAATCCGTAAAAAGTATTTTATTTCTAAAAAATCACTTGTTTCCGTTACAATTATGATTTTTGAACATCATCAATTAAAGCATATCGCAGTAATGAATGAACGAACACGACAGCAAATTGAAAATAGCTTGCGTACGGCACAAAGATCTAGAACCGGTTAGGCGACCTAGGAAACGAGGAAACCTAATAGAAAGCACGTCTTAAAGTGTGTAACATTGTGTTACTAGATGGTCGTTGGAATGTACTATGTGTCTGCAGAGTACGATATGGTAACAATACATTATGTACGTCTAACAGTTTATTTACACGTGAACACTATTAGAAAGTAATTAAGTCGACACATAAAAAGATCTCAATGAAATGCGTATTTAACATGTTGAATTTTAGCACAGATTTAAGATTTAATAAGTGTTATTCACAAGAATAACATATATCACATAATTATAAAAATATATAGTTTTGGAATACCTACTTGAAAAGTGTAATATTATGTAGTTAAAGTAGTATTTAGCTTGCAAATTGATATCTGGTTTGCGAACCGATGGCGTAGCTTCTTTGGCATTCACAAGTGCTTGTAACAGCCTAGACTGAATAAATGAGTTTTGAATTTTGATTTTTTATTTTTTTATTTTATCAAACTAGAAGAGCTGGGTACATCGACAGTTTGCTAACGTTAACTTGAAAATCTGGGTATAATAATATAATAATTGAACCAAGTTCTGCAGAAAGCAGCAATATGGGGAAAAGTACAAACGGAGAAATAAGCATTTAACTTTCTATGGTTTCGCTTCAGTAATTTTTTATTAATTTCCAATTATTTCTTCTTGAGAAATATAAGTATTGCATTTTTTTATATCCTATTTTATTGCACGATTCATAATAACGGTTATATTCACAAACTTTTAGGTTTACGGCCCATCCGGAAGCTATAGGCGCAATTTTATAAAAAACGAAACATAATATCAAAACTTAGTAATCAGTTTTTACGTTTATTGATACAAATTAAATTCAGAGAAAGTATTAAATGTTCATACAGTTGTTTTAAATGCCATTGAGATTATAATCTCGAATTAGAATACAATGGCGATGGACAAAAACTATTCTCTCAGTAGTTTTTATGTCAGTCTGTTGGGTTTCACTTTTTATTGTTACAGTTATTATCAGATACGTTCATGAGCTTTCGTTGACGTTTTCTGATGAATTAAAGATGAATGATAATGTTGATGACACTAAAATTCATACTTAAATCATTACAAACGTGCGAATAGGTATATCTGTCATTTTTAATGTTCCCTCTGCTGGGGCACAGGCCTTCCTTACGAATGGATAAGGAGGATGGGACTGAGTTAACGACTGCAAACGCAGCCAGGACAAACGGCTTAACGTGCCTTCAAAAAATATTTTTTAGTCACCTATCCCATCACCGACCCTTGCGAAAGCTGCTTAACCTCCGCAATCGCAGGGACAGGCACTAAACCATTGCGCTAGCGAGCTCCTCAATAGGTATATGTAGGCGAATAGGTATAGGTTAAAGGGAAATGAACTTATTGCGTGCTACGAATTTCGTAGCATTCAATTATTTCGGAGTACGAAAAAATGTTTAAGTAAATAAAAAAATGCTGCTCATTACGGAGCAGATTGTATGAAAAATCTATTGCTTTTTCGAGTTTGAGGCAAATATTTTTGTTAAAGGATATTGTTATACGAATACTCCTACCTAAAATTCATTATAGCACTATTTTTTTAGTAACGAATCGTGAATCAGTTTTTTGTTGAAAACTATTTAAGAATGGGGAGAGTACAAACTGGATCGGCAAATTGAAAATTTGGCTTTCTTATTTCTTTGATATTTTTTTAATAAAAAAATAAAAGACGGTAGGAATGGAAGAACACCACGCATTAGTATATATACTTTCAATTATATATATATAGCTCTAATTTGAAGTTGAACCAATGAGATACTGTTTTAAAATTTGAGATTTTACCATTCTAAATTTAAATAATATACCAGAAAAAATTCGACTCGCACCAGATCATACGAACAGGAATCGAACCCGCGACTTTTGGAAGTCCGGTCCAATGCTCTGACCGCTGAGCTACCGAGTCAGTGACTCAGCATTGGACCGGACTTCCGAAAGTCGTGGGTTCGATTTCCGTCCGAGAATATGATTTGGTGCGAGTCATTTTTTTTCTACTTATATTATTTAGTATTCAAGGAGATACTGCATTAAATCCATCGTGTCTCTTATAAAAGTTGCAATTCTAGATCGATGTACACACGAAAGCACGTCAGGTTATACAGTTAAACTGCAAAAACTGCTTTTATTACGTAGGGGCATAAAGGCGGTATCAAGGTATAGTCTGAGGTGCCGTCGTGTGTACAACTTGACACCATTTTCTGTGGCATACTTTCATGCGATACAAATCACTTTTCAGCAGTTTAAATTTACGTACCTTTAAAACAAATTATAAATAAGGTTGTAAATTTAATTGCTCTCTTTTCATAAACGTTTAGGTTAATTTTTTGTTTGAATGTCTGGATAGTGTTTAGATAGAGTGGTGACCTAAATTCTGAAACACTTTCTTGGATATAAAACTTCTACGTGAATAATAGTGGCAATAACTCGTATTTTGAAATATCAGTACTAGATAGGTAATTGATCCTTACTTACTTACTAATATTATAAATGCGAAACTTTTTGTTTCTGTTTGTATGTATGTCTGTTGGTTCGTTACGCTATCGATATAATCGATCTTTATGTAATTTTGCATATGCATTGAAAGGGTCCAGAAAAGTACATGGGGTACCTTTCACCCTGAAAAAAGGATCTGTACCCTTAGCACGAACAGCTATCGAGAAAAAAACGCGCGTAAAACTACTCGATAGAGTAATTATCTATGGAAAATTTCATTTTAGGTAATAGATGGGGCTGTACAAATTTCCCATACAAAATTACTATATCGAATGTTTTCAGTAGTTTTCACGATCGTTATTTTTCTCGATAGCTGTTCTACGGGTACTGTTTCCGAGGGATAGAAAAAAATCTGTCTACGAAGATGAAGTCGCGGGCGGTCGCAAATTTGCTTAACTCAAACTATAAAATGTTGACGTGGCATGGCGTGATGCGATGCCCTAGTAAACTACTTTATTCGTTTCTATTGTATATTATTTGCAAACTGTCATTCATAACAGTCAACATTTTTTTTAAAGTATTGTTTATCTCTTACACTCAACTCAGATATGTTGAGATACCTAATATGATCGCTTCAGAACTAATTGGGATAGTAAAATTAATTTCATTTTGTATCATTTCCTATTTTGATTAAGTTTTTAAAGGTGATATCATTTTAGTTATTAAATATTATAACTAAATTCTGTCAAATGTATCGTTATCGGGTAGATAACACGGGCTAATTAATTGAAGTAGAAAATCCAATGTTAGGTTACCATTATCACTCTATAAATTCATTAGTGATATAACATAATTTAGATTAAAACTAAATAAATAATAATTAGCTATATTCCTTAGGTGAAGGCAAACTCCGGTCTTAATTATCTAAATATGCGATAACACAGATAGATTAGGTAGGTATGAATAAGCTTTGCTGAAAACTGTTTCTTTGACCAATTTTTTTAAATATTGCAGAGGTATTGTGCCAGGCCCAGCGATTGCGGAGGTTAAACAACTTTCGCAAGTCCGGTTATAGGATGGATAACCAAAAATTTATTATCTTTAACTCCTCCGTGCTTCGGAAGGCACGTTAAGCCGTTGCTCCCAGCTGCATTTGCAGTCGTTAACATCCACCAATCCGCATTGGGCCCACGTGGTGGGTTATGGCCTATCCTCCTTATCCACCCATAAGGAAGGCCTGTGCCCCAGCAGTGGAGACATTAAAAATGGCCCATGGTCGATATTCATTTGACCCACAAGATAATGCATTCACTTGATTCAATGACAAGATCAAAGGTGTTAAAGATTATATGCCACGATACCAATTTACTTAATTGGTAGCTAGGAATGTGCTTGTGCTAAGATATTACAACTAAGTATTAAGTGGCGGATAAATGTTAAATAAGATGATGATGGAAATAATGTCAATTTAAAATTTAAACCAGAGGTGTACCACAAGGGTCGATATTGAGTCCGATTCTCTTCATTCTGTTCACTGCAGGCATAACTGAAAGCATTAAAAATTGTCAGTATCACCTTTATGCTGATGATGTCCAGATCTATCTCAGTTTTGATCCTAAGGATACATCAAGCGCAGTGAAGAGAATCTGATGATCTTCACCATCTATTGGTATGGTCTAGCCGCAATAGTCTGGTGTTGAATCCACAGAAAACCAAATATATGATCCTTGGGTCTGTCAGGCAAGTTTCCCATATCGTGGAGCATCAGCCTCAGATCTTGATTGATAGCCAACCTGTTGAGGACTTTTGAGGCCAGGAACTTAGGAGTTATCTTCGAGCCAAATATGCACTTCGAAAAGCACACCCTACAGATATCGTCCATTCCTATCAGAGGATCTAAGAGTCAGTTTATGTGAGTCCTTGATTCTATCGAAATTAAATTGTGCTGACACTGTTTTTGGCTCCTGTCTCCTATCAAGAACTGAGCGACAGATTCAACGGGTACAGAATGCATGTGCTCGCTTCTGTTTTTATACCACCTAGAACCCACATCACACCATTTTTAAATAGCTCTAACCTACTTAAGATGTGCTCTCGAAGAAAGCTTTACTTTGCCACCCTACTCTTTGACATTATACAATCAAAAGCACCCAGATCTCAGTATCACAAAATTAGATGGGCAAAGGATTATAACCAATACCGTACCAGAGCTGCCTCCTATATGATCCAGACACCAATACATAGAACTGCTGCCATCCGTGGTCTTTCAAATATGCAGCCTCGAAGTGTTGGAATAA
Organism: Catoptria pinella; assembly: GCA_963556745.1. NCBI lineage: Eukaryota > Metazoa > Arthropoda > Insecta > Lepidoptera > Crambidae > Catoptria > Catoptria pinella. The sequence continues at coordinate 11,869,061 of OY750774.1, read as the reverse complement.
CTTTCCACCCCCGATTCGCATACTAAAAACACGAAATGCCTTTAAAAATCGTTTCAAAGCATTTTTATTACATCAACAACAGTTACTTTAGGTTAAGATTTATAGCACTCAATTACTTACTTTTTTGGAATACAAGCAGATGCTATGCCTCTGGGTGGCTTTGTTTTCTTTTGTTATTATAGATATCACTTTTATTTGTTGTGATGAGCTCGATCTCGTGCAACCATATTATTTACATTGTATTTCTAGTATTTTTGCTTCAATATCTGTTGTATATGTCACGCACGTACACATAAGTGATTTTAATTGAATTTTTTTCTTGTTTCAGAAAAGTAAAACTTTTTCATAACTTTTCTTTGCCAATGACAGTTACGTTACCGCGGCGACCATAGATAAATAGAGCGTAGGCTTTGTCTTGTTTTCTTAATTTTTATATAGTAACTGTACACTTGCGTGGAAGGCAAAGAAGTTTCTTTTCACACAGCCATAAAAAATCATCTTTATTATGGAATCCGATCTGCTGTTTTTCATATTGTTTTTTAATTGATAATAGTAAGTAAGTAGCGGTTAGGTAATGTTTACGTGCCTGATGTCATCACTGTGTTGGGCGGAATACCAGTGCAGCAAGCCCCGCTTGCTGCACTGGGCCAAAATGCCAAAATGGCCAAAATGGCGAACCCCAACACGAACATCGATATCTTCTAAATAACTTCGGCGAATAGTACAATACGAAACTCCTTACTTCGATTTATCTGTTTTAAGTTGAACCTCGGCAGACCCGCCGAAGTTTGAAAAGTTAGCCGGTAGGGCCCCTGCACAGTTTTGACATAATGCGACGATGCACATTGTCACAAAAAAAAGTTTTTTTTATGTTCACCCAGCCAAATGTAATACCTTGTGTACCGTTGCATGATGACAAAATAAATGAATTTCTTTCTTTCTTTCTAAAGAAATACCATCTTTGACTTTAACTTTGGCCAATTCTTCTATTACGTCTGCAAATCGGAAATCCGTATCCGTGAAACCATTGTTGACTGTGACTAAACTGCTGCCGAAATTTTGACAATAAAAACTTGTGTGAGAGAAATCCAAAATACTAACCCAATTCAAAATAAATGCCAATTACATTTTTTCATACAAAACTGTAGGTACACCGCATTAATTTTTATTTGCTTTGGTATTTTGGATTTTTTATTTAATATAGGTAACCCTAGGCATAAACTGTCTTAATCAAATTACTCAAATTGCAAATCATTACCCGACTTCTTTGGTATTACGTTTTTATAGGAAGCTCACTTTTAGCCTTAACGTAGGTATACATATAAAAAAATCCCAATCAAACAAAAAAATAATTTCATAATCGGTCCATAAATGTCATAAAAATATAATATACCATCGAATTGAGAACCTCTTCCTTTTTTTGAAGTCGGCTAATAGTATCCTCTGATTAATTTCCAGATGCAAACAATCCTGCACCACAACAGCAGCGGCGCAGCGGCGTACACCGGCCGGCTCAAGAAGCGGGAGGTGCACCGCGCCATCACGCTGCATCCAGTCAAGGACCACCGCCACCTGTACCGACTGCACTCCTACTTCAAGGTTGTATATCTTGTTCTTCAAGGTCATTATAATTTAACAGCGAAGTCATATGTTTGGGTGCCAATAATTCATCACTTAATGGTTTTGATTGGTTAAAATACACAGAAATGACATCTGACATTTGAAACAACCAATCAAACGATTTTAGAACAGTCGTTTGTTGCGCCATTAGTTTCATAGTATTCATACCCATTATAAGCAAACCCCATATATAAGCAAAGCCTTGGGCCCTAAATAATTTTCATTAGTGCTCTTTTACTAAGTACCTACTCATTTTCATTCGACATAGCAAAATCCGTATTTTTTAAACGCTCCTTGGTCAGTCAGTATTGTCAGTCAAGTCTTGGTCAACATTTAGCTGTCAATTTGTAACATTATGTCGCATGCGACTTAAGGCTCCTATATACCTCAAGTGGCGCCTGCCAGTACCAATAACTTTAAAATTTATAAGAGGCAGTGTGAATATTTAATTTGTATGTAAACATTTTTAAAAGTTATAATGTATTGCATGTCCTTAAGGCCCCTATATACCTCAAGTGGCGCCCTCATTTTAATTTTTATTGCTCGCTAAGTACATAATGTATCGAAGATTCACATGTACAGATTGAAGCTAAAGTTATATTGTTTATTTACAAACAATAACCTTTAGTAAAATTTTGTTCGTTGTAGTAGTAGTTCGCAAAAGTGCTAAAAGTGGCCACTACATTATGTACTTAGCGATCAATAAATTTAATTAAAATGAGGGCGCCACTTGAGGTATATAGGGGTCTTATGTCACTCGGACGACTTCAAACGAATGATTTCAAAAATAGGGCCTCTGCGCGCCATTCAGCAGGCACTAGATTAATTAATGTAAGCTACAGCATATCCTATACTTTTACTATATTTGTATGTTCTTTAAAATAAAACTGGTAGGAACGCTGTTAAAATTATCTTAAAAAAGTATTTGACACAGTCGAACTTAAATTGCACTTCTAAATAAATAAAAATACGATTTTGAAAATCCGAATGACAAAAATACTTAAGAAATTAATATGACAAGTATCTGTCGCTATTTATTTATTATTTTTTGCTTGAACACGAGTCCGAGAACAACATTTTTTTTCATTCGTAAACTGATTGCGTAAATGAATTTCTGCGAATCGTATGGTTTACGCGTTTGGCTTGAAACCGATTCCTCTTTATCAGAAATGCTTTTTATTGATACAATTTGAAAAAAATGTAATGATACGGATTTTGTCTATTTAGTTAATCAAATCTAAATAATAAAAAACCTATTTTTTTACCTATACCTAAGTTTCTCATTGATTTTGATAAACTTGATTCCTGATCTTGATGAAGGTTTTTTATTGGTATTTTTTACATTGTACATGCTGTATCTTTACCACTGACCTCCATATATTTAATTTTTTTTTCAGGTCAGTGATTTCTATCACTTTTTAACCCTGTTAGGGGATAAATATTTAAAAAATACGAAACACGTATTCAATTAATTTTGTGAAAGAATGTCTATGCCAAATTTCAAGTCAATCGGGCCAAGGAATCGCGTTCTTCCATACAAACTTTGCCACCCTGTTTTACCCCTTTAGGGTTTGGATTTCGCAAAATCCAAGTCTTAGTGAACCACCTACGCCCTAAAAGGAGCCCCCATGCAAAATTTGAGACTCCTAGCACTTGTAGTTTCTGAGATTTCGTGATCAGTGAGTGAGTGAGTGAGTGATTTTCCCTTTTATATATATAGATTGCGTATCGCAATACGTAACATCCTTTTATTGATTATCATAAAATACACCGAGATCTTTGAAATAAACATAAGATGTGCAATATGCAATAATAATAAAATTATAATTTTAACCATTTTTAGTTAGTCAACTACTTTTAATTACATCAAAGATTAAATAAAACTTCACCAGGTATTTTCAGACGAATGTCTTTATACAGTATGTTCTGAAGCGAACTAGGTAGTATTTTTAATTAATTTATACGTACCGAGCGGCTAGCTGATTAACTTTAGTTAAAGGTGAACTCATTAAGTTCCTGTTTCTCTTTTTATTATAGTGCTGTTTTTTATTTCTAGTAAATAGAAGTTTAGTCAACTTTGGAGTTACATTTTTCAAAGAAAGAAAAACCCTCTTGCATTTTTTTACTTACCGTACCTACATTTTTTATGCTGATGCTACGTGGTCTACTCTACTACGATTCGAGTGGCTTGTATGTTCTAATATCTCACAAAGTCCGTTCGGCTATGAATGTTGTTAGGCGTGCACATGCACATTATTTTAGTGTGCGTTTTACGACAGCGTGCAGACGCACACTAAAACAATGTGCATGTGCACGCCTAACAACATGCATAGCGTGAGATAGAACTATACGTATACCACAGGTTTACATGGTGTCGCAATCACTGAGAACCGGGTTCGATCCCCGACTGGTTCTATTTAGAAAACTAACTTTTCTATATTGTTTCAGACTCCTAGCCAAAGTAACATCTGCAAGTTACTCGTATCTCTTCACTTTAGAAACATGTATCTCTTTGACATTTTAAAAGTAGATTGTTAACGAAATATTATGTCAATCCCATACATCTTTTGGAAGCGATAGCAAAGGTTTGTAAATGTCACTTTGGCGGGGAGGCAGGTCTGGCTACTTGTGGTACTCAAAAACGCCAACAAAAGTTAGAACATCCTTTATATTCATCACAGTGGCTTAATAACTGTAATTAATATAACCATAAACTCCTCGGTACAAATGACTTATAGTTTAGTTTATGATTCGCGAATGCGTTTGATCTTTGCGTTTCCTTCTGACTAAAGGGTTTCGTTATTGTTACGAGTCGGTATTTTTAGTATACCAAGGTTGAATAACCGGTCGAAGTCCTGTGTGCTTTTTAGAAAAGTAAAAACATTTTATTCTTGCACAGAACTGACAACGTAGCAAAAGGAGAAAAGCAGAAAACATATTTACATTTTCCTTTCTTCAAAAAAGAAATTTTAATATAAGGAATTTTGGAAATAGTTGCCTATGTTCTTTTCCAAGAATAACCGGTCCAAGGATTATTCTATATCTATTCCTACCAAAATTCATATTCAACAGAAGGACAGACAAAGTTACTATCGCATTTATGTTAGTATAAATTTATAATCCCGAATGCGAATATTTAATTTAAGATAACGGTTTTTAAAGGGATACCGACCTATAAAGTATTTTTCTTTCTTTAGGAATTGGCTCTTCAAGCTGTCTAATTAGTCCTACTAAAAATTAATATTTTTATTCTATTTCTTGGACATTAAAATTCAAATAAACATTGAAGAGAATAAAATTTAAAAAAACATAATCACGTGCTTTTAACATCGGAGTAGATAACATTCTAGGCATGTTAGTGATGTTATCATTGTCCTAACATTGGCAGACATAACTACGTGTGTAATATTTTTTGCATCGGATGTAAACAAGATAATAAGTGCAACGAACGTGTTAACCGCAGAATGTCTATTTTATCTGGGAGTTAAACGCGATATCGTTGTGCTTTAACGACAATGGCTTAACGAAATCAAAATATCAACAAAGTACTTTCAATAAAACCGCGCTAGTATCCGTTAAAGGTGTTCTAAGTACTTGTATATCTGAATACTAAATCACCAATCCTTTCCGGTCTTCCAGAACCTTCGCATCCAAGAACTCCGGGAGCGTTCCCTGGACCTGCACCGGGATATAGCGGCGGCAATGCGCGAGCTGAACGTGTCTCCTGAAGATGTGGCAGACTACGTCCTCCCGGGGGACGTGCCGCTGTTCCCCGCCAAGGTGGGAGAGCCGGGGTATCTGGGAGACAATAGGATTTTAGGTAAGTTAGGTTAAATCTTCTGAACGTGTCTCCCGAGCGGGTGGTGGACTATCCTCCCGGGGGACGTACCGCTGTTCCCCGCCAAGGTCGGGAAGCTGGGGTACCTGGGAGACAGATCTTAGGTGAGTTTGGTTAAATCTCCTAAACATGTCTCCCGAGCAGGTGGACTACGTCCTCCCTGGAAAAAGGTGGAAAAATCTTAGAAAATAAAAATTTAAGTAAATCTTAAAAAAATATACATAGGTAATATACATATATTGTTATGATGATATAAAAAATGCTTTTGTTATCCGTAAAAGTAATTCGGGAAATGTGAACATAATATAGGTGCTTTGATTTCACGTGATTGAAATGATTTCACATTGCAGTAATTTTATTTTCAATGTAAGTAGTAAATACGATTGATGATACCACAGTGCAAGATTGTAGTGATTTGATTGAATTTGACACGATAACTTTCTTTCTATTTTATTTCAGGCGCAGATAGCATTATCAATAACGAATTAAACTAAACATTTTATTTATTATAATGTTTGCTATGTGTTTCCAGGAGCCCCGTTGGATTTCAACCGTTACAAACCGGACAAACTTGAGGACATTATTCCTTTTGACTTCATCAGCAAATCTATCTATTCGGTCAGCAATTCCAACCCCAAAAGAAGGATAGAGGGACCTTTGAAGGAGGCGATCGATGACGTCATCAGAGAGGTAAGATAATATATTGTATCACACTTATTTTTTGTGCCACAACTACAAAAGTGCACCAATATTTGGTGCATTGACGCATCACAGTAAGCGCACTTTTTTTATGCAGCTGAAAAATGAATTTAGGCGTTCCTCGCAGGTGAGCAGGAGGGGTTCGTATGTGGGTATATGTGAGGCTCACCAGGAGGGGGCCGCAGTACGGTGCTGCAACCCCCTCCACGACCGCCACCCGTGATCTCACCCGGCCCAGTGGCTCGATGGGATCTCGGGAGGGGAGAATATCCATTAAGAACTGCGGCACTACAGTGAGCTCACTTCCTCACCAGCACGGTACGATATTTTTTTTGTATGAGCTGGCCCATACAAAAAAACACCGAAACGAAAACGTACCGATGCTGTTAACAATTGTGACACTAATCAAAGTGCATATTATCTACAAGTCAAAAACAATACTGTAGGCCTACTTTTAAATTGAGAACTTAGACGGTTCTTAAGATAATTAGCCTGGGAGGGGTGACAGCTCACAGCTCCTCCTGCACTGCGCAGAGTCTTCTCGAACTCCGTCGACAAGACTGTATTCGTAGATAAAGTTCAGCATCGACTACTATATCACTGGTGAACGTGACATCGAACAGCTATCGAAACTTTCCAGGTGATGGAGATAATAAACGCGCCGTCCCGGCAGCGCGGGCGCGTCATCGACTTCAACGAGGTGCTGTACGGGTACTGGCGCCTGCAGCCGCTGCACGGCGTGGACGCGGTGCTGGACCTGCTGCTGCGCTACAGGCGCTACCGCGGCAAGAAGCTCACCGCCGCCGTGCGCCGCCACGCCTACCTGCAGCAGGCCTTCACCGGTGCGTGCTGCGTGCTGGGTGCTGCGTAACTACGTCACAACCACACCTCACATTCAACTGAAGCTTGGGGATGCATGACACACTCGATACGATTAGTAACAATAGGAGACGTCAGATTTGGGACTAATCCGTCTAAATAGGGACAACGGGCGCTTGTGCTATTATGTATTCTCTGCTACGGACTGATGCCCTTGTTCATAAAAACTTAAACAGTGACTCGACAATATTTTAGCTTAAATACTGTTTTGTCACTTCCTATCGAATTGTAATTGCACCGGTGCAGTGGCGCGGGGTGAAATTATGGCGAAGGTAAACCGATCTACAAAATTGTAAGGATCTGCATAGTGGATCGGTCGGCGGCTTACCTTTTAGAAATCCCATATTTCTAAAAGGTAGATACGCCACCGATGGGAATCGACTGGTATTGTATACCTTTCGCCACTGTTGTACTGTCATGATAAGAGACAATCCAGTGTTTTAGTTAAAACCTTGTTTAAGTTTTTATGAATGAGACGGTAAGGATTTTGTGTTGGACGATTGGAAGTGAGGCGATGGTCTCTAACTTACGTTTTATGTTTCAGGCATTGAGATACGAGAGCTGCCGATAGGTGAACCACCTCCGATAGAAGATCCAGAAATATTAAGCAAGTATGAAGGCAAGTTGGAAGGCAACGATTACGAGGACTTCGACGAATCTAGTCAACAACAACAAAATGGCTTCCTAGATTTCGGTAAACTAAATATGAAGGAGGCGATAGGAAACGGCCTCGTGAAATTACAAAACAATCTGCCGAATGTTTTGAAATGGGGTGACACGGAACCCGAAGAATATCCAATCCACGGAAGAAGAATTCATTTCGTTCTACCTTTAGCTGGAAGGCAAGAAGTCTTCGGAAGATTTATGAAAAATTACGAGGATATCGTGTTGAAAAGTGAAGAGGCCGTGTCATTGATAGTCGTGCTATATTTAGATAGTAAAAGTCCTATGGATTACCGCAATGCGGAGAGTTTAATCAATTACTACAGAGACCTTTATGCTAAAGATATACAAGTCGTCATGATGGGCTCTACGACATTTTCCCGCGGAGCCGCTCTAACCGAAGGAATCAAGCTAGTACCGGATGACGGACTGGTGTTCTTCATCGACGTCGACATGATGTTTAACTTTGATTCTCTCCGAAGAATAAGAATCAACACCATAAAATACAACCAAGTATATTTCCCGATCGTGTTCAGCGAATACAACCCGGAAGTAGTGAACGGGGAAGACTTCAACAAGTTCAAAGACGAAAGTTTCGTCACGAACACCGATTTAGGTAGATACGTAGTGACGTCCGAGAGCGAAGTGAAATCCGATAGGGAACTGGCCAACCTGAAGTACGGCAAGGAGATAACGGACGATTACGGGTACTTCAGGCAGTACGGGTTCGGTATACTCAGCATATTTAAATGTGATTTTCTCAGAGTCGGCGGGTTCGATTTGAAAATTAAAGGGTGGGGTTTGGAAGACGTCGAACTGTTCGAGACGCTCATAAAGTCCAATCTGACGGTGTATAGGATAGCCGACGACAGTTTGGTGCATATTTTCCACTCGGTGGACTGTGATAAGAATTTAGAGAAGAGTCAGTTCTCGATGTGCCTCGGGACGAAAGCATCGACGTTCGGCAGCGAGCGCCACATGACGTACTACATGCTCAACCACCCCGCGCTGCTGTGGCCCGCCGCCGCCGCCACCGCCGACGCCGGCGAGGGCGCCAGCTAGTACAGGGCTTACCCTAGGTTAGTGTTGCAATTTAGTAGGTACTGTGAGATTCTTCTATTGCTGCGTACTCCCGGGAAAACGAAGACCGACGAACGTCATTCCCTCTCTTTCTATTTCCTTATTTTTATCGAGTCTGAGACGTTCGTTAGGGTTCTTCGGCCCGGTGTGTACGCGGCGTATTATGTCGACGATTTCATTGAAACGGTTGATCTTTTTATATTTGTACGAACGGTAGTGAGCGACGTGGCTTCGACGCGAGCGCCTTATTGGGTGCGGCTCCCTAGAATTATATTTTTAAATATTGAATCGACTTTAACATTTCCATTTTTCCATTCTACGAACGATGCGTTTCGTTTTTATGTAATTTTGAATGCATAATGTTTATTAATCTTAAGGTGCTTTGTCTCGAAAACGAAGTGAATTGTATAGAGCATTTATAATTATAATTAATTTTAATTGTATATTACTGTATTGTTCCTAACGGTTTGAATGAGACATGACAATAGCTGAACACTCGGTACCGTGTCGTAGGGTAGTAATTTTATTTTATAGTATAATTATCAAAATATAGATCAGTCGATTGAAATAGTGACTGACTGTTTAGTATTTTGTTGTGCCGTTCATAGCTGAACATAGTCGTTTGGAAATTCTTCTAAAGCTTTGTGGTTTCAATATATTTCAGTAACTGGTTTTCAGAATCTGTAATTGTTTTTATCATTTCATCGATGTAGGTACTAAGTATTTCTTGTGTTGTAAATTAGTTTTGTTATTAACGGGAATAGTTTAAGAACAAGTATATAATACTCTTTTTTCCATACGTTTAGTCGATGGTTGTGAACGCAGGCACAAACAGTTGTTTAAAATAGACAATCACTTAAATGGCCATTTTTACTTATACTCGCATATCAGCAGAATGTTTCATCATTACTTTGTTATCAATTTATTTATATTTTTTGGTTTTAACGAAATGCGTAAGTAATCAAAATGTATGTTATTAAGATTGATTATTTCATATAACACATATTTTATCTTAACATAATAGGTATTTTTGATATTATTGTCTGCTAATGCCTGGTACATTATTATTGAAAAGATTTTTGTCAAAAGTTCACTCAATGCAAATAGCTTTTAACTATGTTTTTTATGATAACATTTTTGTGTTCGAGCACGATGTCATAAGCATAAAGCAGGGAGAATTATATTATGTTACAATCACTCAATAGTTTTAAAGACCAACATTCGTAATATATTGTTACTGCCCCCTAGCATGACCACCGAAACACAGTCGTATCGCGTGATATAGCGTTTTATCGACACTAAACTGTCAAAATCCATTGTCTTTTGACAGCTAAACGTGAAAAATCGCTATATCATATCGCGTTTCGGCCGGTTTTGGTGCTCATGCTAGGGGGGCAGATTGATTATTAACACAGATTACCTAATTGTTGCTTCGAAATAACTATTATTTTCATAGAAGAATAATTTGATCACGTAAGATTGAAAATGGTTTTTATTTTTATTACAAAACTTCTTTATTTATAACAACTACTTAATGTTACATTTTTTAAGGATGGACACATTTTTGTATTATATCATTGATCCCGATAAAATGTAGCTTTTTAAACAAACCAAAATATCTTAATGTCATAATACGTAACATAAAGGTCTTCGCACATTATTACAACTCCACGCCAACGCGGCAGCAACTCTACTCACACTCTCGATGAGTAGTCAACTAGTTGATCCACCCAATGGTCACTAGTGGACAACACGGTGTCAAGGAGTGGCCAACGCGGTGCCAACGAGTGGGTAATGCGTATTCAACAGATAACTCGTCTAACCTCAGTTTTCGGTTAAATTTTGTCCAAAGAAGTAGTGTTGCTTATGAAATGTCGAACTTTACATTCAGTGAACTGGCGATTATAGCTATTATACTTGATAATGAAAATGAACGAAACAGCAGGAAAAGAAGATATTGGGTACATGATATGTTGCGACAAAGGAAATCAGAAGGGGAATATTGGAATATCCGGAAACGTCTGCTAGATGACGAAGAAAAATTCTATATCTATTTCCGTATGCCGAGATACTTGTTTTATTATATACTTAATATTATTGAGGACGACATCTACAAAAGAAACACACGATTTAGAGAAGCTGTATCACCGGAAGAAAAGCTGGCAGTGACATTAAGGTAAGCAATAAGAAACTTTTTTATAATTTATATGTATTTATTTATATATCAAGTTAAAGGATAAATCAAAGCAAAGCAGTTTTACTTTAATTGTGTTAAGAAGAACCATCAACCCTCGATTCTTCCATAGGCGTTGTATTTTGCTGTTGGGTGCTAGCGGTGCTACTACCGGTAGTACCTGCATTTAGGTTTTGAGTTGTGTAGCTACTACCGGTAGTACCTGCATTTAGGTTTTGAGTTGTGTAGCTACTACCGGTAGTACCTGCATTTAGGTTTTGAGTTGTGTAGCTACTACCGGTAGTACCTGCATTTAGGTTTTGAGTTGTGTAGCTACTACCGGTAGTACCTGCATTTAGGTTTTGAGTTGTGTAGCCAGAAGTTCCTGGTGCAAAAAAATCATCATAGTAACAGTTTCGATTATTTTGCAGTTCTTGTATTTCAGCTTCCGAAACTAAACTAAAAATTCTTGACTTTAAAAGTGCTTGATTATAGGTAGATAATTTTTTTACTGTGCTAGAAATACTTAAAAAAAATTTATCCATTTCGTCATTCTGCTTTCCATCTTCATGGTGTTTGTTTTTTAATAAATATTCCATTAAAACCGCCGATGCACTTGTTTCTTGCAATTTCTTTCGTTTTGTCGTTTTTGGAATGTCAGGAAACACTGATCTAGATGAATCGTACATAGACACCGAAGATTCAGGACGCTCCGAGATAATTGACGAGTCTTGAGATTCTTCATTATTAGTCACATTGGCAAGAATTTCCGCAGCAGATAAGCTATTTTCATCATCACCATCATCTGTGTTGTCCACTGACGTCACTGTAGACCGTTCTTTATAATGTGGTAATAAAAAAGACATTTCAGTTTCATATTGCCATTTTTTATTAGTATTAGCACTCTGACCACTTTTAGTTGCTTTCTTTTTAATGGCTCTTCTATGATATTCCCTTAAGTTTTGCCATATCTTCTTACATTCTGACGCTGTAACAAAATAATATAAATATAAAGAAAAATTGGTTGTTTCAGGTACTTGATTAGTGGCTGTTCATTTAGGACTATGAGTTCAAGCTTTCGGTTAGGCGAAAGTACCATCCGGTCGATATTAAAAGATGTGTGCAATGCGATTATAAATACAATGAAGGGGAAGTTCATGCCCACACCTACTACCGAAGACTGGAAAAGAATCGCAGATGGTTTCAATAAAAAATGGAATTTTCCAAACTGTATAGGTGCCATCGACGGCAAACATGTAAACATAATTGCCCCTCCTAGCAGCGGCTCGCTATTTTTTAATTATAAAAAACACTTCTCTATCGTCCTCATGGCTATCGTCGATGATAAATACAGATTTATAGCTGTCGATATAGGGGCCTATGGCAAGAATAGTGATGGCGGAATTTTGGCATCGTCAAGATTAGGAAGAGCGATTGAAATGAATACATTTAATATTCCAACTGACACACCATTACCTGGTACTGAAATAATAATGCCACATGTTTTTGTAGCCGACGAAGCGTTTCCTTTAAAAAGGAATTTATTGCGACCATATCCACGTTCAAGTGGCATTTCAGAAAAGGAAAGAATATACAATAATCGCTTATCGCGAGCTCGCAGAGTAGTTGAAAACGCGTTCGGCATCTTATATCAAAAATTTGGAATTTATAATAAGAATTTGCATTTACACCCAAAATATGTTGATATTGTGGTCTTTGCGACGTGTATTTTACACAATGTCATGCGGTGTTATAATATAACATCCGATGATGAAGTCAACACAAGGCAGAGTTCGGCCAATAATGATGATGAACAGAGATTACTAAGTAATCTAAGTACAATTCCAGAAGATATAAGTGAATCTTCGGCATCTGCTTTTGAAACTCGTGATATGTTTGCAACTTATTTTCAATCTCCCGAAGGACGAGTTCCGTGGCAGCATTTAATATAGATCATGGATAATTAATATGCAATAATCGTAAGAAGTTGGTTATAATATTATTGGCTTATTAAGAATATTAAACTAGTTTCTATACTAAGGTGGGATTTTATTACTGATTACCTATATTAAATAAACGTAAGGCACTTTATTATAACATACAGAAACCCAAACTAAAAATAAAATATATATGACGTAGATTTAATATTTTATATCAGTAAATTCTGGGATTTTATATTACTGTATGTGAAAAAACTAATTTTTACGATAAACCAAAATTTTTCGAGTGTCCAAGTAGAAAATCCTAGGTACTGTTAACTGTACAATAACATACCTACTTTTTGGATGTAACAGGTTGAATTAAATTTTCTCAACAATGTACTTTAATGAAATGACTTATAAGTTTTAACATTATTTTTAATATCTATTAGAATCACACATATTTATTTGTTCGATAGCTGAATTTCTGTAGATTATGGCAAAATCAATAACTCAATACCAACACTGAAAACGTCACAAATAGAAATTAATTATGTTAATAGTATTTTATGCAATAGTTGTATAAGAGGGTTCAAAAATGGTGAGTGGCGTGGTGAGTGTTAATGCAACGTCGCATACAAAACTTTTTCTACGACTAGGGATTAAATATAACAAACACAGCAATACCGCATAATTAAGAGCGGGAAGTTGTATAGTCACATATGACAGTTAGTTTTTGCAAAATTCAATTGCAAAAAAGACTAGATAGACTTTTTTGCAATTGAATAAGACTAGCTTTTATATAGGTGTTCGGGATTATATAATTAACAGATAAATGTACCGGAGTAGAAAAAAATTCTTACCTGGTTGCGACAATACAATAGCGATTTCATTCCATGCCTTTTCCTTCTTATGTACGTCACTATATTTCGGATCACTAAGGTCGTATAGTAGCGGATATTTTCGCACTTCTTCTATCAACTTTTCTTTCTGCATGATTTTCGAAAAATATCACCGTGTACCGCCAACGTGCACTCCGTCCTTCGATTCTATAGTGAATGATGGCGGGCGGGGGGAAGGCACGGGGCGGACGGGTGGGCTGGCAAATGGTTGCCCGTCACGCGTCAGTCGCAAACGCATAGTCGTTACGTGGACAACGTGTGGTCGTTGCGTGGACGACGTATGGTCATTGCGTGACAAACGTGTCGGGGTTGACCTCTAGTGTACGATGCGTAGGCCACTCGTTGTACACTACTTTATAATCATTTTTTGAAATTGAACCTTGAACATATGATACAGGGCTTAAATTTCAATGTCTAGCATAGAGTCGAGTCGCCGGTGAGTTGTTATAATGTGCGAAGACCTTAAGGGTGTGAAACTACTCAAACGTGAACATCGCACAGCTTATTGAGAATGTGTCGATTTCCGAAATAGATGTTCAGTAGCTCTACCATGAGTTGATGCAAACTGTTTTCGCTACCGTAAACTATCGGATAAACTCCTCACAGTCAATGCGAGTGAAGGAGATAAAACGATAGTTTACGGTAGGGAAAACAGTTTGCATCAACTCGTGGTAGGGCCATTGATATACAGACCATCTGAGAGTTGGACGTTTTGCTACATGGACCTGCTCATTAGACGTTTCGCGCTGTTGGACTTTTTGCTGCTTAGACCTTCTGATCGTAAAGGATTTAATTGTTTTGCTAAAAATAGAATCGTAAACCCTTTATTCAGGAACAGCTTGCTAAATAAGCTCTAAAAGCGATAGCAAAAGTGTGTAAATAACTTATGTCTCCCACAAAAAATGACACTTATTGCAGTTCGTTATATACAAATGAGAATTTTCAACAGAGACTTTTTCTTTCATGCTTGTATGCTTATCAGTGATGCCAACTTAGTAACTTTAAAGCTAGATCTAGCTTTTGGTGAAATATTATATTATATTATTGTGGCTACAATTTAATGAAACTTGTAGCTAAACTTTTTCAGTAAAAAATTGACATTTTATTGTAAACTACCTACCTACTGTAACATTTAGCTAGTATAGCAACTTTTTGGGGCAAAAAATGCCAATCTAGGAACAATTTGAGAAATGTCTAGCAGAGAAACCAGGCATAAAATTTCGTTAAAGGGGAAATAAATTAATTGATTTTCCCTGTAACGAACTTGTTATTTTTAGATTATTTTTGTCACACATTTCTCTGATAAATGTAAATAAACAGACAAATATCGGGACGGTTCACGTTTGACTGTGTCAGTGTAAATACGCAGCTGTAAATTATTTTAATGTGCTCATTAAGTGCCAATTACTAGGGTGTAAGTAGCTAATTATTAGAATGCAGGTAAATATGTTGTGTTGATATTAATGTTTCGTGGTTGTAAGCCCTTTGTGATTTGAAAGTGATGAACATGAATGAAATATATTTTTGGCAAGTCAATTTGTTTTTTTTAACTGTATATAGCATTATGAAAAGAGAAATATATGTAGCTTACTCCCGCAAAAAAAAATGTTTTGGGACTTCCGCCAAGTAATGCCTGATTCAATCAAATATGTATCTAGCATGTTGAGATTATTTCCATTGATATAATATAACCACGAGATAAGTGAAATAATGCAAAAATAAAAAAAACCCGATGTTTTGTTATAAGATTCATCATTGTTTCAAGCATTCACTATGCTATTTTTATACAATACTTATAACATACTTACTTACTCCGGTGGCTCAGCGACCCAAAGTGTGTTTTGGCCTCCGATACTAGAGATCGCCATCTATCTCGACCTTTAGCTGTTTCACGCCAGTCTCCAGCGTCGAGCGCACGTAGAGCGGCCCCTACGCTAGCGGGGCGTCGGACCGGGCGTCGGCCAGTCCTTCACCTAGATAGGCTCTTTTGGCGCTCCTCTCCAATCCCATTCTTTCGACGTGACCAAGCCATCAGAGTCTGTGTGCCTTCGTTTCTCCAATGATATTAGGCCCAGCCACGAGCTGTTCTACTTCGGCGTTTTAAAATCCTCCAACTTCCATCAGCATCATGTTGAGGACTAAAGATTTTACGAAGGATTTTTCTTTCAGCGACCAGAAACTTATTTTTTTCGCTAAGTGTTAGTGTCCAGGCCTTACTTCCATACATTAAAATAGGCTTGATGACGGTCTTGTAGATCCGGATTTTGGTGTTTCTACTGAGAAGCCTGGACTTTATAATATACAAGAAAAAATTTGACTCGCACCAGATCATATTTTCAGACGGGAATCGAATCTTTGGAAGTCCGGTCCAATGCTTTTACCACTTAGCTACTGAGTCGCTGGTTCGATTACCGTCCGAGAATATGATCTGGTGCGAGTCGAATTTTTTGTATATTATGGGTTGAGTTTTATTTCTATTACCTACACGTTGTCAACATTTCCCTCTTAAAAGTAATGATGTATTTTCCACTTTCCTTGCCTCACAATCAGGATTCAGGTTAATGAGTAAGTTTCTTTTTTCCAACTTCAACTAAAAACGATTTTGCTAACACAAAACATCATCACTGCTAGTCAATCTAAAATTTTTATTAGTTTTATCACAGAGTACTAGAAAGTATTGAATGAATGACAGGCACACTTGAAAAATCTAAATGAAAGTTTTGAAGTGTCTTGTGTAAACACTCGTGCGCAGCCGGGGACGGTGTGTTGATTCATCTCATCTAAACAAATTTCACACCCTCAGGGAATGCATTAGGTGTGCAAATATTTTCTAAAATTATAATAATTAATAGATCTATAAAAAATCTATAAGAGAGATCTTTAACTTTGACGTCATATTCTTCTGATGATTTCAGAGTTTCAAACTCTAAGGGACAAACTAATCACTTATAATTTGATGTTTGATCGACTGTTGTTACTATAATCAATTACTTATCTACCAACAAGGTTTGTTAACCACTTCTAGGATCTTACTTGGGGTGCCCAGTTAGTTTTGTCAGTCTAGACTAGCATGTAATGTTCTATAGTATGTTGTACAATGTTATACAACGTGTTACAAATAAACTCCTGAAGCCGAATATGGTAGATAGAGACTATCAAACTGGAATAACTTTCACTATGGGACCAAATATGAAATAGTGAAAAAAATCTTCTGATTCATACAAAAATTAATAACAAAAATATCAAAATGTATGAAGCAGCTGTTTTTCAAGATTTCAGAGTTAGTCCCATAGTAAAAGTTGTTCAGTTTGATGGTCCCTATCTAGGTCCACGCAGACAAAGTCGCGGGCGTCCGCTAGTAAATTAGAATAGTGGTGACAACTTAATTCAAGTACCTACTTACCTTCCGATTCACTAAAGACACTTAACTTCTCCAGAACGAACCACTGCAACTTTTTTCAAAAACATCCCGAATACTGCATCACATCATACCTACTTATAATTAGCTGTCTTTTTTCCCTGTTAATAATGTCGCTTATTGCCTAATTACTTAATCTTCTTTAAAATCTAAAGTCTTTTATCCTAAGCAAACATCAATAAAGACAAACGGTCGTTAACCAGTTTTGCAATTGTCGCGTCTAAACAATGTGATTGCTATTGCAGACAGCAAGCAACTCATTCCACTCATTATCTCCATTAACACATACTATAAGTACTGTCGCCTCTTTGCAAGAGGCATAATTCTTTAACTCTTTCTGGTTTTTGAAAAAGAATAAGTATACAACATGTTACAAAAATACTCCATTCTAAAACCCTCAGATTATCTCAACAGAACGCCACTACATACCAAGAATTGTCAGAGAAGCGATTGAAATTACCAAATACAAAAATTTCAATCGTGAAGATGGGTTTAAATTGTCGAGTGTTTGGAACCCCGTAATCCGGTTGTGTAAAAACAACATGAAATGTAAAAGCGCCGTTTCGCGTACAGATACAGTGAGTGTCGTGTGTCGTGAACAGATTCGAGTGAGTAGTGAGTTTGCAGACAGTGGTACCGGTATCGAGCGTAATAATAAAAGACTTAGACGGAGGGTAGACCGATTTGTCTGCCAATAACATCTACCCGCACGCAACAATCGACAGTCCTTCCGTGACCATGGCGCATGCAACTGCGCCGAAATATCGGAGTCTCAAAAATAAACAGGTACATGGTGTAAATCCCGATATAGTTTATTCTAATAACGTCAAAAACCATGGAAATTTAAAACATTATAAAAGTCATAGTGCTTAAATAAAAACGAAATTGGGAATTATTTCTCTGTAGTGCACTCCAAAGAAGCATTGTGGTACTTTTTATCGCTAAAAGTGGCCACTTTTTTCAAAAAAACTTTATTAAACTAAACAACAGGCTTGAAAATATTATCTATCTATCTTTTGGCATTACTAACGCATACCTTATAATATTTATAGGTACTTTTTAGCCTATAATTAATTTCTTAAATGTTAAAAACCACCGCCGCTCACCGCCGTAGCGCTTAATAACAATTTTTGTAAGGTATTTTAGGTCTGTATCTTATTTTAGACTTATCGTTTCCGGTTCTAAAATTAGATTTTAGGAGCCAATAATTTATTCGAAATACCTACAACCCCTTTCAGATGAGTATGCTTAAGTTGGCCCTTTACCAATTGTTATTTCGTCAGTCGAGATGCTCCGAACTGTCCATTGTGGACTCTGATGTAATTTTATGTAACGCACATTATACTCGAGACGCGGGAGATTATCCGTGGGACCATTTCATAAGATCTGATGGTACTGACGGGCCACTACAACTTGGAGCTAGGAAAACAGCGTTTTGAGACCACTTTTCGGGTGGCATTATAGATGGTGATAATGTTGAAAAAAACTTGTTGTCCGTTGTAGAGATTAGTTAAACTGTAACCTAAGAATATCTCATTGTTATAAGATTTTTAATAAATAAATAATAAATATTAGACAACATCAGAAAAATTGCTCTGATCCCAAAGTAAGTAGCTAAGGCACTATACGTTATGGAAATCAGACACAACGGTGGTAAACACACACCCAGACCCGAGCCAATATAGAAAAGTTAGTTTTCTAAATTGACCCAGCCGGGGATAGAACTCGGGACCTCGGAGATGGCGACACCTTGAAAACCGGCGTACAAACTACTCGACCACGGAGGTCGTAAAGTACTCCAAAAATATTCAATTTGTTTTCGGGCAATTGTTTTAGATGACTAGTGGTAAAAAAAAATTTTCATATTCTTTCGATGTCTTTTGATCAGTTGCTAAGTAATTAAGGTTAAAACTAGATTCAATTTCCAAAATAAATATTTGTTGGATTTGTATCTATCTCTCTTATATTTGTAATTTTATAATTGTAATTGAATGTAATTTTTGAAAGTTCAAAATAAGTAAAAATTAGAATGCTACAAGTAGATTTAGTGGCCACACGATAATGAACGAATGAAATATTTCACTGCAAAAAACTAGATGTGAAATAGCAAATTGCAGTGTGATAGATAATAGAAGTGCAACTTCGTATCTTTCAGAATCTCATCTGACTTTTTAATCAAGTGCTTTTTATATTGGTTTCTATAGTACTGGGACCAAGCAGTACTATTGACTTCTTTTGTTTTGCTTTTTGATGAGTCTTCAATGATTTTTTATTCAATAATATTCAATGCGTTTTTATTATCCTTTTTTGTGACAATACAAAAACAGAATCAGAAACAAAAAAAAAGTACGAAAAACATTAATTCATTCTAAAAAAAATGTCATTCAGCAGCTGCACACCTCGCGTTTATTGGTGACCTTTTTCAAAATGGTTAAAATATGATTTCTACGTTTTAAAATTTTTTGAAAAAAAAACTATATATTTATTGAACCTGCTACCTAATTTTTTCAGAGAATCGGTTGTGAAATGCAACCTGTAGAGGAGAACTGCCGAACATTCAAAAGCATTTTGCCCAACCTGAAACGTAGACGCTTCGTTCGCGCTTTGCGTTCGCTCGGTAAATTTTTTTTAATAGTGAATTTAAGTTACGATTGTTCTGAATTTCTTAATAATTTCATTAAATTCAAACTTCATAAAAAATATAAAAATTGTGTTTTTGTGTAAATTTATTAGATGTTAAGTGTGGACCTTCGACATGCCGTTTTGGCATGTAGGTATAGCAATAATTTTAATTTCTATGTAACATCGATGAGGAAACTATTTTGACAAATATAGCTTAATCACCACGCAAGCGGAATAAAAAGAATGCAACTTTTTACTTAATGTAATCGCAGAATCCATATTTCACAAAATGATTAATAGATTGAGCAAAAACTACGGTGAAGAAACAGAATTGCGATTGCCACCCATGTTTATGGTACGGTCATTGCGGCTGGTAATTATTATTACTTACGTAAGGCTTCTGATGAAGTTCAGTCTATTTGTTTAGTATGAACAAAATAAGCTATTGCCAGTGCCGGATTAGGTATAGAAACAAATATGCCAGCTTGTGGGTATACTGACCACAGATTTTAATTGTATAGTTACGGGATCTCGCAAAGGCCCTGCGGCTGTGCGCTCTAGAAAACCGTCTATTGGTCAATGGCTTCGTTGGCGACTGCCTCAAAATGTATGTCGAGCTTTGCTTCTTCTGAATAATAGTTGCGTTATGACAGCGTTTTAAGATTTCTTAACAATTCTTCAAATGCATGAATGGAGTACGATTTCCATTCCACGTAATCCTGATCCTGGATCTTAACTCGTTCGCACATATTGTTACGGAACCCGTTTGATAAGCTCTCTTATAGGTTGCGCTTAAGTATTGTTTCAAATTGTTTTATTGAAGAACTGAATGAGACTTTTTTCTGACTAGAGTGCTACGCTACGATTTAGTGCGTTCATAGTGCTACGATTTAGTACTTTGTGGTAGGACTAATGGGAAAAAAGTCTCATTAGTTCTACGGTAGAACTGTCCAGTAGACTAAGTGGTAAAATCTGGCCCTGCACCACAGAATAAATAATGCCTGCACTTTGTTGTTGTGTAATGTAATAGAGGAGGTCAAATAATTGTTGCGTGTATTACTGTCGTGGATGGGCAATATGGACATTACCCCTCGCTAGTCTCTGCCCATATATATCCATATACAGGGTGTTATATAGCCGAATATGGCAGATACAGTACCATACACACAATCCCGGAAAATTATTATAAATCCCGAAAACCACAACTTAAAAAAAAAAAGAAAAAAAACATCTTTTTTCTTTTTTTGATAAACTGCATAGTGGCAACCCTAGACCGAAATTGCGTTTTGCATTTTCCCATTAGTGGGATTGATTATCGAACACAATAGCCCATTTGCGTCTAGGGTCGTCAATTTGCATTTTTCCAGACAAATAAGAAAACTTTCTCAGCCATGCGGCGAGGTTTATAATAATTTTTCGGGGTTGAATTCATGGTACCCTATCTACCATATTCGGCTTTATTATGCTATTTACCAAACAGCCTGTATATATCGTTGTGCAGTTTTCATCATATTTTATTCCTATTTTTTTCATCATAGTTTATTGAATTTGACGGACAACTATTTCATATTGATTCGTAGTTTCAAACGACCAGTCCTACTAGACACCCAGTTAAAAAAAGTATCTGGTATGGCGTCGTCGCCAACTGCCAACTGTTTTGAAAGTTATAAAGTTGTTGAAAAATGTGGTACAAAGGTCAGACGACCCCACTAATATTATACAGTTCCATTAGCTTCGATTCGGATCATTAATTTTAAAGGGTCATTATTTTTTATCATTTTTAAATGTTAGATGATATAACTTTTATAGATATTGCTAAAAATCGAAACATGGTTTAATTTTGATATATATTGGTATTGGTCAAATAAAAGTTTCAAATACGGTGTCAAAATGTATTTATTTTTTTGTAAACAAAAATAAAAATCTTATATTATAAATTAAGCTAATCTTAAGATAAACTTTATACAGAGACATGAGTTTGTCCCAGTCCCAGCGGCTAGCCACTGCGTCCTTTTGGCGGCGGCTCTGACAGCTGTCAATGTGACAGTGACAGATGTCAAAGCGTCGCCATCGACGCCTGGCTGGCCGCTGGGGCGTAGCTAACCCGTGTACGTGCATAGTCGCAAGCGTTGGCCGCTGAGATGGTATGCGGCCGGCGCCACCTACATTGTACGTGTCAACCGGCCCATTTGAATAGACATTCGAGCCGCCGTTGATGGAGTAGGCGCTCCCGAATACAACAACCGAACTTTGTAGCTCTAAACCGGCAGACTAACAGAGCAGTTTAGGAGCGTTCGGATTACTTTTGGTTTATTTAGTATCCTTGGGAGGGGGCTCCGTAGGAGGAGGAAGGTCCGGATGGGTAACCACCGCCAGAGGAACCGCCGGACTGCTCGAATTGGGCGACTTGGATGGCTTGACGGACTCCTTCAAGGTTGATGCCGACCACGCGGGCGGAGGGAACGCCGTAGGAGGTGGATGGGGCTCCGTACGAGGAGGAGGGGGCACCGTAAGAAGAAGAAGGAGCGCCACCGCCGTGGCCACCGCCGAAACCGCCGCCGAAACCGCCACCGGAGGAGGATTCTTCCTTAAGGAGGATCTGGCGGACTTGCTCGAGAAGTTGGGGGTCGACATTCTGGCCCTCGGAGGTCTGGTAGCCGGAGGAGACGGCACGGTAGCCGCCGCCACCGCCCAGGCCGCCGCTGAATCCGCCGCTGAAGCCGCCGCCGCCGCCGCCGGACGGGCGGTTGTAGTTGTAGCCGGATGGAGGTTCGGCGCTGGCGCAAGCCACCAAGGCCAGGGCTATGCACTGTTGAAAAAAATTAAGTTTTAGACTAACTGCCAAATGAGTTGCTGATTAAGCAAAAACTAAATGAATTAAAGAGTAGTGACAAGTGTTTTTATTTATTCCATTATAAGTATTGATTTCTTAAATAATTCGATACAAAGTAGTTTTATATGTCAAAGATTATTTAAATATAAGTGCAAATATTTAAACATGCTGCAATTCAATGTAAGTAATGACTAAAGCTTTCTGTAATCCAATCCCGAACGCTATTTGAAAGTTATCAAAATAAGCATTGAGCACCAAAGTTCAAATCACACGTATTATTTTGCATCTATTCAAAAGTTATATAAGATTTAAAGGGCAGCATACAGCTCGGATAAACTTTACACTTCAACATGGATAAAGGGCAGTTTCAAATAGAAGCATCAATTATATTTACGTAACGCTAACCCACATAGCACTTCATCTAATAAATAAATTATACAAAGTGTTACACTATTGTTTTGTCTTTCAAGCTACCGAGCGGCGGTGGTTTGCTAATTCGTTCACATCTTCGTATTAAAATGTATGCAAATAACAGTTATTCAATGCTACCGTTGCGCAAGCGGCCATTCTATTGACTTCGTGTGTTATTCTAGCTTTTAGAGTTAATTGAAAGAGAAATTGGTTGTACTCGGGTCACGTATCTATGTGTTTTTCTAAGTTATTTTCCTCGTATAACTTTTACTTAAATCCGTGGGATTTTAGAAACTTTCTGTGTCAACTATGTCCATTGAAATTGGTAATGTAAATTACACACTTTTAAAGCCACGTGAAGGTATTTTGATAGCAACTTTTTATCATTTTTATTGATATATTTTGTGTATGCGTTTTGTTTGTACGGTTACAATGTTACTGCTAAAATAACTTCTAACGTGCAATCGTTACGTAGTTTTGAACTTAGTTTACAACATAAACAATTACTCGTCGCCATTGCAATAAACCGATTAGGCAGACAACGGTCAGCGAAAGTGAGAGGTCAGGGGTCGGGGCGCGACGTAACATCAGTTGCATCAGAGGGTTAATGTAGCCAGCACCGTGGGATATGGGGAGATCAAAATCTTTAGATGCTATTTTTTTTTATTTTTACGTCTTTGCATTCAAGGTAGTCAGAAAGTATAGACACAACCCCTAATTAATTTACTCATACAAATAATTTACTTGTTTTAATAACAAAAAGTTAAATAAGAGAGCTTTCCTGGTGGAAAATTAAAAGAAAAACAACCAAATGTCCCAAATCACAAATGTCTACATGAACTACCATTACAATACCTAGTTCTAATACAATAATTTTAGTGACCTAGGTTCATCTTCGAGCACTAAGGCACGATGCTCCTGCGCGTTGCGTCACAAGATGGCGTCACTTCCGCCCCACGGCGCCGGAAGTCATGCAACATCCATTATGTGGAGCTTTCAACTCTGATCTCAGACTTTTGTCGTTTGAGATTATGCGACACGAAAGATCTTATTTATTTTTTTAATATTGTTATGACGCGAAATGACGTCGGTGTAGGTAATAACCTAATGCAGTCATGGAAATGATTTATAGCGCTATAAATTTTGAATAATACCAAATAAACAAATACAGTTTCAAGCATTTTTGGTAATTTTCACATTCGTGGTCAACCGAAAAGTATTATTTTATTCTAGTTATTTATTCCATTATAAGTAAATGTAATTCAAAAGCACTTTTAAGTTTATTTCAATCAAGATTATTTGACTTTGACTTAATTCGAAAAGATTTTTATGTGGCGACTGGGGAGAGCAAATGATGACGAATGATGACGTGTCTTTGGTTTTGTTTGACAAACACAAAAATGGCAAAAGGCAGACAAAACATCACAAGGAAAAACAATTGAAACTTGTGTCATATATCTATTCTGTGCTTGTGTAACAATAGATGTGTCATTTGCGTATCATGGTAGTTCGTTACGTCATACTATAGAGTTCGCATATTGATCGCTGGATTTTATGGGTCTTTTATGTAGGCCACACGTAGAGACACTAAGCATAATTCCTTGGCAAATAGATCGATCTTCTATACAAGGACTTTGAAA
Organism: Catoptria pinella; assembly: GCA_963556745.1. Lineage (NCBI taxonomy): Eukaryota > Metazoa > Arthropoda > Insecta > Lepidoptera > Crambidae > Catoptria > Catoptria pinella. The sequence continues at coordinate 11,844,364 of OY750774.1, read as the reverse complement.
GAAACCTAACAGTTTGTAAATCTTTTTGTTAAGCTGCAATTGAAGTCAAAGATTTCTGAATACAGACAAAACTAGAACTAAATGAGCAAATTTTTGTCGTGTTGTTACAATGATTTGTCTATTTATATCATAATTAACATAGATTTACAGGGACTAAATTAATATTAGTATTGTTATTATTATGTCAACTAGGCTACAATGTAAAAAAAATAAAGGCATTAAACTAATATTATATAATTTGTTAATTAATGATAGAAAGCCGTCAAAGAATTTGTAAATCTCAACATATTATGCTATTATGATAATGTATGCAAATATTATTGTAGATATGAAAGTGAAAACATTTTATATAAAGCTCTATGATGTTTGCAAAACTTGTTGGCAAAATTAATAGGCGCCATTAGCGAATTAAGATAATTAAGCTATGTTTGAATTTTTAATTTTAATATCGTGTGACTAAAAAAATATTTTTAATATTAAGGGAAAATTTGAATTTAAGCGTGATAATATTACATTGTGAACTGAAATATTTACATAACAATAATTTAATAATGAACTTCTAAGCTAGACCAAACATTTTGAAAAAATAATCAGATTTAGGAAATAATATGAAAATACACTATTTCTTCAAAATCTGTAGAAATAGTAGTATTAATTTGAATAATTGATTCCTCACTAGGTAAATTATAAGTAGTTGATAAATTACGATGCCTTCTCATAATGTCCGCGCGATAGTGGCGACCCCTCACCTCTTGCACAACACAGTGAAGCGCAGTAAATCTAATTGCAAATGCGACATCGGTATGTTACTAAATAAACAGGTACTTTAACATTAAATATAATTACGTAAAAAATACAATCCAATACTAAACCCTACTTGTATTCCTGTTTTCAATAAGTGTTAAGCTGTGAAATAAGTTAACCCTATTTAAGGTGTTTTGCATTTTTTAGAAGGTTGATGACTTTTCTTACTCAGTTTTGTTTAATTATATTGCATTCATTCTTCCTTACAAGCGGAACATCTCTACAATTTAAAAATTAACTAGAAAACTGGATTCTGGAAGAAATAATAATAATATATCTTCATAAAAGAAGAATGCATCGATAATTTACGGGAGTTTTCTGTGTAACTTTATAATGTTTTAACGACTTCTGTACGCAAATCTTCGATCAAGAATACTCAAGATGTCCGGTCAGAGTCTTAAAAATGACACCTCGGAACTGGGAGCATATTGAGCTTAAAACTGTGTTTTACAGTTAGCAGATAGGGCATAAATTAGTTAAAACACCGTAGGTCTTTTTTTATTTACTAGTATTGTCAGTCAGTGCCATATTTTCGTGTAAGTGAAGCGATATCTAGTCTAGGGTATTCTTGATCGAAGACGCAAATATTAAAAAATCATTAAATATTATAAATAACTGTTGCGAAAATTGAAATGCATAAGACTGGTGCAATAGGATTGCACATTACTAGTTATGTTAATGAGAGTCTGTATTTTCTTGGTGTACTACGCCATTACTATCTACAGGTAGCCATGTTGTTATTGCACAGCCCAGAAATTAGAGGTTAATGTGATTTCTGAAGTTGCATTATGGGTAACCGTAGCTTTACTACATCAATATTGCGTATTGAACATGGTGATTACGGTTTGTTAAAATAGTTTATAGTTTCAGGCAAAATTAAAAATCAACAAATGTTTTTTTACTTATTTGTTTTTTGAGGATGGCTAAACAAACTCAGATATGTTTTAATTATCTCATCTTCCACACGTTATTTTGCATATTTAGTTTAATTAGAAGCAGACAAATGTATAAAATAAAAAATATATAGTACATGCGCATAAAATAAGTTACATTTTTGTTAGGGAATAAAAAATATATCTGTAGGTAGTATGTATTTGTACTATGAGTTTCTGCGTTATAACTGCACTGTGGCCTTTGGAGATATTTCATGTGATGAAGTGATTATGAGTACTCACGAATGAAAGAATAGTTATGTTTGTCTTGATCTCTCGTATTTTATTAAACTTTCTATTTTAGATAAATGTTGCGTGTCGTAGGTACGCACTATGTAATTAACTTTTTAATAGTTGTACTTGAGTAGCTCTATAGTGTTTGTAAAATTTAATTATGTTCTTTATTACCTTGATAGGATATAAAGATTTGCATTATCAATATGCGTAAGATATTAGTGAATAAAATTCGTTTATTTTAAATATTTATGTCGTAGTAGCTTAGCTTTTCTTTTTGATCACGAAAACTAGTTAATTTTCAATTTAATGAGATATAAGTTTATAAATTACTTTTGTTTCTACCGATCAATTTTGAGATTGTGCAACAATTAAGCGGATATAAAACCGTGGGATGATGTGTGAAGCTTAGCATCTGAATGGATAGATCGATCGATATTGATCTGCATGCAAGTGAAATTCTCTGAGTAATTGGGCTTTGTCTGATTCTGATGATGTATGGAGATATTATAGCATTGGGTGTGGAACTTTTGTTAGACGAGTAGTGAATGGGAAGGTTTTTTTGTGATTTGCTTTGCGGAAAAAATGAATGAGAAAATAGTTTAGAGATGATTTTTCTCAAAACCATATCAAACTAAAATTATTTACTCAAGCTTTCTGCTGTTTCTTGGAAATATAACTGAACATAGAATATTGAGATTTCTTAACGTTTTAAATTCAGACCGTGAGAACAGCTGTTAAGCTAAGTGTGTCTTGGGAATCGAGTGAACTTTTTAAGCTATAGTTTCGAAGTTGATTATGCGATCTATACGATAGGATTCCAGTTGTTTTATTTCACTTTACGGCACTGTTTTCTCCAATTGTCTTGAATTAGGGTGCTTCTAAGGATAGACCAAGACCACTAAATATTGTAGCAAAGTCCTTTATCAATAGTGCTTTTTCTGAAATCAATGAAAGCTCCGGGTTGCAATTAAAAAGAAAAACAAGAAAATTTAAAAACGTTTCACTGCACATTTTCAAAAAAGGAATCCCGCAGCGTTCACTGATTTCGGAAGGTCACAAACACTTGTCACTTTTCTGTCACTTCACGTCACTTGCACTGGACTTACCGCTACGAAGGCTTTCATGATGCTTAGTGATGGGTCACTTCGGGTCGTGGAGGAGTAATGTGATGTGATGCGAGCTATCACAGGCTATATACCTAAACGCACGAGGGGGGGCGGCGAAAGGATGACTTAGGTTGTGCAAGCAAGGGAGATGCTACGAATAGGAAGTTTTATCTAATTGGGGGGCGTCATACGATTTTTTTGATTTTCGGTGATTGATCGAACTTACGGGTCAGAGGTTGCCATTGTTGATTCCATTTGTAGCTGTTAATAGCGGAATTTAGTTGAGTTGTAATTGTACAAAACAAGCTGATAACTTTGCTTTTGAAATAAACTATAAAAGTTCAATTGAAATTAAATGAACTATGTATTTGATAAAAGTTATAAAGTCATTAAAAGTATTTCTAAGTTTTCAGCATCTGATGGCAATTGCAGAAAGTCAGTTTATCTGAACTCGTGTGATTTTAGGTATTTAAGTTTCTTACCTACCACAAAAGAAAAATACATTATAGGATTACTTGGTTGTTCGACTGTCTATCTGTCAGGACACTTTTTTTGGGAAAGCGTGGACATATTAACGAGTTGAAATTAATACAGAATACTGAGGTAAGTTTATGTTCTCTTGAAGATGTGAAAAAGTGTCGAAATTAACTCAATCAAAAGATAAGGTCATTTATGTCGCATATTATTTCTAGATAAAACAAAGTCTATGAGTTATTTCCCATTGACAAATTAGCAGGAAGTGAGGTTTTAAAAAAATAATAAAAAAAATTGTTGTCGTATGGCTCATTTTTTATTATTTAATAATATGTACTAAAATTATTATAGATCTAGAAATTATCCTGAAAAAAAAATGCATCGAAAATTGTAAATAACCAATGTTAATACGAAAACTTTGAACATTATTATAGTTTTTCCTAGGATATAATTTTAAGTGCAAAAGGTAGTCAGGAACTATCAACGTACCACGTAAGTCTTCATACAACAATCTGTAAAAGTATTCGGTTCGTGCAATTTGAATTTTTCTCACAAACCCCATTAAAACGGTTGACATCATCAACAATTGAAGCATTTATGCAATGAACTAGGAATAAGATTACCTAAGTATTTAAAGAAATATAATGTTCATCATCATCATTATGCCATCATATAAATTTAAAGATGGATCAGTAGACAATAGTTTGTGCGGTCATTTTTATGTAGCATCTTTCAATTGACGAAAGTTTGTCCAGTCCGAAAGTAAAAAAAGTAAAATTGCTTTATTCAAATTAAAAAAAAATAAAAATAAAATACAAATAAAAAAATAAAACAAAAAATAAAAAAAATCTTTTTTTAAATAAAAAAACAAATAAAAAAAGTGTAATTGCTTTATTCAAATAAACTTAGTGATTAAGCGGTTTTGAATCGTCTATATTTTCCTACCACCCAGACTTTTTTAATTGACAAGAAGATGTTGTCCACTGTTTGATGTCGTCCAGCCACTTTATAATATCATATCGTAAATTCTTTATTTATCAGAATATTGTACACACGACGGCACCTCAGACTATACATGCTGATCTTGAGACCGCCTTTATGCCCTACGTAATAATAATAGATTATGCAATAAGGGCTTAAAGTAGTGTATTGTGTCCCGGGCGCTATTATTGAACCCCGAGTAAGAGGGATTCTATGGTTAACTCACGAGCGGAGCGAGGGAGTTAAGGCTAGAATCCTGAGTACGAGGTGTTCAAGATCGCCCATGACAAATACACATTTAAGCCCGCGATGCATACTTTACTTTTTATACTTTCTGCGAGGCAATTGAAACCAATGACTGTTATAAAGAAAGTACTTAAGTAATTACTTAAAGTTAGAATAATAAAATTTGAAAAATTAAGAATATTTATTGAAAATTAAAAGTTATGTTAGAAACATTACACCAATTGTGCAACGACAAAGTTACATTCTTTGGTACATTTATAGTTGGGTTAGAGTTTATGTTTTTGTCGTCTATTCTGTAGTGGTCAGTTCGGCATTCAAATAAATCCTTCTTGGTGCGCGGGTGAAAATGAATTTCGTAAAAAGTTTTCATGATAACATACAGCCTAACTCAGAATAAGATCTCATTGCACCTAAACTTTTTTGAAACCAACATCGATCAAGCACGACTACAAGGGTTGCATTCCAAATTCAAATCACTTTATTCCCCATGGGAAAAATGACTTACTTTAGGAAAGGTTTGCATGTCACATAATATGCCATTGACGAGCAGGTAGTATAAAAAAGCTGTTTTCGCAGTTTAACTGTATAACCTGACGTGCTGTCGTGTGTACAATGTTTGTTATTGTCTTTTCATATTCTACTGATATTTCCAATTTACTAAGTGGATTTATGCGTCTCAAAAATAAATAATAAAATTATTAGGTTAGAAATAGATGAGAAGGCACAGTAATCAAATTTCGCTTTCTCGATTTATGTGAGTACTTCTAGATAACTGTGCCTGTATTATGAGTTTGCACAGTTACGTTTACTATACTCTATAGCTACTGTAGTTAGCAATTTTGTATACAATTTGGCACAGCGCCTCTGGCGGTAACTACACTAAACTGAAAGTTGTCATACAAATGTCAACTACAGTCGCTATTGAGTATAAGCGTAAACTCATAATACGCCTAAACTACAATGAAAATGTCAAATACGCTGTTTGATGAATAATTACTATATAGTATGTTTGCTATAAACTCTATTAATGTTGGACTAAATAGGGTAAGAAGGAGTTTTAAAAAACCTTAACAACCGTGTGCCATACAACGTTTTTCAATACATTTGCGAGAAAACATTATAGGTACGTTCTGAAATTAAAAAAAAACATAAACAAAAACGCACGGCGTAAGTACTGTCATCGAAAAAACACATTTTCGAGCAACTGTATTGAAAATGTTATTTAATGTATGAGTAGAAGAAGTACATAATAGGCTCCAATATATGAGGCGGATCTGATAGTATCTAAAAATATATTATGTTTGCTTAAGTATACTGTGAACATTATCCATTATGATTGGAATCCAATGCCCATATTTGCTTGTAAACATGTTCATGTTCATTTAGGATATATGTATACCTTAGCTGGGCCTCCGACACAATGAGATGTGACGTGTAGTTTCATCAAAAACTAGCAATATGATTTTCTTCATATTTCGAGTAAATTGACTTAGACTAATAACCAATTAATATTTCAGGATGAATTAAATTTAAAAATTACTTCTGTCACGTATTGATTGCTTTTTGAAGCAATAAAGAAGACAGATGCTTCATCTTCTTCAACGACTGTTGCTGTGCTTTTATTAATAGTTGTACATAATGGACGCTGCACTTGCATGCTGTTGACGTAAGTATTCGAAGTATTTATTTTAATAGTTTGACACTTCATCAAAATTCAACAACGCAACCTTAACGGCAGACAAACAATATTTATTTTTTCAAAGGCACAATTTCTTAAGTTTTTAGGGTTCCGTAGTAAAATAGGAACCTAGTGCGACTCAGTCTGCCTGTCTGTCAATCTTGTATGGAATAGTTTTAGATGATTTTGAAATTAAAATATATATTTTTTGCAACAGAGACTGAAAGGGGTTCATAAAAATTCGAAGTGGGGCTACTAGGGCATGTGGGGTATCATATGAAAGAGCGCTGTTTGCACATTCTCAATCAATTTAGGCCGCATAGTTTTCGACTTTTGTCAATCTACATTAGTGTCACTATCAGTCAAGAGATGGCGTTAAAATAAAACTGCAATATTCTACATCGCAAAGAATACAATTAAATAGTTCCACTATCAGTCAAAAGATGTCACTGACCTAAAACTGCAATAATAATAATTCCACTTTGGCAGTGTATTTATATTATGATGGTACGGAACCCTCAATGCGCGATTCCAACTCGGCCTTGACCGGGTTTTTTTCAGTTAATAATACACATTTATTGTAATAATCTCAAAAGAAAGCAATTTACGTTTTTTTTGACGAATAAAAATTGGCCCTACTTTATATTGTGCGTTTGTAAGTAAAAACTTCGTTGACTCTTAGATGACTTATATGAAAATGACAAAATGACCATAATAATGAACCCAAGAAACTGATACATATTTCTTTTGACATATTTAATAGACAATAGCCATAAACTCTTTACCTGTTAAACATCTTAAAAATAAATTGATCTTATTAAAATATTTTAATACATGTTTTTCACTAACGTGTTTCATTTTTTGCGTGATAGATAACACAATTACTGTAATTTTTTAAAATGCAGAATAGCCCCAAAATGTTTTCCCATTATGAAGCATTTAATTTTGCCTCGGAGGTGTGTGAGAGCATTTACAAAGCATCAACTTTTAGAAATTCATAAAAATGGTGTCGTAAACTATTGCTTAGTTGCGAAAATGGCTGAGATGGCCTGAGGTTAAACTATAATTACGGTGCACCACGACCTCTTGACCATAGCAGTGGTCGCGGTGAAATGGCTGACTCGTACTATAGAGCCGACAGTAAGTATGTTATATTATAGCCAACCATCGCAACAACGAATATTCATAGTGACACCACGAAAAATACGGACTTATTAAAATTGATAGAATTACTACAAAATAATATACTAGAAAAAATACGACTCGCACCAGATCATGTTCTCGTACAGGAATCGAACCCGCGACCTTTGGATATCCGGTCCAATGCTCTGACCGCTGAGCTACCGAGTCACTAGTGGGAACATCGAATTTGATAGAATTAAAACTAATCCTCCAAATCAAAGTGTTTACTAACTAGCAATGACAGTGTATCTTAAACTTTTTTGCCGTGACGTTGCACGGACCACTTTCAGAATTTAAAAAATCCACCCCTGTCAAAGAATTTTTTAAGAAAACAAAACAAGCCTTATAGTAAAAAAAACTCTTTTATCGATAATACTAAATAATATACTAGAAAAAATACGACTCGCACCAGATCATGTTCTCTGACATGAATCGAACCCGCGACCTTGAGATATTCGGTCCAAAGCTCTGACCGCTGAGCTACCGAGTCACTAGTGGGAATTTCTTCTAGTATATCAACTCTTACGCTGCAAGCCAGCGCCGATCTTTTATCGATAGTTTCATTAAGGGAAGGGTTAGCTGCGAACCCTGAGTTAAGGGTTTGTTTTGTACTTGTACATACAATAGATATCCTAAAATGATAATTATGAAGTATATCAAAAGGTAACTGTAACTGAACCAATAAGCTGTTTATGTATCTAGCTAGTATTTGGGGCAACGCCAATCTTCTATAGGTGAATTTCCATCAGTTTGAATAAATGGAACAGATCTCGAATCCCTCTCCTGCCATATGGCATCACACCTTGATCTCCATCACCTGAATCCCCCATCCTTCTACAGTCTGGTTGCTTCTACGGTTATGTTCGGTTGTCACAAAAATGTTAAATAAGAATATCTTGAGGCGACTATAAACTAGAATTTTAAATTAATGCGAACAGTTTATTGAAATATCTTTAGTAAAATAGGTTAATTTTAAATTAAGGTCAGACGGTGGTGTCAAAGTTGAAAGTTTTTTTTATTTACTTTGTGCCAAGTCCACGTTTTTAGTGACAATAGCCGTTAATGGTCGTAATGACATGTGTGGGCGTCAACCATCAGTGAACAACTAGCAGACAAGTCCATTGTTGTAATCTATCTGGTGATCTATGTAAAAATGTAAATAAGTGTAATGTTTAGTTTACACCAGCTTAGCTACTAATGCTTAGTACTTGTCACTAACACTAATACCTTGCATGTAAACATATTGAATAAGCACTTATTCGGTATGTTTACACGCAACGTATTAGTGTAAGTAACAAAGCATTAGTAGCGAACCTCGTGTAAACTTAGCATAATACACATTCAATATGGAAGAAATTAGAATAACTACAGTGCAAGACTATCTTTTTACTGCATAGGCAATTGTTTGTATTAATAAATGACTTAGAAACCTGCAGTACTTTAGGCATACTCATATTTAATACAGAAATTTCATACAAAAAAGTTAAATGATGAAAATATGTTTTTTCAAACAAAAGACATCAACGAAATACTTAAGTTGATGATAAATTAATATGAGCTTTAGAGCTAAACTCAAAATAAATTAGTTACTTATTATTATGGTGTTTGTATCGCAAACAAAATTATATTATGAAAACATTTTTTTTCAAACAAAAGACATCAACGACATACGCAAGTTGCTTATTAATTTATAATGTTTTTATTTTATTGATGTGTTAGTTTTATAGTTAAACTTTAGCAGCACGTAATAGTGTTAATTTTTTCTTTTAACCCCTGGCGGGTTTTTATTTGTGACAACCAATACTATTTTTTACTTCTTTAAAAAACCTATGTACTTTTATAATGTAATCATCATCAATATGTTTTGTATAATTCTAATCATCATTTATCTACTTACTGACTAAGTTTATCGAATTTGGAAACATTAAATATACCTTCAGGGGTTAGGAGGTTAAAATTCAGCTTGGCTTCAATATAACATAAACCTGGGGCCCTCCCGGCTAACTTTTCGAACTTCGGCGGGTCTGCCGAGCTTCAACTTAAAACAGATAAATTGAAGTAAGGAGTTTCGTATTGTACTATTCCCCGAAGTTATTTAGAAGATATCGATGTTCGTGTGTTATCATGAATTGGGGTTCGCCATTTTGGCCCGATTGGGACTCGATTTATGTGCTTTAATTTGAAGCCCGGCAGACTTTCCGAAGCTCGATGCTTTAGCCGGTACGGCCCCAGTTCTGTGTTTTATTGTTAAGTTAGTTTCTGCACGGTAATAACAGATATTATTTAATGGTTTCTGAGAATAGATTAGTTTTTTGTATCTCATGTTTGATTTTTAATGTTTACTGTGTTCATTATGATATCGTACTGTAGTCAATAGGTAGTATACTTAAGAATAAACCACAATCATTATATTTATACGAAGGCATGTTTAACGAAGGATTTACGTTCAAAGGTTTTATGATCAAATGTATTTTTTGAGCTGGTTATCATAACATACTCGTTAGTTTCTAGCTTGATGACAAATCGAATATTTGAACTCACTCTTATTTATATTTTTATTATTAAATACCTTAAAATTTTCTTTTGTTTATTTTCCTCTATAAATATTAACCAATTGCCGTTACCTAATCAATTAATTACGTCATATTGTAATAATGCATCTTGCCTACGAATGCATAATATACCTAATGCTATGAAAAATAAAATGTGCGTTAATTCTATTTAATGTAATTGTGCAATTAAAAATATACCTAAATCGATTTTTAAATGAAAATTAGACAATCCGATTTGTACTAGCGATTTACCGCGACTTCGTCTGCGTAGAAAGTATTTTGTCTATCCCTCGGGAACAGTACAAAATAACTGTCGTCACGTAATAATGCATGGACTATGTCCTTTTCTGAACCCCTGACAACGTGTATGCAAAATTTCATGATGATCGGTTAAGTAGTTAAGAATTAAGGATATTAGTAAAGAAATAAGGATTAACTTATTTCAATTTATTTGATTAACTTCAAGCGCGAACTATGATATTGGATTGATTAAAAAAAACAATCCGATTTGTTTTAGATCAGTTTCTCATGTCATTGATCGTAGTCATTGATGAATGTATCGATTTAGAATGGCGATAAGTCGCTCGGTTTATGCTATCATTGACCTCAAACAAGTTTGGAATAGGATACGTTGCACTCTTTACCTTGAACTATATGTATATATAGAATAACTATACTCATTTTCTATCAAGTTTGATGAAATAAATTAAAAAAAAATACAATAAACAGTTAACATTCGAAAGGAACATCTCATAAATGTTTGAGAAATCTGTTATAATGTAACATTGCTTTGAATGTAAGGTTAAACGCACTTAGCTTGATTTGCAAGAGGTCACTTGTGTGTTAAGTATTTTTGGCATTGCATGTTGTTCTATAAGGAAAATGTGACTTGGTAAAGAATAGGTAATTTTAACGCTTACCTATGTTCTAATATTAGTATAGGTAGGTACTACTTTGTATTAGTATTTCAATGATAAAATGCCCAAGTTAAATATACTTTATATAATACTAAATATTATACTAGAAAAAATACGACTCGCACCAGATCATGTTCTCAGACGGGAATCTAACCCGTGACCTTTGGATATCCGGTCCAATGCTCTGACCGCTGAGCTACCGAGCTCAGAGACTCAGAGATTCCCGTCCGAGAACATGATCTGGTGCGAGTCGTATTTTTTCTAGTATATTATTTAGTATTATATAAAAATAGCATTGTGAATGCTAAAATCTCAAAATTTAAAAATTAAATATACTTATCTGATTTTGATGTTATCGAGTAGACTTTCGATTTCTTTAAATATTTTCAATCCACTTAGGATGCTTTCGTTTTTAAGCTTTATTTCATTTCAGCAAATCGCTCAACAATGTGGTTATGGCCAAGTACGCACTTATCGGCTTTTGTGGGATACTCACTCACCTAGTTTTGTCACATTTAGTTTTTATTATCAAAACGTCATTAAGGCGAGGCCAGTTCACGATCTGAACTGAGGTATAATTCTAATACACAAAAATTACTGTAGACTGAAAAATAAACAAAGAAACACAATATTGGAAAATGGCTTGGTAACTCTGTAAAAAAATCTGTATAACACCATAAAAATTTATAAAAATAAACTTCCAATCGTCAGATTTCGTAATTTTCAACGACAGTGATATAATTTTTTATGCAAAAAGGATAGCTTTTTTATTGATCTAACACAATAACCGAGTATATTTTTAATAAATGTTCCAGTACTCCAGAAATCAATAAAAATTTACTAAATTTCGTCAAATTTCTGACAATTAAAACTATGCAATTATTATTATTATAATAGGTATAATGTGGTCAAATAATTTTATTTCTGGAATATTTTTGCTTACCACATAACCTTGGTGAGGTTACATTTAATTAAATCATACTTTAAATAAATTTTGCACAGCCATGTGCTAATGTTTCATAAAGGTCAGGTACGGACAACCGCAAAGGTTCAATAAAAACGTCAAGTGCGAGCCCAACTCGCGCCCGAAGGTTCCGTACTACAATATTTTGATGTGATATACATACCTACATATAATTTTTCATTTAGTTACTTTTATGTTGACACAGCTGAACGTGTGAAGCACGACAAGTGCACAGAAGGTGGTAAATAAAAACAAATAATTTACAATTTACCCGAATATATTTAAATCAAGGGGGTGGGCAACAATTTACGCTCGGGGTTAAGAGGGGGACTTAGTTTCTGCTTTGCCTAGAGGAGGCAGATGCGCATGCGCAGCACGAGAGCTACGCCCGCAAGTAGAGCAAAATTTTCAGCCTCGTTAGATGGAGGGTGTGCTCGAAGTGAAGCGAGTGCGCAGTCTCGGCGTGGGTGTTATTCCGGGGTGGACCAGAAGCAGCAGGTGTTGACTCGGGCAGGTAGGTGCCTGGAGGTGTAGCGGTAGACGGCGCAGAAGGATCCGGTAGGGGAATTGCTGCCCATAGATACGACCCCTAGATCGGGGATTCGCAGAAGCACACTTTTTTACAGGTAGTAATATGTTAGGAATGTTTAAGAAGATTTTGAATAAATAAGGCCGGATTGTATGAATCGGTCGTATTTATAAAAAAAACTTAATTGTAATTGGTCATGCCTGACCATAAACAATAGTGGTGGCTGTCATAGAGGGGTCACTGATGTAGTCTATGGTTAAACAGGGCGAGGAGTTGTTACCACGATTTTCCTATTTCAATATGTTGTGAATATTAATGTATAGAAACATTAAAGGAATTTAATATTTAGTTAAATTATAAAAAGTAAATTAATTTATTATTTCGATATTGGAGACAGAATTTTTTATGAGGCCGGTGCTGTTAAATTGAATAGTTGGGGGTAGGTATTAATTAGAAATTTTATAGTACATGTCAGTACTAAGAAAACAACCAGTAGTTATAGTGAAGTGAATGTGATGTATTTTACGAATATTAAAATTGTAAGTACTAATTATAAGTGGTAGGTTTTTAGAAACGGTTAGCAATGTTGTTTAAAATTCAGAGTCGAAATCAGATGCAACGTTATTGACCATATCTTTTGATTGAATTAGAAACTCGACATTTTTATTGCTCGTAGAGTCGTAAACTTTAGAGTTTGATTTTACATCAATAGTTACAACTCCTGTCACACAAGAACAACGTGATCTTATTTTACGACCTGAGTGGTGCAGTGGTAAACATGCCGGTCTACCACGCAAGAGGTCCCGGGTTAGATTCCCGGCCGGGCAAAAATTGAAATGATGAATTTTAATTTCTGTGACGGGTCTGGTGTTACTATGTATAATAAGTATATATTTAAAATAGTATATAAGTAGTATATCAGTTGTTTAGCACCCATATTACAAGCTTTGCTTAGTTTGGGGTTAGATGGCGCTGTGTGAAATTGTCCAAGCATTTATATTTTATTACATATTTTATTTTATCTTATCAAATTATCCGTACTAATTATTTATTATTAGTATGGATAACTAGATTTTAGACTAGGTGAAAGCCTAGACCGCTGGACCCATTTTGACGAAATTTGGTATGGATATAGTTGGAGCCTTGGGGAAGGACATAGGTAGGCTAATTTTTATCCCATTGCTGGGTACGGATCCCCACCCGCACGATATAACATGTAGTCCACGCGGGCACAGCTGCGGGCGGAAAGCTAGTCACCTATATAGACATAAAGACCATTTTGAGTACCTACAGCTACACACTTTATTTATATATTATTTTTTCATTTATTATAGTATAAATAATTATTTTACATTTTATTGTAATTAACAGCGTAAAGAAATCGGTAACAATTACATTGAATGTATAAATGTAATTGTTACCGACCAGCAACGTTACAGCCTTTTTGGGTTTCTCTTTGGTCTACCTTCCAAGTTCTAAATCTCAGTGACATCTTTTTATAAACAATTGTAAATAGTAGTTTAGTTGTCAAGAAACTCCTAAACGGGAAAAACGTGGTTTAAGTGGTTCGTGCCCTATCCTCAACAGTAATGGTATATTTACATAAAGATGTTATCGAAAATAATGATCTCCAATTAATCATCAGTACTAAAACCTAAGTATGTTGACAGCACAGCACCTTGAAGCTGTATCAAACAGATCTCCAATCGAACTTTGACCTCAAAAGCAATGCAAACGTCCACACCTAATCTTCACATTCGTTGCAGAGCTCCTCTCATCAAGATATAAGGTCATGCTCGTAGCGACGCTCTCCATATTACTGATGACATTTCATAAATCTTTAAGTATTTGACTAGCAGTGGTTCTCAACCTATTCAATTAAATTCATTTTTATTTGCCAAATTACAGGTAATTTATGGTGTTACAAAATAATGGGTACAACTGTAATTGGCCTCTGGGGCATACACAATTCAGATTAAATTAATAAAGAAACAAATTTTATAGGTAACAGACGTCTTCATTAGGAACCAATTCATTGTCAAGATTTTAAATATTTCCAATTCTATTAATATGTCATATTTTTTTATTCCTAGTCAATACAATTACATTTTAATGATTCTCAATAATTCAGTTTATATGTCATACTTAATAAAATATTGTCAAAAAAGTGTGTAAGTCTTGTCTATTAGGTAGATAAATAATAGTTAGGTAGTAGTAGGTTTAATATATGAGGGTACCTAATTGAATATTTTTGATATCATTATAATACTATTACCAAGAAGGGTCGTCCTACAGTTGGATCTAACACGCAAATAGTTACAGCGTTTCGTACTTGTAACACTGCGTAAAAGATCTGGGTTTTGTTTTATGTATAAGGCAATTATTTGCCAACTAAGGCTAAAATATAGTCTCCAACCATTAATGATTGCGCGTGGCTTTGAAAAATCATATTAGTCTTAGGATTACCGATTTTTTATGCTGAAAGTACAAGCTCTGAAGTCACATCCTTACTAATATTATAAATGTGAAAGTCCGTTTGTTTGTTTGTATGTTACGCCTTCACGTCTTAACTACTGAACCGATCATCATGAAATTTTGCATACACGTTGTCAGGGGTACAGAAAAGGACATAAGGTACCTTTCATCCCGAAAAAATAATAGTTCCCGAGGGATAGCAAAAAAACTTTCCACGCAGACGAAGTCGCGGGCGGTCGCTAATTGTATATAAATTATTCTACTTTTTATTAAAAAAATTGTCTTTTGCTATGCTTTTTTTTCTATTATAGAGAACTTTGTTTTTATACAAACATTATGGTCCGTGCAAATAATAAAGAAATCAACGTGGTTCCTGGTCAAGAAGTTTGAGAGCCGCTGGACTAGCGGGTGTAGGTTACAGGTATACAGCGATTACTTTCACTATTATCTGTGGTAAAAATTATACCTCCTTAGAATCAAACTTGGTGAAAGAGCTCCTTCATCAAGTAGTATCATAGTTTGTACTCGATTTGGTTGAATTGAAAGTAAAGCTAGTAAAGTTCGCCAGTACAGTGCGTTCCTCTCATAGAAATAGATTTTTTCTAAGTCTATGGTTCCTCTAAAGAGAAGCCACCCCCACCCCTCGTACTTTTGCTATACTTTTGTGTAAAGCACTATACTTATATCTGTCGCCATTAACACAATGCTAACATAGGTGTTATTCGGCAATAATTGGAGCCGGTAAATTCGGGTTGAAGTACGCCTCCACATCGCTTTAGCCATAATGCAGGCTTAGCGCTTTCCCATTTGTTATAAAGAGTGTTGCAGTGAACATTTAAGCGGATTTGGCTGGACTTTCTTCAGGAAAAAAAAAGCCTAGACTTTGTTTCCTAAACATAAAGGCCTTGTAACTATGTTTTAAATGTTAATGGTCCTGGGGTCTCAAAATCCCGGGTCTTTGGGAAGTCAATGAAACAATTGAGAGCGTAGTAGAGTTACAAAAAAAACATTAATATCTTAATTCCTATATAATTATGTCAAAGAGATTTATAATTTTCCAGACAGTCAACACATACCATAATCCATAAACGTTTATAATACCTAACATAACATTAGATGACGCGTGCGCACGCACATTGTTATTCTGGTCAACTTGTGAAACTGTGAGACGACTCAGTATAGCAATTAACTATTATTTTTCTCTCTGTGGCGAGTTTGGAATAACTTTACGTAACAATCGTTAGAATTCGACAGGCCTACGCTACGTTAGCATGCGCTTTATTATGTGCGTATTATTTCTTCGAGACTTTTTATGAGATAGCGTATGAAAATGGAAGTAATTATAACTGAGGTTTGGTGTAACTTGTTTGTGGTCATTAGTTTTGATGTAGTTAAGTAAGTAAGTATATTTATATGCAAGAATACGGATACAAAGTGTTCTTAAACTAAGTTATTTCCAACATATTCTGTCGTTATATTATCGATGTGCAAATATTTTATTTATAAGTGTCATTTAAAATTAAAAAAATCAAAAAAGAAAATTCATGTTAAATTTTGTCATTTAGTTAGTCAGATATACTGTAATACATTTTCTTCAATAAAAAGTCAAATAATCTTTGTTTAGATTTGTAGAATGTCAAAATTTTATAATAGTCAGGTAGTTTATTATATAATCGAACCGCCATACAGTATACATTCTTTGAATACAACACTAATTTTTGACGCAGTACAAACAAATTTTCTCTTTTTCTGCCTCTACAACATTTACAAAAATACCCCTAATGCCGAATATGGTATATAGGGACCATCAAACTGTACATCTTTTACAACGGGATCAACTCGCGAAAAAAAAAATCAGCTGTTTCATACAAAAATTAAAATCAAAAATATCAAAATGTCTGAAACAGCTGAGTTTTTTTTCGCGATTTTAGAGTTGGTCCCATAGTAAAAGTTATACAGTTAGATGGTCCCTATCTACCATATTCGGCATTAGGGGTATTTTTGTAACACGTTGTATAATTACTATTACTCTTTGTTTAATGTTATACCGTGTAACACGTTGTGCCATAAAGGTTTTTTATTTGTCTATGGTTTGTTTTTAGAAGATTATATTTTTTCCTTTGTTTTGTTGTCAATAGTGAATTTTCTTTTCAAAAGCACAAACTTTCGTTTTATTTAATAATTTTATTCAAAAACGCAACAGGGCAATGAACACTCTTATTAAATTCAAATAAATAGTTATGTTTTTAATAAAAAATTAACATTGCATAAATATAAAGACTTGGAAGGGGCAAAATATAAAGCCCTTCGCTTACAGCGCTCACAAGCAAAATTTAATGGGGTAAGGTAAAGGTGTCAAATTTCACAAATTAGGTACCTACGCGAGATCATAGGCAGCTAAAATACTCTGCTTTGCTGTAATTTGTTGAGTACTAAATTTTATTTTAAATAAAAATAACTGCCGTAGTGCTATTCCTCAGCAACCTCATGTTTGAAACACTGTAATCACAGTGAGATATACACCGTTAATTTTTAAGTATATCTAAAAATGACCACGTGAATGAACAACTTTTACTAAGGGGCCAACCACGGAATCGCGAAAAAAAAAATCACCTGTTTATAATGTATGGAACAGCTGATTTCTTTTCGCGATTCCGTAGTTGGCACCACAGTTAAAGTTGTTCATTCACGTGGTCTGAAATCCCTATTTCATTTTTAGATATACTTAAAAATTATGTATTATTCTTCGCTATTACTACGCTATTGTAAAAATTAAAATACGTTAGATCTCGATTGTGAACTTGCGCAACGGTTTTCGAACGATTTTTGCATATCTATCAGGGTGTACGATACGTTTTAGAATTATCAGCGCATGGAATACAAATGGAACCCAAGCATTAGTTACAACAGGCAACCTTGAGCGTGAACATTTTGGAATAAATAAATATTTGACAACATCACATACATCGCTCCGATTCCAAAGCAAGTAGCTAAAGTACTTGTGTTATGGAAATCAGAGACAACGGTGGTATCACAATCACCCAGACCTGAGCCAATATAAAAAAAGTTCGTTTTCTAAATTGACCCAACCGGGGATCGAACCCGGGATCTCAGAAATGGTGACGCCTTGAAAACCGGTGTACAAAGCCATTCGACCACATAGGTCGTAAAAATTCTGATATATACTGATTCTGAGCACGTGCCGAAAGGTGTAAATATTTCTCAAACATTTTTCATTGCTTTTGAATGTGACTTGGAAATGGCGGATATGGTGGTTTACTTCTGCCACTGAATAAAGGGGGATGTGACTCTGAGTTCAATTCAATTCAATTCAATATTTTAGAGAACATTATGACCCATTAGGGTATAGCAATTAAAGGAGGAGAAGTCTTATTAAAGTTTACAAGGAATAGAGAACATGGAGTAGAGAAATGAGTCCAAATTGCAACTCTCTGTACCCAATTGGGTTTTGACGTATCTTTTTATCGAATTATGAGTATGTTATTTGGTTTTAACATTTTATTTGAAAGTATAGAGTGATCATACGATACTAAAATCGCTTGTGTTGCGATTCGAGTCATACAATATTGACAGTACTTACAATATTGATACTAATAGGTTTTAGAGGTTGTTTCTATGTTTGAGATAAAACTTAACAGGCATACGTTAAAACATACGAAGGTATAAAAAACTAAAATAACCTGGCGAAAGTATCACATTAGCTTGTAACGTAAAATAGTAATCAAAAAAAGAAGGGGTGTGTAGCAAAGTTTACCTCAATTTTAATAGAATTAATGATATATAAGTTCATGAAAAGTGATATAACTATCGTGAATGATTAGAATATTTTATAATCGAGAATAATTTGGGTATTTGACTTGAGAATGGATTCTACAGACATAATAGAGCAGAAAGGGAAGCAAAATAAACCTCTACGGGAAATTTTGGCTCGAAACCGAACTAAGGTGAATCCTAGAATATTTTATAATCGAGTATAATTAGAATCTAAAATTTGGGTATTTGACTTGAGAATGGATTCTACTTTTAAGGTATAATAGAGCAGAAAGGGAAGCAAAATAAACCTCTACGGGAAATTTTGGCTCGAAACCAAACTAAGGTGAATCCTAAGATTTTCCAGTAAAACCTAAGAATTAACAATTCTTACTGGAAAAAGTCTGAACTGTCCTGTGATCATCGTTCATTTCAAAAATTACCACCATTCACTCGGTAAAACTTAGGTTTTACCTCAAAGACATGGTAAATATTGAAAAAGATTTATTTTGAAGGTGTTTTAAAATTATATCTAACTAATATAAATGTCACCTAATTTAAACTATTTAATGATTCACTTATAGGTATTTATATAGTAATGAATAATTAAGAAATACTCATATTATAAATAATGATGATTAAAAATGTATTAAAATGATAATCAAAATATAAGTTTTACTTATATGATAGGAGATTGAAATAAATGATATTAACTTTATCATCAATTTTAACGTTGAATCAATGAATTAACTGATTAATTTAAAAAATCCAACATTTACCAACTGTTATTGGTAAACCCTAGCTTTTATGCAATTATGCCAAACTCTAATGGTAAAAAAATTTATCTCTTTTATATAAAATCCTAACATTTACGAGTAAAACCTTTTAATAATGTAAGGGCTTTTACAGTAACATATATACCTTGCCAGGTGTACAGCGACTTACCCTTAACCCAATTTAGGACTAATAAGCCATTTAATATTCTTTAAATACCTTTTCCCCTTGGGAATGTAGATAGTATATACAACTTCACAGTAGGTAGTAAAGATAGCTTAAAGATAAGAAAGCCGTAAAGATGTCACTCTGTCCGATAGATTCTAAGTTAAAGTAAACACTGCGTTCAAGGTTAAAAGTTGCATTCTCCCATTCACTTTCCATGTCGATGTGGTGGTGGAGTTAATGCCGTCTGCAGACCGAGTAATTGTGGCTGACGTGCTAAGTATATGATACGTGAAGTAGCATTTTGCAATGATACCATGTTGGTAATAATTTTATTAAGAAATACCTTATTTTATTATACCTATACTTAGTTATTTGTATATTTTTCATCTTCACTCAAGAAAATAAAGAATTTACCCAATATTTTGCATAAAGCGGTTGTCCTCAACCTTGCTGAAATATCTATTTGTTCTACTTTGTAGCAATGTATGAGCACCTTTACAAAACTATACAATAATCGTTAAAGTTACACGTTTGACTATCTCAACTATTAACCATGGAGGTTTTATTATCTTTTAGCAGCTAAGGTAACCAACTAGCTACCCAACCTTTAATGATTATTTAAAAAAAAAACTTATTTATTTGGCATATGTACCGGCTTATTTAAAAATGGCGCACGAGCGAGCGAAGTTAGTTCGAGGATGTATCAATATAGATCATTTACACTCGAGTTAAACACTCTACTTTTCATCACAAAGGAGAGGAAATATATTTGCAATTTGCACAGCGTCTTTAACAAGAAAATTTGCCCGCCATCGACGACGACGACGGACCTCGTTCGATTTTAAAATTTAGCTATGCCAACTCTTTGAAGTTATAGGGTTCTTTTTATATAGGAACCTCCATGGCCGAGTGGTTTGTACGCTCGTTTTCAAGGAGTCGCCATCTCTGAGGTCCCGGTTTCGATACCTGGCTGGGTCAATTTAGAAAACGAACTTTTATATTATTTTGGCTCAGGTCTGGGTGTTTGTTGTTCCACCGTTGTCTCTGATTTCTATAACACAAGTGCTTTAGCTTCTTACTTTGGGATCAGAGCAATGTTTGTCATGTTGTCTAATATTTATTTAAGGCGACGCTCTGACCGTATCGACTGTTTCGCTCAAATTCTCATAAATTACACTTAACTATACCACCTTATGGCAAGCAGTTTTGCGACGACAAATTGGTTTTTTTCGTTTAAATAAAAATCTTTAATATATTTTAAATAATCCAACTGGCATATTGAAGTGTGGATTTAGACTAATCTACTAAGAAAATTTAGAGGCTTAAATCGGTCAGGTTTGCCTGTAAAATGCGAATCTCAGTTTTAAAAGAGGTTTCTTTGATATTTTTTCTTCTGTTAAAAAAGTTAACGAATCGTGATTCTGCAACTGACATGATGAAATCAATGAAATGAATAATCAGGTTACTAAGTTTGTTTGTTATTTTTCATATCAAGGGTGAGTTCGGCTATTTGTGGAGTGACTACAGGTAAAAACATGACCGTTAGTCACACCGGTGTGGTAAATTGGTGTGACTACGGGTCGGTTGGGCAAATATCAGTTTTATAATTGATGAGAAAAATAGAGATCCCTGCCACGAAAATGGTCATAGGTGCATGTCATAAACACGGCTATATCAGCATAAATATGCATGTGAAAAATATAAAGTGTCAATTTGTATTGTATTTCTAGAATTTTACATAGTACCAACTGCACATTAATGCTGCTGAGAAAAAAGTTGATTTCTAAATTATATCTATTCTAATAACGAAGACGTTGTCTCTCTTTTTCAAACTTATTACAAGATGTTTTCAAAGTAACTTGTATTTACGGGTTTTTAGTTTTTTTATAAAAAATGATTCAAAATTCAAAATTCAAAACTCGTTTATTCAGTCTAGGCTGTTACAAGCACTTGTGAATGTCAAGGAAGCTACGCCATCGGTTCGCAAACCCTAAGCGGGAGACCTTGTAACGAGAAGAACCGGCAAGAAACTCGTCAAGGGCTGCTTTTTTCTCCCTGTATATTTCATACAGAGTCGTCAAAATTTGAAAAATGAGGTCGGCATTTAAAGTGACGTCATTTTCCATTACAATAATTAACAAATTTTACATTCAATGGGTAGGTAAAATAAATTTCAATTCTTTATTGAGATTAAACATTTTCGACTTTTATACCAATAGGCTACATATGTTATATTATTATGTTACCTAAAACTAACTTATACTAAATTAATCAATTGTTACTAAATAATATACTAGAAAAAATAGGACTCGCACCAGATAAAAAAAAAAAACTTTTCTTCAATCTATTGTTGTCAAAGCAATGTTAGGGTTGAGAAATATGTCATAATACAATTTCAGGTATTTTATTTGTAAGCAATGGGATTTGCGTGCATTACATTACAATACATTCTTAACAACCTCTCACCTTTATACCATGTCTATGCAACTAAAGATTTCATTCTTATAATGCTCGTTTGTGACAATAAACATGGTGTCAACATAGGAATCCGCCATGATAGCATTCCAATACAAATATTATACCGGGAAAGTGGTTTGGTATGATTTGAATTTTAAATGCGTTAGTTAATAACTTTATATACATATAATACGGAATATTAACATATACTTTTACGGAGATAAACATTTATGAGCTGCGTAATACGACCTTGTATTTTTAAATTCAGAGTTTGTTTTTCTTATAATACCCAGCAATTACGAAATGAGTTTGTCAGGTGTAGGTTATATTGTTAAAAAGTCCAGGTTTTAGCACAGACCAATATAATATGTAAAAGGTACCTCAAGCTACCTTGGGGTAAACTGTACGATACGAAGTTTATTATAATTTCATATATTTTCACCTCATTTTATTTCCGTTAAAACCTGTTGAAATCCAGAAGTTCGAAAGTCGGTCCATTTACCCTAATAGACAAGTACACGTTGTTTCTAATGTAAAGAACACTATGAGTTTCACATGCCGTTTTTGTCTAGAAGTTATTAATTATTGAACCATACTCACTGATTAAATAATGTAGCTTTGATTGATTATACAGTTCAGGCTTAACTTTCAAACACGAATCGCAAAGGTCAGCATTATTCAATGTGCCAAATAAATCGTCTATTTAATATTAGTTTTTTCAATAATGTATTATAACTTAGTAAAACATGAAAACACTTAATACAGTACCCTTAGCACGCACAGCAGTCGAAAAAAATAACGAGCGTAAAAGTATTTTCTATGGGAAATATCATTTCGCTTTTCGGCGATAGATGGCGCTGTACAAATTTCCCATACAAAATGACTCTATCGAATGTTTTTAGGCGCGTTATTTTTTTGATAGCTGCTCGTGCTACGGGTATTTAAAATACTTACAGTGTTGCGTCACAACTCTACAACGTTTAAAAAAAACAAAACTTACAACATTTTTCGTCCCTTTGATTAATGTTTCATTCCGTTGCTGTTTTTAATAAGTATACTCGTACATATACTTTGGAGGCGACTTATTGATAAATTAATAACAATAAATTGTAATTAATTGATGTCACAACATGATTTTCACACTTCATTTAACAACTTAGATAAGCATCTTTGGATTAAAACAATATTTACATTGGTTTGTCCGTTTCCCAAGAGTAAGATGTCATAAATTAACTCATTATCTCATTCATTCACTCATTCTAATGCTTTTTAAAAGGTAGAGAAAGGTTTCGATCCTGATTGAGTTAAAGTTCTATCTATGACAAAACTTAGATAGGACTTAATCTCAATTTTTGAACTTTATTTTTTATCTAACTAAATTAGAGGAGTCATAGTTAAATAATAAATTGTTTCGTTACTCATCCATATTAGACCAATTTAAGTTTATTCTTCTTTTTGGTTGGATAATTAACTTTAACGATCTTTACAAACAATGTTGCTATTGGATAAATTAACTCTTGACAGGTCGATATTTTGAACACTAACTGATGGCCATGGTACGCGAATCCTATTCATAATTGCTTTCAATCAAGTGAGCCTTATTTGCTATTAATTAAATCTGATGAGCAGTATTTGCGATACGATACATTATGAGGCGATTTAAGCATTCCGATTAGTTATTTATTTAATATTTTTTTAACGACGAAAATATTATACTTGAATGTGAGTGTATGTTAAAAATGTGCGGATTTAATTGAAGACATCGCCATTGTTTTATGTTTTCGACGAAAATACTGATAGTTATCGGCTGTCATACTGTCATAGTTTGATAGAGTCTAATAGGCGGTAGGGTAAAAAAAAACGCTTATGTGAGCATAACTGTATTAAGAATATTTGATCATGAGTGAGTTTGATTATCATTTCTTGGTTTTAATAAGATTTATAGTAACACTTTAAACTTTTTTATTTAAAATAAATAAATAAATAAAAATAAAATGCATTTATTTCAGGCTATTACACCCATAGTTTTACAAAACATAATATATTACATTCATTTAAATTTAACATTATATTAAATTATACGTTAAAAATAATTTCTAAATGAATTATATATTATTACATTAAAATGCTCGTCATAAATATAGAAATAGTCATACACTGTCCTTATTATCTTATTCCGAATTGCACTTGCACGTTTTTTAAAGCTAGCCCTCGCATTCCTCATTAACGCGAAAAAATCTTTAAAAAAAAATCTTTCTTTAATAATAATTAAATAACATTTCAAACTATTGAAAAACAACGTTAAAAAGTCTTTATGTATTTGGTTAAACAAGTTAAGTCAGCTCTATACTTATAGATATGTAGAGGAGTGGCGAAATAAAGTGAAATTGAAAACATAATTACTGTAAAAAACAATGCGCTATCTAAATATCTTTAAAGATGCTAGATCGGTATGTGTAAAGAGCTTATGAAATGCAAATGCAGACAAGCTCGTGACGGTCGTTCACAGCTATTAACTGGGATGTATCTGATGTATCTAACCCGCGGTTCAAGTCATAAGCTTAGGGGCTGACATCATTACATACTCTTTTTGTGTGTCTTCACACAGTCGCTTTCCCGTTAATCTTGTGCTTACAGCAGAGGCATGCTTTAGGGCATGCAATAGCGTGTACCCTATCTTCTCAAAATAAAATTTAAAACTTTTCTTCAATGCATTTGACGCAAGAAGAATTTTAAGTTGAAGATGAAAAGGAAAGGGAAAGGGGACGGGAAAACGACTCGGTGAAGACACACCATTTGGCTAACATGAATGTAGAGTTCATGAAAAAAACTTTCAAGTGCAACTGACAGTTATTTTCAATGCGTAATACGTTATTTATTTTAATAATCCGTATTGGAGTGGAATTCATTTTTAAATTTTTTGGAAACATTTTATTTCTTTGTAAGTATATACGTTACCAAATCGCTCTCCGCTTATATCTTGTGGTCGTAATTGGCGTTATGACCTTTGCATCCTTTCGTTTTTTCTACAATTACATCTCATTTAAAGGCTAATAGTCAATATAAGAACTCTCAAAATATTACGTGTTCAGTCCTGGCTGCTGAACTTGAAAAGATTACTGATTTAGTTAGTACTCGCCACTCACGACTTTCTGAGATGGCTTTGGCTATAGGGGTCATAAGTGTCATAACACCTCAGTCGCCGTTTCAACAGATTTACTGCACATTTATCGGTGTGTTGATTGCATACATTGCATACTTCCTTAAGTCACCAACGATGAGTAAAAAAACATAACTGTTTGCTTGCCTGCACACTTGAACGACATTTTATTAGCTGGTTATCGGATCGGAGACTTCGGGTACACACGACAGCTCGTCAGGTTATACATTTTAACTGGGAAAACAACTTTTATTACGTAGGGCATAAAGGCGGCCTCAAGGTCAACATGTATAGTCTGAGGTGCCGTTGTGTGTACTATCCGAAATTTTACTGTCCGATAGTCCGATTTTTAGTTACATTACGTAAATATAGTGCTCAAACTGAGTACATAATGTATGGCATGCGACATGCCGCATCGGAGCGTGAAAAATCGGACTGTCGATGACGGTTGGTAAAATTCCGTGTAGTGCACAAGCGCCCTTTCTGAATGCTTCATTAGGACCGATTTTTTTATAGGACGTGTGCGTTGGTATAAGAAATACAAGTAAGTACAATGATTTATTTCAGGTGTAAAAAGTAGCATCCATATTTTAGGAGTCATTCACTCTTGAGTCTAGAATTAATTGGGTCTTAGTTCGCGTGACTATCAATGTCAATAGGAAAGAAACTGGCGATTGGTTCGTAACGACCCGCCTGCGATGATAATGGTCAACATATTCAATGAAGGTTTGTAAAGTGTTACGTCATGCGTGTACAGGCGCTACTCAGATTTGTTACAACTTAGTAGGTACTGTCGTGAGGAAGGCGAGAAATTATAAAAAATCTTTTCACTTTAAATTATTTATTTCACACACACACTGTCACGGCGTAGCCTAGAATGGTCGTCCACAAAACAAAATAGCGAACTGCCGATCGCATTCGAATTTAATTCAAAATCCATTATTCTTCTTTAGACTGTAACAAAAGAGTTACAGAACCCAAAAAGTTTGAATATGAGGCTAAGGCCTCACAGTACCGCTAAAGGTTTTAAGCAGTATTAAGTTATATAATTAAAATCGGTCATATGGTTAAGTCATGGCGGGGACTTTAAGCTCTTTTCTAGTTTAGGTCAAGTTATTATCTATGGTAAAGTTACCCGCCCCCGGTACCAACCCTATCTATCTCTATGCCCTTAAACTGCCAAAGTATTATTAACAGCTTATCAGAAGGAATTCACAGATATACTTGAGTATTTTTATATCAATTGCAGCAGTTTATGTCACTACCATGGTGTTTGCTTAATGCGAACAGTAAATAAATGACAGGTCATTAACAAATACAGTGTAATAAATACTTAATGTTTGTACCTTAAGAGTCATTTCACGTTGATGCACCTTGCAAGCCATACTGGCTTGGCAGTATATAGCATAACCTTTGCCTCTTACTTTCCAATGACCCGCAAATCGTATGCTAGTGATAAGAAAGACTTATCGATAAACGAGTGGTTTACCTACGCTTTTTAAAGGCACCTATAATTTGTTTCAATATACGAACTTTTATCTTCCACTTTTTGATTGATTTATTAATAAAAAAAAACTTTTGTCCTTGGTCAGGTGACACAAATATATTTTTAATACAGGTTAATGCAAATATATTTTTCTGGTCGTTTTAAATTGACATTTAATAAAATAACTAACACAAATCAAACTTAAACTTAGTTTTATCAAAGTAGGTACTTATTTGAATTAAATTATAAGTAGGTACATACTTATTTTGTAATTAAGGTTAAAATTAAATAGTACTTCAGTGTATCGTATCGCAATTATTATTAAGGCTTAAATTTTACGAGACACTGTAATAATGATATCCGCTAAGTACAGTCAACGGCACGTCAGATTATACATGTTTACCTTAAGGCCGCCTTTATGCCGTACGTAATAAAAGCTGTTTTCATAGTTCAACTGTTTAACCTAACGTGCTGTCCTGCGTACAAACTTACGAAAGTTAAAAAATCAATTCGATCTTCTTATTTTGGAATCGTTATGAAGAAACATAGTATCTGTAATACACTTTTCATAGATTATTTACCAGCGCGGAAGAGGCGTTATAATAGCTCATGGTCCGTTTGACGCATTTCGTGCAATTCTGCGCATTATGCCTTTTACTTTCAAATGACCTGAAACCAAACTCGAGTGGTGGAATCTTAGTAGCGACCTGAATGTGTACATCGACAGTATGATCGCAAAGATATGAGTGAAGGCGAATTAATGGTATTTTAAGAAAAATATGTAATATTCGATGTTTTATTCGCAATTAAAAATAAATTCTAAATATTTTTTGTTTCCATTGATCTTAAGATTAATGTAGATAATAATCAAAGTGTAATCGGTACATACTGTTATTGGTATGTGAAAGAAATAAAGGTAAGTAAATAAATGTATCGAAAGGTGTGTCGATATATTTTTGGAATTATCACATCACTTTTTTTCTATACGTCTTGTAGACGTTAGAATTATTATTATGTCACTTTCCTGTCTACGCCGAGAAGAATAATTATAGGAATGGCACAGTATTTAAAACATCTAGAATGCAAGATTTCGTCTTTTCATAAACCCGTTGGCTATTATTCAACTAATTATTGCTTCATACTTACTAGTTGTTGATAAAGATAAATCTTTCTGATATCGTCACTAGACAGGAAGTACTTACATCTGGTTCTAGAATCGACATCTTCAATAATAAAAAATACAAAGTTGCTTATGCGCTTTGGTCAACGACAAAAAAAAGAAACTGATGCAATGAGTCATTAAAAAACTTGTTGCTATTTTTTTACGTTACATATAAAATACTTTGAAAATAACAGCAGACTATAATAATAATACTTACTAAATGTATCTTTTTGCATCAACCACCATTCAGACGCTTGCCAACGTTTTTTTCAAATGATAAGTTTTTAAAAACTTCCTTAATTCAATCATCCTCTTTTTTTCTTACAAAAGTAATCTTTATATATTTTATTATTGAAGTGCCATCGCTCTGTTTCTATTAGGTGAACTTGACTTTTGGTCTTTAAACTTAAGTTATTTTTATGTTTCTAGAAAAAAAATTGGTCCTGATCAGTTGGATCTTTAGGCCGTTTGCACACCGTGCCGTCACCGAGCCATCATCGAGAACGAAATTACTTGTGGTCGATCTGCGTGACAGACGTGCAGTGGACAAGGTGTCCTAAGTTGCTTAACCACCGCCAACGCAGTTCAAATGTGCTAATTCCACTATTTCTCAAGTGATTTTTTTTTATTAAGTACATCTATTGTATTCTATTCTCTGTCGCGAAGGACCCCGAATAAGATAAGACTACATTTATTTTTATTATTTTTTCAATATTATTTTCGACTTGTAATAAACTGATGCCATACCTACATAAGACGAAAGCAATTGATTTGAAATTTTGAACAATGGCGAATCATAATTTTAATAGTTGAATAAAATATATAAAAAATATAAAATAAATGTTACAACATTACCAAATCATACTTATCAAACATATTTTACAATTTATGACAATAATAATTATTTTAAATTCTGTAAGCACAGCAGTCGGGCGAGAGAAGGTTGCATAAATAGTACCAGGGGTATTACAACCTCTTAAAACTTGCTAGGTTTATAAAATGCTATAGTTACATCTCTTTCTCGCTGTATAGCAAATAAAAGAGACGCATTGATAGCTATTTAGAAAACTGGCAAGTTTTAAGAGGTCTAATAAGTTTTCTAATATTATTTATCTTAGGTCTAATAAGGTTAATCAATCAAATCGAGATACTCAGGGAAGGGGGCCTCGGGATCGGGGTACTCAGGGAATAACCCATTTTAAACACATTCCAGAGTTTTTTTATTACTATTAAAATTTATTAATAATACATTCAAGTATCATGATGACTTCTTTAGTTTTTGTCAAGTAACTGGTAAGGTTGACGAAGTTTCTTCCTCGAGGAATAGGTAGCGGGAAATCTTTCGGAGGTAAAACAACATTTATAAAAGCGTAGTAGCCCTGGAATACAAAACATAAATTAGGAAAAGACGTTACTTACTATTATGGTATGTACTGTGGAGTTCGTATATGTTTCCGCACTGCGAGCAGGGCTCTATTTAACCCCCATTCCTATATTCGAGAAACGATTCGTTTTGGTTACGTGTGGTAGAATTTTGACACATTTACTATGGACTTAACGAACGTAAGCAATACGAATCGTTTTCGAATATAGGAATGAACGTGACAATTTGTCACCTGTCAGGACAATTTTATACCCATTGCTTCAACCTATTTGAAAATAGAACAAACTACTTATAGCTACACCGCAATGTTAACCAAATTGTCATAACACGACTCGGAAATTTTGACGTGTGTCAGAATTCAGTTCTTAAATAAAATAGACTGTACGTGTGATTGGTAGTTGTGCGTCCGCGGGCACTGTCAAAGTGATGTTTGTAAATACGGGTGTAATGGCCGAATACTCAAACGTCACTCAACTTTGAGAGGCTCTACAACATTGTCCAGGCGCATTAAATGTCAAAGTGCGACTGACAGCATGATGTTTGAGCGCCCCTCAAATTTGAGAATCGTTTCAGGATTCGGCCATAAGACTTACGGCTGGTTCCGGGCACAGCTCCAGGTTAATATTCGTATACGAGTATTTTGTAATGAAACCGACAAACCATTTAATTTTCATAAAATTGCAAAGTGGCATGGCCACTTTAATAGGCGTTAGAGTGCTTGGTCCTTTGTACGCAATTTCAAACTGCAAAAGCATCACCGGTTTAATAAATAAATCAGTCATCATTCATCTTACAAAAACTGTAGCTTTTTTCGGCAGGAGGGTTGTGGTGAAAGTTATTATATTGATGACTGGCTTTCGCCAGCGGCTTCGCTCGCGTTTGCCTGGGATAAAAAGTTACTTGTGTTACTTGCATACCTACTGATATTAGTTTTGTAGATCCAAATTTTGGTTCTCTATGTAAGTACATAAATAAAAAAAGAAAGACCTTCAAAAACCAGAAAAAAACGGCTTCATAAATAAACAGCTCTAAGAAGCAAGAAATAATATTAAAAACATAATTATATCAATTAAAAAAAAATACTATTGTAGTTGGGTTGGGATAGGGAAAGAGATTTTTTTTAATTTAAAAGACTTCATTAGAGGTTTTTTAAATTGACATTACATGATCATGTTTCAAATACACTTGTATTTATAGCTTTTTACAGCTGTTGTTTAATTTTGAAGCCATTTATGTTTTTATTTTGAAGGAAATTATTATAATGTAATTTAAAAGCTTTTTTAATTTCAACATTTTAGTGGTAATGCAAGCGTGTAAATATTTTTTTACTTTACATATTTATGGTACTATGCCCATTAACTCAATTTCCACTTTCACGTTGTTTGTTTTTAAGGAATTCCATTTTAACTTCGTAGTCCGTCTAGTCCAGAAGACCTTAGCTCGGTTTATTTTGGATTATCATAAACCTACCAATACCAATATTGGTATTAGTAGGTTTATGAAAATAGCTAGGCTATTCTATTCGCTATTACATATCCTTTTTGAGGAGTTCCCTTATGTATCTTCGAAACCCAAAGTCAAATGCCAATGAATTTTAGATATGACTATTCTTGAGGTATAACCCTTTTCAACAAAACAAGAGTCATCTAAATCGGTTAATGAACAAAGAAGCTTTATAAACTAGTACAGTGTTAGCCTAAAAAAATACAGTTATTTCAAGATTAAAAAAAATTGCATCTCGAAAAAAACTCAATCAAACAAAAAAATGTCGTCCATAAATGTCGAAGTTGTGCGCGAACAAAGTTAAAAAATATGTAAGTACAATCGAATTGAGTACCTTTTCTTTTTTATTAAGTCGGTTAAAAAATTAAAAGGATTGAAAACTAACATTTAACGCATCTTTGCACATCATATTTGAGATTGAAAAGAAACTTTCATTGCTTAGATTGCAGCCCAACGGTCTTCGATCATCTAACTCGAATAATAATTTAGATATCGAATCCATTACCAAAGGTTTTGTTCACCAGAAACTAAGAAAAGTTTATCAAAAAACCCAGGATATAGCACAGTACAACATATTAGTAAGTTGTTGGAAATTAAAGAAATTTAGGAAACCGTTATTGAATTGTATGTTGGTATATTTTTTTTTTGTAACAGCCTAAGCTTGAACCCTGTAAATTGATTCAGTAGAAATGAGCTAATTAAATAATGTTATTTATTTATGAATCTATGTTAATTGTAACATGTATGAATGTAATGTCTGGAAACGATATACATATTTGTAAATATCGATCCTTCTGATAAAGCTGATAAGTTTATTGAGCCCATTTTACTTGTCAGCTAAAAGACGTCATAATTAATAGGATAAAAGAATTAACGGTTTAAAAATGCTTATTGTGTGAGCGAATTGAATAAAGAGTTTTTCAATTTCAATTTTTCATTTGTAATTAAAAAAAATATTAATAAAAATACATTACAAAGTTACATAAAATTTAACTTTTTACTACTTTAATACGTGGTAAGTGGAGAGATCGTTTTCTTGCTCAAAGTGTATTTTTTCCAGTGGAACACGTAGTCTAACTTCTAATTAATTTAGAACAAAAAATATACTATCATGAATATCATTGTTACAAAAATTACATAAAAAATATGAGTTTTATTTCCTTTCTTTCTTGAATAATTTATTTGGAACATCACTAGCCACCGTCTGTCACCAATTTGCTAAATAACTGAAAGGGGTCGGATTATAGGCTAATATTTAAATTGGTGAAATATACTTCAACATTAAGCTTTACTAGGATATCTCGTACCCCTACGCCGCGCGTCACTTAGGGTGTAACGTCTCAAATAAAACATATTTGAAACGAAAATCTATAATATAAAAATGAATCGCAAAATGTGTTGCTAAGTGCATAACTCAAAAAAGGCCTGGACCAATTTGGCCAATTCTTTTTTTTAAATGTTCGTTGAAGTTCAAGGATGGTTTTTACGGCAAGAAAAATTCGAATAACTGCCGGAAAAACCTTTAAAACAGCCTTTTTCTCTTTCCCATACAAACGTTTTTTAACTAAAACGTAGAGTCAATTTGAGCTTTATTACTATTGTTTAAAGTTCATATTAAATTACAAGCACTCACGGTTGTTTCAGGAGAATTTTTTGCCCCGACTATAAAATATGTAGGAACAAAAAACTGTCACATTACAAGTCTTTTTGACAGGACGAAGTCTGTCGGGTCCGCTAGTACAAAAATAAAATTAAGTTAAATTCAAGTCACAATTTATATTTGAAGTGCCATCTAGCTTCGAATCGATATAATAAAAAAATAACTACCAAAACAGCACATAGTACTGCTTTTGAAAACCTCGTAGCTACATCTATTAGATTAATTTTTAAACAACATACAATTGAGCTACTTTTTTACGTATTTATTTTATAAAATAGCTTCTACCAAACCGATGACAATCTCTAAAGTACCTCTTTCCTAACAAAAAAATATTGAATGAAATCGGACTAGACGTTAATGAATTACAACTAAGTACACATTTTGACTTTCATCCCCTCTGCCAAGGGGACCGTGCTGAATTACGGGATAAAAACTATCCCTTGTTCTACCTTGTAGTATAAATTCAAACCATCATAAGTTTCATTTGAATTCATTCAGTAGTTTCGGAGTGATGCGCAGCCGTAATACAGACAGACACAAATGAAAAAAAAGTATTGACTACAACATCGATAATATAAAAATTTTCAAAATATCTTTAATGTACAGAATTGGACCTGTTACAGTTTTATCATGTATATAGATATAAATACTCACTGTGACATTATTTCCCCATGGCTGCATCGTAGTGCCAGTAATGTTAGTTTTATATATGTCTCCTCGCCGAGTTCTGGCGGTGTAAGCTTTAAGATTTGTGATATACTTAGGATTGGAATATAGGACCTTTGCTCTTTCATTGGTAAATTTATCCTTAAAAGTAAAATCAAGTTTATGAATTTAACTTCACTGGCAAATCTACATAGTCAAGTATTGTATGAACTACCTATTCTGTGATAATTGAAACCTTTCAAGAATAACTAAAATAAACTTACTGCACTAGAGGTACAACAAAAATAAGTTATAATCGTAATCCAAATACACAATTTCTGCCCCCTCCGAAGGTCGGCCATATTGCCGCCTGCGCAACTCATGACAATAGCAATATTACCAGCCCAACTACATTATTTCATGCGCATTTAAACACAAATTGATGCTCATTTAATACCCTGATTATAGATAATTAATTAATATGTTCGATAGCTACTTGGTAGCATAATTGGTCAGTGCATTGGGCCGGAATCCCAGTGGTGCGGGCTCGAGTCCCGTCTAAGGTGCTACGGGTGTGTCGATTTATTCGAATATATTATTTGTCTTAATATATCCATTTATCTTCTATCACAATGTCATACACAGCATTTGAACGACCGTTCGCACTTGAACAATATTTTTTACATTTGAATTAATGCGAGCCCGTTTTTTCCATGGTGAGTTCATGAAGAATCCACTGAAAAACAAAGTTTCCTAATTTTTGAATGCTGATGAATATATTTTTTTTATTTTAAGTAAAATAATCCTCAAGTATTCCCAAATCCTTCAATAGGTAATATGACAGTTTTCTTCAATTAACTATGTGACAATAGTCATCTTTTCCATAGTGATCGCATTTGAATGCCGACCTTCACCAATTTCATCATAAGACATACAAGAAAACGATTACATTCTGCATTAACAATGCTTTACGATACTCAAATAAGGTGCTAGCTTTTCTAAAAGCATTTAGAAATGAAGCAGTGCATGAAAATTTGCAGAGAAAGCGAAATTTCAAAATCGTAAAATATCGCCACCCTTAAATCTTTTCGCGTAAATTTCATTTTTGCTACGGGTGACGAACTTCGCATTGTGATATAAAACAAATAACTCGCGACTTCCAGACAATTCTTATTTTAATTTCATGAAAAAGTTCTTAAGACTTTAAAAACATAACATTCTATATTCAAATATTTGTGAGTTGCCAGATACGAAAACTTTTAGAGTGCCCTATGTAAGCATGATCTGCTTCTATCTCCAGGATTGGCTCCAGACACAACTCCTCATGGATCCATTGTATAAACATGAAATTTTGTAAACATTTAACTTTGATTACCCGCTTTAAATTGCACTATTACCTGGCCACCCAGGTTTAGCTCCCGACGAGAAACTCCTAAACGATCAATAGCACAGATATTAAATTTAGTAGGTACTTCGACATCATTCATTTTTAATGCTGGGGCAAGGGCATTCCTTATAGGTGGATATAAAGAGGATGGGCCATAACCCACCACGCGGGCCCAATGCGGATTGGTGGGTGTTAATGACTGCAAATGCAGCCGGGACCAACGGCTTAACGTGCCTTCCAAATTACGGAGGAATTAGATATAGTAAATTTTTGGTCACCCATCCCATGACCGACCTTTGCGAAAGTTGCTTAACCTCCGCAATCGCAGGGCCAGGCGCTGAACCACTGCACTACCGAGCTCCTCTCGGTAGGTACTTATACGCTTTTAATTATGGTAGCCCGTGCTAAGTATCACCATGACACGCCTGCTGCACTCAGGGTTGGCTCCTGGATAAGAAAACTGCTCAACGATCAACAGCATCGACAGGAAATTTTGCATATGCGTTTAATTATGATAGCATGTTCTAAGTGCAAAACAAACTTAATAAATATGTTTTCATATTTTTAGAGCATTACTCGTTGTTAAATTTTTTTTTTAACAATTAACTTAATGTCTGAACTTGCTGGGTTGAGTAGAGTTACGTCGAAAGTAGTATTAGTATCCAAATTAAACAACATATCCTTATTTTATTTGGTGGTCATTTAGTTTTTTTTGTATACAAATGAGAACAAAGTCAAAAAAAGTTTATTGCGATAGGACCAATTTTAGCATTGTAACTGCATCAATTTACTTAGTAGTATGTCAATTTTTTATATTGCTATAACATCGCGATTGGTAACTTAGTTCCATTATCAAGTTAAAAAGTGACAATAAAAACGTTGCTTTCATAAATTTGACGGCTCCCCAGCATCAAAGTTTTTTTGTTGCAATAGCAATATTTTTTTCTCAGTGTAGGCATTACAAATCTCTATTTATCTTCGCTCTTTCATTTGTATATTTATCCTTAAAAGTAAAATCAAGTTTACGAAGCTCTTTTTTTATAAAGTTTGGATAGGTATTTTTGTTATTATTATATTACAACAGCAGTTATTGCAATAACTACTTATTGTCTACGTTGTCAAGTATTGTTTTACTATTCCGTGAATAAACTTACCGCATAACAGGTGAACCAAAAATAAGTTATCGTCGTGATCCAAACACAAAATTTCTGCCTCCTCCGAAGATTGCTGCCTGCGCAACTCGTGAGAATGCAACTTGACTACTTTAGTAAATGCAAATTAAAAACAAATAGATTCTCTATTAATACTCTAAATTACAGATAATAGTATGGTTATTATATCATCATTATCGCAGCGTTTAAATTATCCGCTTTCGGACATAGGCCTCCTCTATGTATATCTTTCCATGATTGTCTCTCTCGCGCCACACGCATTCAATTTGGGCCAGCGTGCTGCCTGAGAAGTGGTCCACCCAGGCGGCGTAGTGGCTGGGGTCTCTGCCAGGCGTGTTTGACCATGGTCGCCACTCCGACATTTTCCTTGTGTACCAAACTCGATCCATCTTGGCTATGTGATCCGCCCATTTCCATTTCTGCCCAGTTATCGAGACATCAACGTCTCTGACTGTAGTCATCCGCCGAATACGTTCTTTAAAGTTCAAAGTTCAAAGTTCAAAATTTTTATTGCACTTTTCATGTTGTGGGTACATAGATATTACAAAAAAGAGATTCAAACATGAAACCCTGCAAGGGCACAGCAACAATGAAAAATTATATCTTTATAAATACTTATATAAGAATATTTTTTAGGTAGTAAGTAGTTTTACAAACATAATATTGTTATTTTCTAAATCTTGATACATCTAATAGAAAAACTAAACTCAACATGGTTAAAAATTTAAATTAAATTAAAACAAATTTTTAAACTTACTACCTAACATATTTTTTTTTTTATTTTTATTGTTATGATATTTTTATTGTAACAAACTTAATTTCTTACCTATCTATCTATTTACATTATTATCATTACATTCTAAAAACTCTTGCAGTGAATAAAAACATTTATCTGTTAGATATTTTTTCAACATTAATTTAAATTTATTTAAGTTTTTTTCATCAATAATGTTACGGGGTAACTTATTATAAATTTTCACACACATGGATAAGGGGCCACTTCTAAACATTTCAAATTTGCAGGTTGGTTGAGCTAGCTTATTTTGTGGTCTTAGGTTTTGTGGACGGTAGTGTTGTGGAAAGAATTCAGGGTGTTTTTTGACAAATTCACAGGCAGCATAGATATATAGGGATGGTAATGTCAATATATTAAATTTTGTGAAGTACGGTTTGCAGCTATCCATAACACATAAATTTCCCAATATTCTTATGCATCTTTTTTGTAGTCTAAATAGTTTAATAACTTCCGTACTATTTCCCCACAACAATATGCCATAGGTTAGCCAGGAATGTGCGTAAGCATAATAAGCACTTTTTGCTGATTCTATATTTGTTAATTTTTTTAGTTCGTTTAATGCATAAGAAAATCTTGATAACTTAATGGCAACCTTATTGATATGTTCTTTCCAGTTTGTATTTGAATCTATGTTTATTCCTAAAAAAGGATAATGATCTACTTGTTCTAGTTTTGTGTTATTAAATTTAAAATTAATATTTAATGGGTTTCTTTGGTGAGGTCTGAATTCTAATATTTTTGTTTTTTTGAAGTTAATCAGCAAGTTATGTTCATTCAACCATTCATTTACTTTCGACAATGTGTTATGTATTGTATTATTAATATCACGATTTTGGTCGTTTTCAAAGGGAATTACAATAGATATGTCATCTGCGAACAAGGAGCAAGGTACATTGATGACATTTAGGAATACGGTCGAGCAATGTTATTCCTAACATTGCTCTTTTCATTGCCTTCTGTGACTCGTAGGTTTTCTGTAGAATTCTTTGTTAACCTCCCGTCTGCCAACAAACCCGCAGCGGGCCACAAAAAAAGTGAGGCGTCTGCTACAGACCAGCAGCGGGTCGCGAATTCCCGCTCATTTTAAAGCCAGATAATTTTCTTAATACTGCTCAGATCCTTGTCAAATTTAAACAGAGTTTTCGTTGTGCGTCATGCGCGGCGCATGCCTCGCAAAGTCTGAATCCGGTTTAAGAATTCACGGTTCAAAAGTGATCCGGTTCGTTAAGGCTTTCGTAGGGATATGGATCCAACACGTAGAAGCCATGTCTTATTATTATCATAGGTAATTATTGTTTTACTTTCTTCCACTGCGTATTTATCGTTAAATTGCTCTTTTAGGGCTTGATAATATTTATTACGGTAGCTTAAACCCCATTAGGATGTAAATTTCCTACTCTGTGTTGATTTAGGTTTATTTTGATCAAATTCTAATATCCATAATGCAGTCCAAAAAAAACCTACTAAAATACCTTCACATTTGACAAAAATAAACCTTTAAAACTTTCTTACTTTCGACGACCTCCGTGGTCGAGTGGTTTTTTACACTGGTTTTCAAGGTGTCGCTATCTCTGAGGTCCCGGGTTCGATTCCCGCTTAGGTCAATTTAAAAAACGAACATAACCCATTTTTCTATATTGGCTCAGGTCTGGGTGTCTGCGATTTCAATAACACAATTGTGCTTTAGCTACTTACTTTCGAATCGGAGCAATGTATGTGATGTTGTCAAATATTTATTATTTATTTATTTATTTATTGTCTGAGTACAAACTAAAGTTTTTCAAATGTTCAGGTATTTCGGTAGGTTTGAATGCATATATCATTTTGGCGCTGTACCTTATGAGAATCTTCTTAACTTTTAATGTAACCTTTTAAATAAAACTGTAAACCATTAAAAGTTTGCGAAGACGTTAGACTGTAACGCTAATGTGTGTGAGTTTCGCGTGTCATCATTATACTTCTGGGTTTAAGTATTGTTTGATATATTATTGATTAAAATTCGCACTTTTCAACTTCATTAGATAGGTACTTTACATTGACGATCTTATATCGTAAAAGCTACAAATACTACGAGCGTTATTGGGTTAAGGCCTACTTGCGGTAACATTTACTAAATCTCGATTTTGTTAAACCTAGATGTAGCCCTTATGAAACTGTCAAATGTCTATTTAAACATTTGACATATTCGTATGAGTAAAGTCTAGGTTTTACAAAATCGAGATTTAGTAAATGTTGCTGCAAGTGGACCTAAGTTTCTTTGTTACATATATTCTGTGTTAATACTTACAATAATTTGAAATCCACTAAAATTGCAAAATGTACTTCGTACCCTTCAACCAATTAATAATAACAAATAAATAAATATTTGATAACATCACATACATTGCTCCGATTCCCAAGTAAGTAGCTAAAGCACTTGTGTTATGGAAATCAGAGACAACGGTGGTATCACAAACACCCAGAACTGAGCCAATATAAAAAAAAAATTGTTTTCTAAATTGACCCAACCGGGTATCGAACCCGGACCTCAAAGATGGCGATCTTCTTATTTTGGAATGATTATGAAGAAACATAGTATCTGTAATAAACTTTTCATAGATTATTTACTAGCGCGGACAAACAAAAAAAGAATCATCGAAATCGGTTCATAAACAAAAAAGTTATACCTTCAGATCTCTGTAATTTTTTTAGGGGACCACACACAAACTATTTTCTTTCGAATAAAAAAAGAATAATTGAAATCGGTTGACAACTGGTGAAGTTATGTTAAAACATACATTAAAAAAAAAACTTGATAGCCTCCTCCTTTTTTGAAGTCGTTTAATAAATTAAGAGGCATTCAAAATACATCCAAAAATTGCGATATATAGCATTTCTAACGAAGTACGGACCCTAAAACACAATAAATAAATAAATAATAAATATTTGACAACATCACATTCATTGCTCCAATTCCAAAGTAAGTAGCTAGAGCGCTTGTGTTATGGAAATCAGAGAGAACGGTGGTTCACAAACACCCAGACCTGAGACAATATAGAAAAGTTTGTTTTCTAAATTGACCCAACCGGGGATCGAACCAAGGACCTCAAAGATGGCGATCTTCTTATTTTGGAATCATTATGAAGAAACATAGTATCTGTAATACACTTTTCATAGATTATTTACTAGCGCGGAAGAGGCGTTATAAGCTCATGGTCCGTTTGACGCATTTCGTGCAATTCTGCACATTATGCCTTTTACTTTCAAATGACCTGAAACCAAACTCGAGTGGTGGAATCTTAGTAGCGACCTGAATGTGTACATCGACAGTATGATCGCAAAGATATGAGTGAAGGCGAATTAATGGTATTTTAAGAATAAGATGTAGTATTCGATGTTTTATTCGCAATTAAAAATAAATTCTAAATATATTTTGTTTCCATTGATCTTAAGATTAATGTAGTTGATAATCAAAGTGTAATCGGTACATACTGTTATTGGTATGTGAAAGAAATAAAGGTAAGTAAATAAATGTATCGAAAAGTGTGTCGATATATTTTTGGAATTATCACATCACTTTTTTTCTATACGTCTTGTAGACGTTAGAATTATTATTATGTCACTTTCCTGTCTACGCCGAGAAGAATAATTATAGGAATGGCACAGTATTTAAAACATCTAGAATGCAAGATTTCGTCTTTTCATAAACCCGTTGGCTATTGATATATCATTCATAGATAAATCTTTCTGATATCGTCACTAGACATGAAGTACTTACATCTGGTTCTAGACTCGACATCTTCAAATAGTAAAAAATACAAAGTCGCTTATGCGCTTTGGTCAACGACAAAAAAAAGCAACTGATGCAATGAGTCATTAAAAAACTTGTTGCTATTTTTTTACGTTACATATAAAATACGTTGAAAATAACAGCAGACTATAATAGTAATACTTACTAAATGTATCTTTTTGCATCAACCACCATTCAGACGCTTGCCAACGTTTTTTTAAATGATAAGTTTTTAACAACTTCCTTAATTCAATCATCCTCTTTTTTTCTTACAAAAGTAATCTTTATTTATTTTATTATTGAAGTGCCATCGCTATGTTTCTATTAGGTGAACTTGACTTTTGGTCTTTTAACTTAAGTTATTTTTATGTTTCTAGAAAAAACATTGGTTCTGATCAGGTGGATCCTCAGGCCGTTTGTACACCGTGCCGTCACCGAGCCATCATCGAGAACGAAATTACTTGTGGTCGATGTGCTTGACAGACGTGCAGTGGACAAGGTGTCCTAAGTTGCTTAACCACCGCCAACGCAGTTCAAATGTGCTAATTCCACTATTTCTCAAGTGATTTTTTTTTATTACATCTATTCTATTCTATTCACTGTCGCGGAGGACCCCGAATAAGATAAGACTACATTTATTTTTATTATTTTTTCAATATTATTTTCGACTTGTAATAAACTGATGGCATACCTACATAAGACGAAAGCAATTGATTTGAAATTTTGAACAATGTCGAATCATAATTTTAATAGTTGAATAAAATGTATAAAAAATATAAAATAAATGTTACAACATTACCAAATCATACTTATCAAACATATTTTACAATTTATGACAATAATAATTATTTTAAATTCTGTAAGCACAGCAGTCGGGCGAGAGAAGGTTGCATAAATAGTACCAGGGGTATTACAACCTCTTAAAACTTGCTAGGTTTATAAAATGCTATAGTTACATCTCTTTCTCGCTGTATAGCAAATAAAAGAGACGCATTGATAGCTATTTAGAAAACTGGCAAGTTTTAAGAGGTCTAATAAGGTAAATCAATCAAATCGGGGTACTCAGGGAAGGGGGCCTCGGGATCGGGGTACTCAGGGAATAACCCATTTCAAACACATTCCAGAGTTTATTTATCGGTCTTTATTACTATTAAAGTTTATTCACAATACTTTCAAGTATCATGATGATTTCTTTAGTTTTTGTCAAGTAACAGGTAACGTTGACGAAGTTTCTTCCTCGAGGAATAGGCAGCGGGAAATCTTTCGGAGGTAAAACAAAATTTATAAAAGCGTAGTAGCCCTGGAATACAAAACATAAATTAGGAAAAGACGTTACTTACTATTATGGTATGTACTGTGGAGTTCGTATATGTTGCCGCACTG
The DNA here is from genome assembly GCA_963556745.1 of Catoptria pinella. Taxonomy (NCBI): domain Eukaryota; kingdom Metazoa; phylum Arthropoda; class Insecta; order Lepidoptera; family Crambidae; genus Catoptria; species Catoptria pinella. The sequence continues at coordinate 11,802,610 of OY750774.1, read as the reverse complement.
CGAGCAGGGCCCTATTTAACCGCCAATTTTAACACATTTACTATGGACTTAACGTCAAAATATATCAGTAAGCAAAACGAATCGTTTTCGAATATAGGAATAAACGTTACAATTTGTCACCTGTCATGACAATTTTATACCCATTGCTTCAACCTATTTGAAAATAGAACAAACTACTTATAGCTACACCGCAATGTTAACCAAATTGTCATAACACGACTCGGAAATTTTGACGTGTGTCAGAATTCAATTCTTAAATAAAATAGACTGTACGTGTGATTGGTAGTTGTGCGTCCGCGGGCACTGTCAAAGTGATGTTTGTAAATACGGGTGTAATGGCCGAATACTCAAACGTCACTCAACTTTGAGAGGCTCTACAACATTGTCCAGGCGCATTAAATGTCAAAGTGCGACTGACAGCATGATGTTTGAGCGCCCCTCAAATTTGAGAATCGTTTCAGTATTCGGCCATTAGACTTACGGCTGGTTCCGGGCACAGCTCCGGGTTAAAATTCGTATTCGAGTGTTTTGTAAGGAAACCGGCAACCCATTTAACTTTCAAAGAATTGCAAAGTGGCATGGCCACTTTAATAGGCGTTACAGTGCTTGGTCCTTTGTACGCAACTCCACACTGCAAAAGCATCACCGGTTTAATAAATAAATCAGTCATCATTCATCTTACAAAAACTGTAGCTTTTTTCGGCAGGAGGGTTGTGGTGAAAGTTATTATATTGATGACTGGCTTTCGCCAGCGGCTCCGCTCGCGTTTGCCTGGGATAAAAAGTTACTTGTGTTACTTGCATACCTACTGATATTAGTTTTGTAGATCCAAATTTTGGTTCTCTATGTAAGAACATAAATAAAAAAAGAAAAACCTTCAAAAACCTGAAAAAAAACGGCTTCATAAATAAACAGCTCTAAGAAGCAAGAAATAATATTAAAAACATAATTATATCAATTTTAAAAAAATACTATTGTAGTTGGGTGTTAGGGAAAGAGATTTTTTTTTATTCAAAAGACTTCATTAGAGGTTTTTTTATATTGACATTACATGATCATGTTTCAAATATTATTTATTGCTTTTTACAGCAGTTGTTTAATTTTGAAGCCATTTATGTTTTTATTTTGAAGGAAATTATTATAATGTAATTTAAAATCTTTTTAATTTCAACATTTTAGTGGTAATGCAAGCGTATAAATATTTTTTTTACTTTACATATTTTCAATGGTACAATGCCCATTAACTCAATTTCCACTTTTTCGTTGTTTGTTTTTAAGGAATTATTTCAAGATTAAAAAAATGGCATCTCGAAAAAAAGTCAATCAAACAAAAAAAAGTCGTTCATAAATGTCGAAGTTATGCGTGAGCAAAGTTAAAAATATAAGTACAATCGAATTGAGTACCTTCTCTTTTTTATTAAGTCGGTTAAAAATTAAAAGGACCGAAAACTAACATTTAACGCATCTTTGCACATCATATTTGAGATTGAAAAGAAACTTTCATTGCTTAGATTGCAGCCCAACGGTCTTCGATCATCTAACTCGAATAATAATTTAGATATCGAATCCAATAACAAAGGTTTTGTTCACCAGAAAAATCTAAGAAAAGTATATCAAAAACCCAGGATATATCACAGTACAACATATTAGTAAGTTGTTGGAAATTAAAGAAATTTAGAAAACGGTTATTGAATTGTATGTTGGTATATGTTTTTTTTTGTAACAGCCTAAGCTTGAACCCTGTAAATTGATTCAGTAGAAATGAGCTAATTAAATAATGTTATTTAGTTATGAATCTATGTTAATTGTAACATGTATGAATGTAATGTCTGGAAATATAATATATACATATTTGTAAATATCGATCCTTCTGATAAAGCTTTTTTTCGGCGGTAGAAGTGAAAAACGTGAACATCGTGTTGCATATAAAATTTATTTAAAAAATACTTGCATATGTAAAAAAGTAATAATTTCACTAAAATCTAACTCTCTGTAGTTCAAAGTATACCACCTAGTGTTATCCAGTATTTATGTCCACTATTTAGTGTTTCACTGCACTGTCCTGTCTAACACCTACATATCGCACTCTCTAAGACAACTCCACAATGGCCAACATCGCAGCAGTACTGGAGACGCAGCATGCTCTTGAAGCAAAATTATTCAAGAAAATGAGTGAGCTTGAAAATAAATAGAAGTCAACACCTCCACAAGCTGAGAGCTCACATACTCGCTTGCGTGAAGAGCTTCAAGAATTTAAGTCCCAAATGCTTTCGGTCCTGCAAATACTGCGTGTTCAAATATCCAGTCTTTGCAAGTCTATTGATGACATCGAGATGAGGCATCGCAGAAAGTATATCCTCATAAGCGGCATTCCGGAGAGCAACAACAGCGACTTAGCACAGTTTGTTGTCAACCTGCTCAACAGCAAGTGGTCCTTAAATGTTCCAGCAGAGAAGCTTGCAGCCTGTCATCGCCTTGGCGGTGTCACGGAGGGAAGGTGTCGTCCTGTGTTGGTCCGCTTTACTGAGCGCTCCCTAAAGGTAGCGGTCTGGAGCAAGAAAACTGCGTTCAAAGGCTCTCCTCACAGCATCTCCGAGTTCCTGACACGCCAACGTAAAGCAGTTTTTATCGATGCTCGTAAAAGGTTTGGCATCAGGAAGTACTGGACGATGGAAGGGAATGTCATACTGAAGCTGAAGGATGGCTCTAAGCAGTGGTTATTTACAGCGGAGGACCTCTCAGCGATTCCTGTCTCCGAGGACGAACCACAACCCACAAAAGAGCCGACCTCTGCGGCACCGCCAAGTTCTCCTGAGTCGCGGTCCAGATCAAGACGCACGGCCAAGCCCAAAAAGTAATATTTAATTATTTTTTTCGATAAGTTAAATCGTATTACAACTGTACTGTCACTTTTTGGATTCATCTTAGCTCTTTTATTTTAGTTTTGTCATGCATAACTTGATATTGCTTTTCAATCCTATTGTTGTAAATTGTATCACTTGGTTTGGTTGAACTACCGTAAGTTTTTTTCACATTCTACGATAGGAAGGAATTTTAATCATTTATCACTTCAACTTCAACTTCAACTTTATGGTGATGAATGGCTGCGTCTCGTTTTACGTGACGATTCTGCGAATGTCCGAGTTAAAAGACACAGTGGATTACGATACGATACTGTTCGGTTTTTAGTCAAACTGTACGGTTTTTGAACGATATTCTGAGAACTCTGCGGACAAATACAACACCAACATAACAAGACAAGACTCCACCACAGAATACATTGACTCCACAACTACACAACACAACATTAAATTAATATAAGCGGGGGATGGGGAGGCGGGGGGGGGAGATTTTACAGTTTTATTTTATTTTGTTTGAGGAATTTGCACAGAATGTACACAATGGATGTGTGAACCTGAGTTAGTAGAAATTTTATATTAATAGGACGACTAACATTTTTGGTTAGAATGTCGTACAGTGGGGTGGTAATTTTCGGGCAGTCGAAAAATATATGTTCGAGGGTTCCTTCATCCAGTCCACATTCACAGAGAGAGCTGTCCTTAACTCTAATTTTAGCCAAAAACGAAGGGGTGCATACATGGCCTAGTCTTAAACGAATAATTGTGGATGCTACATTCTTTGGGATAGATTTATGGCGATAGAACCAGGGTTTAGTTGGGATATCGGGTTGTAGAGATCCATAGTGTCCACCTTTAATTTCCAGGGATCTTCTGTATGTATTGTACCAATTCCTTTTCATTTTGGATTCAGAGCCAAAGCATAGGTCTCGCGCATAGCATTCATTGCGGTATTCTGTTCCACATGTGATGGCATTTTTAGCGTACATATCCGCGAGTTCATTACCTTCGATTCCTTTATGCCCTGGAATCCAAGCTAAGACAACCTCTATGTTTGATCTGGAGCATTGTAACAGGGCTTCTCTAATTTTAAGGGAAATACTGAAGTTATGCCTAGCATTGAAAGGTGGTTTTGCTATGTCTTGGAGGCAACTGAGGAAATCGGATAAAATAACTGACTTATTTAAGCTGTGGGACTGAACATATAAAACAGCCTCGAGAATAGCCAAGGCTTCTCCCGTGTTAACACTGAGAAAGGGGGGACATTTAAAATTAAGGACAATCCTGTACTTAGGCAGCCAAATTGCTATACCTACATTTCCATCCTCCTCCAGTTTGGATGCGTCTGTAAATAAGGTGAACCAACCTTCCCAATTTTGACATAAGATGTCTTGGAAAATTTTATTGGCATCGGGAGTGCTTTTTGTTAAACCGAAATTTAGTTGGATGTTGGGTTGGAATATCAGGGCTTCAAAGGGGACCTCAAATAGAGCGTTACGAGGCAATTTCGATATCGTAGCTGGGAGATCAGAGAGATTCTTAAAACTTTTTATCAAAGGAGGGGATTCTTTATGAGTCCAGTATGGGGATGAATTTATAAGATTGTTTAAATTTTGCAGTTTGCTTAAAAAATTTTGGTTTGAGTATTGAGATATATTAATAAAATATCTATCGCACATCATTTGACGTCTAAGGCTCAATGGAGGGTCGAGGCACTCGACTTGAAGAGCATTCAATGGGGACGATCTCATAGCCCCTGCAATGATCCGTAGACACTTTGACTGGATTAGAGTAAGTTTGTTCAGTGCGGTTTTGTTGCACGGTTCCAATATGAAGCTTCCATAGTCAAAGTGGCTTCGAACAACCGCATTATATAACAACTTTTGACTGGTCGGATGAGACCCCCAATGCACACCTGACAGAGATCTTAGAATATTGACGTTTTTATCCGCCTTTCTGCAGATGTAATCCAAGTGTGGCACGCCTGTCATTCTAGAGTCAAAAATCACACCCAAAAATTTACAATTACTGACGATCTCAATTGGCTGTCCACTTAGAGAAATATCAGGGTTCGGGATGGATCTTTTACGTGTAAAGACAATTGCTTTGGACTTTGCTGGTGATAAGGATAAGCCATGGTCGGAGAGCCAATTGGCCAAGTAGTATAAGGCCGAGTTGATTCTTGATTTTGCCTCTTCGGGGTCCTTGGAAATAGCATATAGGGCTATATCGTCTGCATACTGTAGGATGCTGCAAAAACTGGATACAGTTCTGTCAAGGTCGTACGTGTAGAGGTTGTAAAGTAAGGGACTCAGCACCGAACCTTGTGGAAGACCCTTCCAGATTAATCTCGGCGGCTGCAGCTCCCCGTTAACCCGTAGTTTGACTGTTCTAGACATGAGCAGGTTACATATGAAATTGATCAACCTCACTGGAAGACTCAGATGGTGCAATTTCTGCCTGAGCAGAGGAAGTTGGACATTATCATATGCAGAGGTCACATCCAGGAAGACGCCGACTACTGAGGAATTCTCAGAGAAAGCGCGGCGGATATCTGTAGAAAGTATGCTTAAACTATCCAGGGTGCCCATGCCTCTCCTAAAGCCAAACTGATGCTTGGATAGGATGTTCTTACTCTCGACGATCCATTCCAATCTGTTTTTCACTAAATGTTCAAAGATTTTACATAGGGTGGATGATAAAGCTATAGGGCGATATGAGGAGGAATCTTTAGGATTCTTCCCCGGTTTCAAAATTGGAATCACGATTTGTGTTTTCCAGGAATTAGGAGGTTGCCCATTAATGAAGATGTTGTTATATATGTCTAGTAAAATCTTCTTAGCCCTGTCAGATAAGTGTGTAATAAAAGAGTATGGAATCCCGTCTATGCCCGGGGCGCTATCCTTCAAACCGTCAAGAGCACTGTAGAACTCTGCAAAGGAGAAAGGGGAGTCCATAGAGTCAGACGAAATGGGTTGTGGATAAGTGGGAGATGAGTTCTCACAAGGAACAGATGGGGGTGCAAGCTTATCATAGAATTCGGGTAGCCAGGAGTCAATCTCATTGGAGGAGGGACATGTAGTATCTACTGATCTGCGGAATGAGTTAATTTTTTTCCAGATGGTGGAGGCTAGAGTGCGACGAGATAAGGACTCACAAAAGTTGTGCCATCCGAGAGCTTTTTTCTTACAGAGAACACGTTTTGATTTTGCAGTGGTTTTTTGGTAATTTAAATAATTTGACATAATACTCGGGTCTCTTGCGAAATCTTGCTCAGCCTCGTTGCGTAGTTTGACTTCAGAGGTGCATTCAGCGTCCCACCATGGAGGAGATGAAATAAACCTACGTGCGGAGTTTTTCACCGGAATCGTCTCATCCGCTGCTTCAGTTAAAGTAGATATAAACAAATTGTACATTTCAATGTAGTTATTATCGTGAATAGTATGGAATAGATCTAATTTTGAGTCTACGCTAGCTGCAAACATTTCCCAGTCAGCTTGTTTCGTTTTATATTTTAAGAGGGGAGGGATGTCAGTTTTTTGCGGGGATGGCCAGTCGAGAGTGGATAGGATGGGGATATGGTCACTGCCATGTGTAAGGGTCATAATTTTCCAGGTTAAACGAGAAAATAATTCGGGGGAGGCTAAAGTGAGGTCGACACAACTTTTCCTTTGGCCCGGGGCAACTCTACGTGTTTCAGATCCGTCGTTGCATATGCAAAGATTTAGGTCGTCGACAAATTCTAACAGGAAAGCAGAGTTCGCACAACTATGCTTGGAGCCCCAAAGAGGATGATGACAATTAAAGTCACCAAGGATAAGTTTACGCCCATTAACGCGGGATATAATATTTTTAATGTCTAAAATTATATTGGGATTGGGATGAGGAATGTAAATAGAAATAAAAGATATGTTCATAGCTTCCAAACCAACAATTTGGAAGTCATCGGAATGGGGAGGGAAATCAATTTGGGAAAAGGGAATATTTCTCTGAATCAGGATAGCTGAACCACCCTTTGCATCGCCTCTGTCGTCCCGGAGACAAGCATATCCCGGAATCCTAAAAGGGGTTCCCGGTTTAAGCCATGTCTCCGAAACGGCAAAGACAGCTGGTTTGTATTTGTGTAAAAGGAATAATAAATCTTTCTTTTTATGCCTGATGCTCTTGCAGTTCCATTGCATTAGCTTGGCCATTTTTATTTAAAGATGAAAGAAATACTTCCAGTAGGGATAAGACATGGGGCGGTATGGCATCGCTGAATTTTTCCAATATATTCACTAGTGTGGATATCATCAGTTCTATGAGATTATCGTTAGGCGAGGGAGAGTTTGACCGTTGGTGCGGGCAAGTGAGCCCACAGCCATTAGGCATAGAGGAGGTGGGGGTGCGAGTGATATCGCGAGCTTCAGCATCGTAGAAACGAGGAGTGGATGGACGGGGCGCTCTTGGAATCATTAAAGTTTTCTTATAAGAATGTGAGGGGGTATTTAATGATTTAAAAGGGCTCCAACTTTGGGTCTGGGGAATATTTGGCCGGGGTTGATTTGGAGACGGAGGGAAAGCATTTGCTTTCTCTACATATGTTGGCCGTGATGCGCGGAAGCGTTGGGAGGCATCCGTAAAACTAATATTTTCCTCCGACATAACCAGTTTGATGGCTTTTTGGCGAGAGTGTTCTGGGCATTTGGGGTCGGTGGCTTTATGATTGCCTCTGCATAGTAGACACGTCGACTGGGAATCTGTTACTGAGCAAGAGGTACCAGAATGATTTTGACAGCATTTATAGCACCTAGCGGTTGATCTGCACTGCTCAGTAACGTGACCGAACCTGCAGCACTTCCAGCATTGGATGGTTGGTAATTTATAAGTTTCGACATTTAAAGCCATATGAAAACAATATTTTTTTTCTGGTAGTTTTTGACCCTGGAAAGTAATGACGACAGTTGTAGTTGGGGTTCAGAAAACTGCTCCGTCCCTACTATTTTTCTTGTTCAGTCGCCTCATTTTGATTACTGGTCCACAGTTACGGGCATAGGAGATGCCCTGGAACAGCTCTTCCAATGTCCATTCCGTGGGGATACCACGTACGACACCCATTCGCGATACATGAAATTTTGGGATCTGACAATCAAAGGAATCACCCAAGGGATTGTTGCTGATAAATTTGTTTGCCATTTCAGCAGAGTTAAATTCAATATTAACTTTGTTACGACCAACAGATGTGATACCACCATTAACAATACCCTGGACATTCCTTTTGTGAAGGAGATGAGCCAACTTTAGAGTTCGCAAAGTAAGTCCTGTTGACGGGTCAAGTTCTTTCCGCGAGATATGGACAATGAAGGGGCTATTGTCCTCTGAGGTGTATGTAAGCGGGGAGTCTCCCTCAAACTCGGGGTTTACATAGGTGTTTTGTATGGATTCGGATGGTTTGGTATTTCTCTTGGCCAAAATAGCCTCAGAATCGCTTACTGGTGCAGGACGCTTTAAAGAAGTAGGACCATCCGTATCCATTTTTTGAGTTATAACTGGTGTAAATAATGGTTGGGAGCCATCTCTTACCAAGTCAAAAGAAGGCTCCCCGCCTCCCCCCCCCGTCAGGGGGCTCCTCATCCGACATCTTCTAGTCACTCAATAATTTTGATGAATGTATGTAAACACTTACCTTAATATATTGTTAGTAACACAAATAACAAAAAAGACAACACAAATGTTCAAAAACTCTATGGATAAAGCAAAGAATTTACGATATTCACGCGAGCACGTGTGTCAATCAACACCGAACCCGACCGATCTTCCATTATCTATCACTTTTTTTTTCGTCTCGTTAGCTTGTCAATGTCAATCGGTCAGTCAAGACAGCCGACCGACAGTATTGTTTTATGGCTCTGGCCTCCTGTCATTTGGCACTAATGTTGGAGTTACACGGTCCACTTTATCAACATTATTGTAATTTCATTATCAAAATTATTTTTATTATTATTACATTTGCGCTTTCAATCTAAACATTTTCACATCACAAATCATTAATATGCGGCGTGTAGCTCCGGTATTGGGGTTTTTGTGTTTTTTTTTGTCTTATCTTAGTGTCTTTTCTTGTCAACCGGCAGGACAGTGTAAATGAGAATTAAGTACCTATTTTATTTATATTTGTTATTATTTATTTTTTATATTAATATTACATACCAATTATTATTTATAATGTCACTTATGACCGAGTCCGATGATGATTCTTTTCACACTGCCCATGACATAAGCTCTTCATCATCCCTCAATGATTTGTCCGATTCTGAGCCGGAAACATTGGGCTCCTTATTACATAACTCCCTCAACTGCAATCCATATTCCTTCAATGTTTGTCACCTTAATGCTCAAAGCATTCCTTCTAGTTATTCTGACCTACTTGACACTTTCTATGCGCCCACTTTTCATGCCATTCTGATTTCTGAAAGTTGGCTCAAACCGTGCCTTCCTTCATTATCATACTCTCTTCCTGGCTATATCTTGATACGTAACGATCGAACTGGTAAGGGTGGCGGTGGTGTTGCCATCTACTTGCGTAGCGATATTCTACTCTGGAACGGTTTCCCTGATTCTATCAGAAGGGCTCCCAGGAAGTTTTCTTTTAAGAAACAAGCTCATGCACATTTATTGGAGGGCTTATGCCCGTGATGTGAGAAGGTCAATGTCAACACTTTTCTAAACTTGGTATTTGGTGTGTATGTATATATATATATATATATATATATATAGTTTCTATATATTATATTAATATTATATAAAATTATGTAGACATGTATTTAATGGTGTGTATTTATGTAATATATTTGTATTGTATGCATGTAAATATTAGTTTTCTTTGTTTGTGCCGCATTCGTGTCTATCTGTTTACTGTTGGTTGACTGGTAGAGAATGCTTTTAGCATTAAGTCCGCCATTTGTACCTTACTTTGTGTATTTGTACAATAAAGATTTATAAAATAAAAATAAATGAATAAATAAAGCTGATAAGTTTTTTGCGCCCATTTTTCTTGTCAGCTAAAAGACGTCATAATGAATAGGATAAAAGAATTAAGGATTTAAAAAATGCTTATTATGTGAGCGAATTGAATAAAGAGTTTTTCAATTTTAATTTTTCATTTGTAATTAAACAAAATATTAATAAAAATACATTACAAAGTTACATAAAAATGAACTTTTTACCACTTTAATACGTAGTAAGTGGAGAGATCGTTTTCTTGCTAAAAGTGTGTTTTTTCCAGTGGAACACGTAGTCTAACTTCTAATTAATTTAGAACAAAAAATATACTATCATGAATATCATTATTACAAAAATTACATAAAAATATGAGTTTTATTTCCTTTCTTTCTTGAACAATTTATTTGGAACATCACTAGCAACCGTCTGTCACCAATTTGCTAGATAACTGAAAGGGGTCGGATTATAGGCTAATATTTAAGTTGATGAAATATACTTCAACATTAAGCTTTACCAGGATATCTCGTACTCCTACGCCGCGCCCCACTTAGTGTGTAACGTCTCAAATAAAACGAAAATGCAAAAATAAAATTAAGTTAAATTCAAGTCACAATTTATATTAGAAGTGCCATCTAGCTTCGAATCGATATAATAAAAAAATAACTACCAAAACAGCACATAGGTAGTACTGCTATTGAAAACCTCGTAGCGACATCTATTACATTAATTTTTAAACAACATACAATTGAGCTACTTTTTAACGTATTTATTTTATAAAATAGTTTCTACCAAACCGATGACCTTGAAATATTTACGGGACAATCTCTAAAGTACCTCTTTCCTAACAAAAAAATATTGAATGAAATCGGACTAGACGTTAATGAATTACAACTAAGTACACATTTTGACTTTCATCCCCTCTGCCAAGGAGACCGTGCTGAATTACGGGATAAAAACTATCCCTTGTTCTACCTTGTAGTATAAATTCAAACCATGATAAGTTTCATTTGAATTCATTCAGTAGTTTCGGAGTGATGCGCAGCCGTAATACAGACAGACACAAATGAAAAAAAAGTATTGACTACAACATCGATAATATAAAAATTTTCAAAATATCTTTAATGTACAGAATTGGACCTGTTACAGTTTTATTATATATATAGATATAAATACTCACTGTGACATTATTTCCCCATGAGTGCATCGAAGTGCCAGTAATGTTAGTTTTATATATGTCTCCTCGCCGAGTTCTGGTGGTGTAAGCTTTAAGATTTGTGATATACTTAGGATTGGAATATAGGACCTTTGCTCTTTCATTGGTAAATTTATCCTTAAAAGTAAAATCAAGTTTATGAATTTAACTTCACTGGCAAATCTACATAGTCAAGTATTGTATGAACTACCTATTCTGTGATAATTGAAACCTTTCAAGAATAACTAAAATAAACTTACTGCACTAGAGGTACAACAAAAATAAGTTATAATCGTAATCCAAATACACAATTTCTGCCCCCTCCGAAGGTCGGCCATATTGCCGCCTGCGCAACTCATGACAATAGCAATATTACCAGCCCAACTACATTATTTCATGCCCATTTAAACACAAATTGATGCTCATTTAATACCCTGATTATAGATAATTAATTAATATGTTCGATAGCTACTTGGTAGCATAATTGGTCAGTGCATTGGGCCGGAATCCCAGTGGTGCGGGCTCGAGTCCCGTCTAAGGTGCTACGGGTGTGTCGATTTATTCGAATATATTATTTGTCTCAATATATCCATATTTTATCTTCTATCACAATGTCATACACAGCATTTGAACGACCGTTCGCACTTGAACAATATTTTTTACATTTGAATTAATGCGAGCCCGTTTTATCCATGGTGAGTTCATGAAGAATCCACTGAAAAACAAAGTTTCCTAATTTTTGAATGCTGATGAATATATTTTTTTTATTTTAAGTAAAATAATCCTCAAGTATTCCCGAATCCTTCAATAGGTAATATGACAGTTTTCTTCAATTAACTATGTGACAATAGTCATCTTTTCCATAGTGATCGCATTTGAATGCCGACCTTCACCAATTTCATCATAAGACATACAAGAAAACGATTTTCATGAAAAAGTTCTTAAGACTTTAAAAACATAACATTCTATATTCAAATATTTGTGAGTTGCCAGATACGAAAACTTTTAGAGTGCCCTATGTAAGCATGATCTGCTTCTATCTCCAGGATTGGCTCCAGACACAACTCCTCATGGATCCATTGTATAAACATGAAATTTTGTAAACATTTAACTTTGATTACCCGCTTAAAATTGCACCATTACCTGGCCACCCAGGTTTAGCTCCCGACGAGAAACTCCTAAACGATCAATAGCACAGATATTAAATTTAGTAGGTACTTCGACATCATTCATTTTTAAGGGCATTCCTTGTAGGTGGATAAGGAGGATGGGCCATAACCCACCACGCGGGCCCAATGCAAATTGGTGGGTGTTAATGACTGCAAATGCAGCCGGGACCAACGGCTTAACGTGCCTTCCAAATTACGGAGGAATTAGATATAGTAAATTTTTGGTCACCCATCCCATGACCGACCTTTGCGAAAGTTGCTTAACCTCCGCAATCGCAGGGCCAGGCGCTGAACCACTGCACTACCGAGCTTCTCTCCTCAGTAGGTACTTATACGCTTTGGTTGCCCGTGCTAAGTATCACCATGACACGCCTGCTGCACTCAGGGTTGGCTCCTGGATAAGAAAACTGCTCAACGATCAACAGCATCGACAGGAAATTTTGCATATGCGTTTAATTATGATAGCATGTTCTAAGTGCAAAACAAACTAAATAAATATGTTTTCATATTTTTAGAGCATTACTCGTTGTTAAAATTTTTTTTTAACAATTAACTTAATGTCTTAACTTGCTGGGTTGAGTAGAGCTACGTCGAAAGTAGTATTAGTATCCAAATTAAACAACACATCCTTATTTTATTTGGTGGTCATTTAGTTTTTTTGTATACAAATGAGAACAAAGTCAAAAAAAAAGTTTATTGCGATAGGACATATTTTAGCATTGTAACTGCATCAATTTACTTAGCTAGTATGTCAATTTTTTATATTCCATTATCAAGTTAAAAAGTGACAATAAAAACGTTGCTTTCATAACTATACACCTTTGACGGCTCCCCAGCATCAAAGTTTTTTGTTGCAATAGCAATATTTTTTCTCAGTGTAGACATTACAAATCTCTACTTATCTTCGCTCTTTCATTTGTATAATTATCCTTAAAAGTAAAATCAAGTTTACGAAGCTCTTTTTTTATAAAGTTTGGATAGGTATTTTTGTTATTATTATATTACAACAGCAGTTAATGCAATAACTACTTATTGTCTACGTTGTCAAGTATTGTTTTACTATTCCGTGAATGAACTTACCGCATAACAAGCGAACCAAAAATAAGTTATCGTCGTGATCCAAACACAAAATTTCTGCCTCCTCCGAAGATTGCTGCCTGCGCAACTCGTGAGAATGCAACTTGACTACTTTAGTAAATGCAAATTAAAAACAAATAGATTCTCTATTAATACTCTGAATTACAGATAATAGTATGATTATTATATCATTATTATCGCAGCGTTTAAATTATCCGCTTTCGGACATAAGCCTCCTCTATGTATATCTTTCCATGATTGTCTCTCTCGCGCCACACGCATTCAATTTGGGCCAGCGTGCTGCCTGAGAAGTGGTCCACCCAGGCGGCGTAGTGGCTGGGGCCTCTGCCAGGCGTGTTTGACCATGGTCGCCACTCCGACATTTTCCTTGTGTACCAAACTCGATCCATCCTGGCTATGTGATCCGCTCATTTCCATTTCTGCCCAGTTATCGAGACATCAACGTCTCTGACTGTAGTCATCCGCCGAATACGTTCTTTAGGAATACGGTCGAGCAATGTTATTCCTAACATTGCTCTTTTCATTGCCTTCTGTGACTCGTAGGTTTTCTGTAGAATTCTTTGTTAACCTCCCGTCTGCCAACAAACCCGCAGCGGGCCACAAAAAAAGTGAGGCGTCTGCTACAGACCAGCAGCGGGTCGCGAATTCCCGCTCATTTTAAAGCCAGATAATTTTCTTAATACTGCTCAGATCCTTGTCAAATTTAAACAGAGTTTTCGTTGTGCGTCATGCGCGGCGCATGCCTCGCAAAGTCTGAATCCGGTTTAAGAATTCACGGTTCAAAAGTGATCCGGTTCGTTAAGGCTTTCGTAGGGATATGGATCCAACACGTAGAAGCCATGTCTTATTATTATCATAGGTAATTATTGTTTTACTTTCTTCCACTGCGTATTTATCGTTAAATTGCTCTTTTAGGGCTTGATAATATTTATTACGGTAGCTTAAACCCCATTAGGATGTAAATTTCCTACTCTGTGTTGATTTAGGTTTATTTTGATCAAATTCTAATATCCATAATGCAGTCCAAAAAAAACCTACTAAAATACCTTCACATTTGACAAAAATAAACCTTTAAAACTTTCTTACTTTCGACGACCTCCGTGGTCGAGTGGTTTTTTCACTGGTTTTCAAGGTGTCGCCATCTCTGAGGTCCCGGCTTCGATTCCCGCTTAGGTCAATTTAAAAAACGAACATAACCCATTTTTCTATATTGGCTCAGGTCTGGGTGTCTGCGATTTCCATAACACAATTGTGCTTTAGCTACTTACTTTCGAATCGGAGCAATGTATGTGATGTTGTCAAATATTTATTATTTATTTATTTATTTATTGTCTGAGTACAAACTAAAGTTTTTCTAAATTTCAGGTATTTCGGTAGGTTTGAATGCATATATCATTTTGGCGCTGTACCTTATGAGAATCTTCTTAACTTTTAATGTAACCTTTTAAATAAAACTGTAAACCATTAAAAGTTTGCGAAGACGTTAGACTGTAACGCTAATGTGTGTGAGTTTCGCGTGTCATCATTATACTTCTGGGTTTAATTATTATATAATATTATTGATTAAAATTCGCACTTTTCAACTTCATTAGGTAGGTACTTTACATTGACGATCTTATATCGTAAAAGCTACAAATACTACGAGCGTTATTGGGTTAAGGCCCACATGCGGTAACATTTACTAAATCTCGATTTTGTTAAACCTAGATGTAGCCCTTATGAAACTGACAAATTTCTATTTAAAAATTTGACATATTCGTATGAGTAAAGCCTAGGCTTTACAAAATCGAGATTTAGTAAATGTTGCTGCAAGTGGACCTAAGTTTCTTTGTTACATATATTCTGTGTTAATACTTACAATAATTTGAAATCCACTAAAATTGCATAATGTACTTCGTACCCTTCAACCAATTAATAATAACAAATAAATAAATATTTGATAACATCACATACATTGCTCCGATTCCCAAGTAAGTAGCTAAAGCACTTGTGTTATGGAAATCAGAGACAACGGTGGTAATAGTATCACAAACACCCAGACCTGAGACAATATAGAAAAGTTTGTTTTCTAAATTGACCCAACCGGGGATCGAACCAAGGACCTCAAAGATGGCGATATGCGAAGATATGAGTGAAGGCGAATTAATGGTATTTTAAGAAAAAGATGTAATATTCGATGTTTTATTCGCAATTAAAAATAAATTCTAAATATTTTTTGTTTCCATTGATCTTAAGATTAATGTAGTTGATAATCAAAGTGTAATCGGTACATACTGTTATTGGTATGTGAAAGAAATAAAGGTAAGTAAATAAATGTATCGAAAAGTGTGTCGATATATTTTTGGAATTATCACATCACTTTTTTTCTATACGTCTTGTAGACGTTAGAATTATTATTATGTCACTTTCCTGTCTACGCCGAGAAGAATAATTATAGGAATGGCACAGTGTTTAAAACATCTAGAATGCAAGATTTCGTCTTTTCATAAACCCGTTGGCTATTATTCAACTAATTATTGCTTCATACTTACTAGTTGTTGATAAAGATAAATCTTTCTGATATCGTCACTAGACATGAAGTACTTACATCTGGTTCTAGACTCGACATCTTCAAATAGTAAAAAATACAAAGTCGCTTATGCGCTTTGGTCAACGACAAAAAAAAGCAACTGATGCAATGAGTCATTAAAAAACTTGATGCTATTTTTTTACGTTACATATAAAATACTTTGAAAATAACAGCAGACTATAATAATAATTTTTACTAAATGTTTCTTTTTGCATCAACCACCATTCAGACGCTAGCCAACGTTTTTTTCAAATGATAAGTTTTTAAAAACTTCCTTAATTCAATCATCCTCTTTTATTCTTACATAAGTAATCTTTATTTATTTTATTATTGAAGTGCCATCGCTATGTTTCTATTAGGTGAACTTGACTTTTGGTCTTTAAACTTAAGCTATTTTTATGTTTCTAGAAAAAAAATTGGTCCTGATCAGTTGGATCTTTAGGCCGTTTGTACACCGTGCCGTCACCGAGCCATCATCGAGAACGAAATTACTTGTGGTCGATCTGCGTGACAGACGTGCAGTGGACAAGGTGTCCTAAGTTGCTTAACGCCAACGCAGTTCAAATGTGCTAATTCCACTATTTCTCAAGTGATTTTTTTTTATTACATCTATTGTATTCTATTCTCTGTCGCGAAGGACCCCGAATAAGATAAGACTACATTTATTTTTATTATTTTTTCAATATTATTTTCGACTTGTAATAAACTGATGCCATACCTACATAAGACGAAAGCAATTGATTTGAAATTTTGAACAATGGCGAATCATAATTTTTATAGTTGAATAAAATGTATAAAAAATTTAAAATAAATGTTACAACATTACCAAATCATACTTATCAAACATATTTTACAATTTATGACAATAATAATTATTTTAAATTCTGTAAGCACAGCAGTCGGGCGAAAGAAGGTTGCATAAATAGTACCAGGGGTATTACAACCTCTTAAAACTTGCTAGGTTTATAAAATGCTATAGTTACATCTCTTTCTCGCTGTATAGCAAATAAAAGAGACGCATTGATAGCTATTTAGAAAACTGGCAAGTTTTAAGAGGTCTAATAAGTTTTCTAATATTATTTATCTTAGGTCTAATAAGGTTAATCAATCAAATCGAGATACTCAGGGAAGGGGGCCTCGGGATCGGGGTACTCAGGGAATAACCCATTTTAAACACATTCCAGAGTTTTTTTATTACTATTAAAATTTATTAATAATACATTCAAGTATCATGATGATTTCTTTAGTTTTTGTCAAGTAACAGGTAACGTTGACGAAGTATCTTCCTTGAGGAATAGGCAGCGGAAAATCTTTCGGAGGTAAAACAACATTTATAAAAGCGTAGTAGCCCTAGAATACAAAACATAAATTAGGAAAAGACGTTACTTAATATTATGGTATGTACTGTGGAGTTCGTATATGTTTCCGCACTGCGAGCAGGGCCCTATTTAACCCCCATTCCTATATTCGAGAAACGATTCGTTTTGGTTACGCGTGGTAGAATTTTGACACATTTACTATGGACTTAACGTCAAAATACTACCATCCGTAAGCAAAACGAATCGTTTTCGATTATAGAAATGAACGTGACAATTTGTCACCTGTCATGACAATTTTATACCCATTGCTTCAACCTATTTGAAAATAAAACAAACTACTTATAGCTACACCGCAATGTTAACCAAATTGTCATAACACGACTCGGAAATTTTGACGTGTGTCAGAATTCAGATCTTATTTAAAATAGACTGTACGTGTGATTGGTAGTTGTGCGTCCGCGGGCACTGTCAAAGTGATGTTTGTAAATACGGGTGTAATGGCCGAATACTCAAACGTCACTCAACTTTGAGAGGCTCTACAACATTGTCCAGGCGCATTAAATGTCAAAGTGCGACTGACAGCATGATGTTTGAGCGCCCCTCAAAGAGCATCATGTGCTTTTGGCATACCTCCTGTCCGCCATTTTGAAAAAAGTCGGTTTAGGAGGCTTGTGATGAAAGTAATGCCAATGGATAGAATAAATCATTACAAACAAAAAGTAATAAGTAAAAAAATCTCGTAAGTGATATACTTTCCGAGATATTTGAGTTTAAAGTTGAAAAACAAGATAAGTATTTTTTAGATCAATCGATAGAATAACTGGAGCACACTTCGTCAGCTGAGTCATGGACGCTTCCTACATACATAAAATAGCTTAACAACAATCTGCATAGACATAACCACTAAATCCAGAATATGATTTTGTTTATCAAATTCAAACTCGAATATCTCAGTAAGTATATCACTTGCGAGATTTTTTTCTTATTACTTTTTGTTTGTAATGACTTATTCTATTATTAATGCAGAAAATGACAGATTTTGTTTTTCAGCTTCAAACTCAAATATCTCAGTAAGTATATCACTTACGAGATTTTTTTACTTATTACTTTTTGTTTGTAATTACTTATTCTATCGATTGACACCACTTTTAGCACAGGCTTCCAAAGTCGACTTTTTTCAAAATGGCGGACAGGTAGGTATGCCAGTCTTCATACATAAATGACCGATGGCTTTTGAGAATCGTTTCAGTATTCGGCCATTAGACTTACGGCTGGTTCCGGGCACAGCTCCGGGTTAAAATTCGTATTCGAGTATTTTGTAAGGAAACTGACAGCCCATTTAATTTTCATAAAATTGCAAATTGGCATAGCCACTTTAATAGGCGTTAGAATGCTTGGTCCTTTGTACGCAATTTCAAACTGCAAAAGCATCACCGGTTTAATAAATAAATCAGTCATCATTCATCTTACAAAAACTGTAGCTTTTTTCGGCAGGAGGGTTGTGGTGAAAGTTAATATATTGATGACTGGCTTTCGCCAGCGGCTTCGCTCGCGTTTGCCTGGGATAAAAAGTTACTTGTGTTACTTACATACCTACAGATATTAGTTTTGTAGATCCAAATTTTGGTTCTCTATGTAAGTACATAATAAAAAAAAGAAAAACCTTCAAAAACCTGAAAAAAAATGGCTTCATAAATAAACAGCTCTAAGAAGCAAGAAATAATATTAAAAACATAATTATATCAATTTAAAAAAAATACTATTGTAGTTGGGTGATAGGGAAAGAGATTTTTTTTTATTCAAAAGACTTCATTAGAGGTTTTTTAAATTGACATTACATGATCATGTTTCAAATATTATTTATTGCTTTTTACAGCTGTTGTTTAATTTTGAAGCCAATTATGTTTTTATTTTGAAGGAAATTATTATAACGTAATTTAAAAGCTTTTTTAATTTCAACATTTTAGTGGTAATGCAAGCGTGTAAATATTTTTTTTTACTTTACATATTTATGGTACAATGCCCATTAACTCAATTTCCACTTTCACGTTGTTTGTTTTTAAGGAATTCCATTTTAACTTCGTAGTCCGTCTAGTCCAGCAGTCGTAGACCTTAGCTCGGTTTATTTTGGATTGTCATAAACCTACCAATACCACTATTGGTATTAGTAGGTTAGTAAGTTGTTGGAAATTAAAGAAATTTAGGAAACGGCTATTGAATTGTATGTTGGTATATATATTTTTTTGTAACAGCCTAGACTGAACTTTAAATTTTGAATTAAGCTTGAACCCTGTAAATTGATTCAGTAGAAATGAGCTAATTAAATAATGTTATTTATTTATGAATCTAAACGATATACATATTTGTAAATATCGATCCTTCTGATAAAGCTGATAAGTTTATTGCGCCCATTTTTCTTGTCAGCTAAAAGACGTCATAATTAATAGGATAAAAGAATTAACGATTTAAAAATGCTTATTGTGTGAGCGAATTGAATAAAGAGTTTTTCAATTTAAATTTTTCATTTGTAATTAAACTAAATATTAATAAAAATACATTACAAAGTTACATAAAAATGAACTTTTTACCACTTTAATACGTAGTAAGTGGAGAAATCGTTTTCTTGCTCAAAGTGTAGTAGTCTAACTTCTAATTAATTTAGAACAAAAAATATACTAACTCATGAATATCATTGTTACAAAAATTACATAAAAAATATGAGTTTTATTTCCTTTCTTTCTTGAATAATTTATTTGGAACATCACTAGCCACCGTCTGTCACCAATTTGCTAAATAACTGAAAGGGGTCGGATTATAGGCTAATATTTAAATTGGTGAAATATACTTCAACATTAAGCTTTACTAGGATATCTCGCACCCCTACGCCGCGCGCCACTTAGGGTGTAACGTCTCAAATAAAAGATATTTGAAACGAAAATACAAAAATAAAATTAAGTTAAATTCAAGTCACAATTTATATTTGAAGTGCCATCTAGCTTCGAATCGATATAATAAAAAAATAACTACCAAAACAGCACATAGTACTGCTTTTGATAACCTCGTAGCGATGTCTATTAGATTAATTTTTAAACAACATACAATTGAGCTACTTTTTAACGTATTTATTTTATAAAATAGTTTCTACCAAACCGATGACCTTGAAATATTTACGGGACAATCTCTAAAGTACATCTTTCCTAACAAAAAAATATTGAATGAAATCGGACTAGACGTTAATGAATTACTACTAAGTACACATTTTGACTTTCATCCCCTCTGCCAAGGGGACCGTGCTGAATTACGGGATAAAAACTACCCCTTGTTCTACCTTGTAGTATAAATTCAAACCATGATAAGTTTCATTTGAATTCATTCAGTAGTTTCGGAGTGATGCGCAGCCGTAATACAGACAGACACAAATGAAAAAAAAGTATTGACTACAACATCGATTATATAAAAATTTTCAAAATATCTTTAATGTACAGAATTGGACCTGTTACAGTTTTATTATATAAATAGATATAAATACTCACTGTGACATTATTTCCCCATGAGTGCATCAAAGTGCCAGTAATGTTAGTTTTATATATGTCTCCTCGCCGAGTTCTGGCGGTGTAAGCTCTAAGATTTGTGATATACTTAGGATTGGAATATAGGACCTTTGCTCTTTCATTGGTAAATTTATCCTTAAAAGTAAAATCAAGTTTATGAATTCAGCTTCACTGGCAAATCTACATAGTCAAGTATTGTATGAACTACCTATTCTGTGATAATTCAAACTGTTCAAGAATAACTAAAATAAACTTACTGCACTAGAGGTACAACAAAAATAAGTTATAATCGTAATCCAAATACACAATTTCTGCCCCCTCCAAAGGTCGACCATATTGCCGCCTGCGCAACTCATGACAATAGCAATATTACCAGCCCAACTACATTATTTCATGCACATTTAAACACAAATTGATGCTCATTTAATACCCTGATTATAGATAATTAATTAATATGTTCGATAGCTACTTGGTAGCATAATTGGTCAGTGCATTGGGCCGGAATCCCAGTGGTGCGGGCTCGAGTCCCGTCTAAGGTGCTACGGGTGTGTCGATTTATTCGAATATATTATTTGTCTCAATATATCCATGTTTTATCTTCTATCACAATGTCATACACAGCATTTGAACGACCGTTCGCACTTGAACAATATTTTTTACATTTGAATTAATGCGAGCCCGTTTTATCCATGGTGAGTTCATGAAGAATCCACTGAAAAACAAAGTTTCCTAATTTTTGAATGCTGATGAATATATTTTTTTTATTTTAAGTAAAATAATCCTCAAGTATTCCCGAATTTTTCAATAGGTAATATGACAGTTTTCTTCAATTAACCATGTGACAATAGTCATCCTTTCCATAGTGATCGCATTTGAACTTCACCAATCTCATCATAAGACATACAATAAAACGATTACATTCTGCATTACCAATGCTTTACGATACTCAAATAAGGTGCTAGCTTTTCTAAAAGCATTTAGAAATGAAGCAGTGCCTGAAAATTTGCAGAGAAAGCGAAATTTCAAAATCATAAAATATCGCCACCCTTAAATCTTTTCGCGTAAATTTCATTTTTGCTACGGGCGACGAACTTCGCATTGTGATTTAAAACAAATAACTCGCGACTTCCAGACAATTCTTATTTTAATTTCATGAAAAAGTTCTTAAGACTTTAAAAACATAACATTCTATATTCAAATATTTGTGAGTTGCCAGATACGAAAACTTTTAGAGTGCCCTAGTAAGCATGATCTGCTTCTATCTCCAGGATTGGCTCCAGACACAAATCCTCATGGATCCATTGTATAAACATGAAATTTTGTAAACATTTAACTTTGATTACCCGCTTAAAATTGCACCATTACCTGGCCACCCAGGTTTAGCTCCCGACGAGAAACTCCTAAACGATCAATAGCACAGATATTAAATTTAGTAGGTACTTCGACATCATTCATTTTTAAGGGCATTCCTTGTAGGTGGATAAGGAGGATGGGCCATAACCCACCATGCGGGCCCAATGCGGATTGGTGGGTGTTAATGACTGCAAATGCAGCCGGGACCAACGGCTTAACGTGCCTTCCAAATTACGGAGGAATTAGATATAGTAATTTTTTGGTCACCCATCCCATGACCGACCTTTGCGAAAGTTGCTTAACCTCCGCAATCGCAGGGCCAGGCGCTGAACCACTGCACTACCGAGCTCCTCTCGGTAGGTACTTATACGCTTTTAATTATGGTAGCCCGTGCTAAGTATCACCATGACACGCCTGCTGCACTCAGGGTTGGCTCCTGGATAAGAAAACTGCTCAACGATCAACAGCATCGACAGGAAATTTTGCATATGCGTTTAATTATGATAGCATGTTCTAAGTGCAAAACAAACTAAATAAATATGTTTTCATATTTTTAGAGCATTACTCGTTGTTAAAATTTTTTTTTAACAATTAACTTAATGTCTTAACTTGCTGGGTTGAGTAGAGCTACGTCGAAAGTAGTATTAGTATCCAAATTAAACAACATATCCTTATTTTATTTGGTGGTCATTTAGTTTTTTTGTATACAAATGAGAACAAAGTCAAAAAAAGTTTATTGCGATAGGACCAATTTTAGCATTGTAACTGCATCAATTTACTTAGTAGTATGTCAATTTTTTATATTGCTATAACATCGCGATTGGTAACTTAGTTCCATTATCAAGTTAAAAAGTGACAATAAAAACGTTGCTTTCATAACTATACACCTTTGACGGCTCCCCAGCATCAAAGTTTTTTTGTTGCAATAGCAATATTTTTTTCTCAGTGTAGGCATTACAAATCTCTATTTATCTTCGCTCTTTCATTTGTATATTTATCCTTAAAAGTAAAATCAAGTTTACGAAGCTCTTTTTTTATAAAGTTTGGATAGGTATTTTTGTTATTATTATATTACAACAGCAGTTATTGCAATAACTACTTATTGTCTACGTTGTCAAGTATTGTTTTACTATTCCGTGAATGAACTTACCGCATAACAAGCGAACCAAAAATAAGTTATCGTCGTGATCCAAACACAAAATTTCTGCCTCCTCCGAAGATTGCTGCCTGCGCAACTCGTGAGAATGCAACTTGACTACTTTAGTAAAAGCAAATTAAAAACAAATAGATTCTCTATTAATACTCTGAATTATAATTATTATTAATAGTATGATTATTATATCATTATTATCGCAGCGTTTAAATTATCCGCTTTCGGACATAGGCCTCCTCTATGTAAATCTTTCCATGATTGTCTCTCTCGCGCCACACGCATTCAATTTGGGCCAGCGTGCTGCCTGAGAAGTGGTCCACCCAGGCGGCGTAGAGGCTGGGGCCTCTGCCAGGCGTGTTTGACCATGGTCGCCACTCCAACATTTTCCTTGTGTACCAAACTCGATCCATCCTGGCTATGTGATCCGCCCATTTCCATTTCTGCCCAGTTATCGAGACATCAACGTCTCTGACTGTAGTCATCCGCCGAATACGTTTGTTAGTAATACGGTCGAGCAATGTTATTCCTAACAACTCTTTTCATTGCCCTTTGTGCTACTCGTAGGTTTTTTGTAGAATTCTTTGTAAACCTCCCGTCTGCCAACAAACCCGCAGCGGGTCACAAAAAAAGTGAGGCGTCTGCTACAGACCAGCAGCGAGTCGCGAATTCCCGCTCATTTTAAAGCCAGATAATTTTCTTAATACTGCTCAGATCCTTGTCAAAAAATAGAGTTTTCGTTGTGCGTCATGCGCGGCGCATGCCTCGCAAAGTCTGAATCCGGTTTAAGAATTCACGGTTCAAAAGTGATCCGCTTCGTTAAGGCTTTCGTAGGGATATGGATCCAACACGTAGAAGCCATGTCTTATTATTATCATAGGTAATTATTGTTTTACTTTCTTCCACTACGTGTTTATCGTTAAATTGCTCTTTTAGGGCTTGATAATATTTATTACGATAGCTTAAACCCCATTAGGATGTAAATTTCCTACTCTGTGTTGATATAGGTTTATTTTGATCAAATTCTAATATCCATAATGCAGTCCAAAAAAAACCTACCAAAATACCTTCACATTTGACAAAAATAAACCTTTAAAACTTTCTTTCTTTCGACGACCTCCGTGGTCGAGTGGTTTTTTACACTGGTTTTCAAGGTGATTGGGTCAATTTAAAAAAACGAACATAACCCATTTTTCTATATTGGCTCAGGTCTGGGTGTTTGCGATTTCCATAACACAAGTGCTTTAGCTACTTACTTTCGAATCGGAGCAATGTATGTGATGTTGTCAAATATTTATTATTTATTTATTTATTTATTGTCTGAGTACAAACTAAAGTTTTTCAAATGTTCAGGTATTTCGGTAGGATATCATTTTGGCGCTGTACCTTATGAGAATCTTCTTAACTTTTAATGTAACCTTTTAAATAAAACTGTAAACCATTAAAAGTTTCCGAAGACGATAGACTGTAACGCTAATGTGTGTGAGTTTCGCGTGTCATCATTATACTTCTGGGTTTAATTATTATATAATATTATTGATTAAAATTCGCACTTTTCAACTTCATTAGTTTACATTGACGATCTTATATCGTAAAAGCTACAAATAATACGAGCGTTATTAGGTTAAGGCCTACTTGCGGTAACATTTACTAAATCTCGATTTTGTTAAACCTAGATGTAGCCCTTATGAAACTGTCAAATGTCTATTTAAACATTTGACATATTCGTATGAGTAAAGTCTAGGTTTAACAAAATCGAGATTTAGTAAATGTTGCTGTAAGTGGACCTAAGTTTCTTTGTTACATATATTCTGTGTTAATACTTACAATAATTTGAAATCCACTAAAATTGCAAAATGTGCTTCGTGCCCTTCAACCAATTAATAATAACAAAAAAATAAATATTTGATAACATCACATACATTGCTCCGATTCCAAAGTAAGTAGCTAAAGCACTTGTGTTATGGAAATCAGAGACAACGGTGGTATCACAAACACCCAGACCTGAGCCAATATAAAAAAAATCGTTTTCTAAATTGAACCAACCGGGGATCGAACCCAGGACCTCAGAGATGGCAACACCTTGAAAACCGGTGTACAAAGCCACTCAACCACGGAAGTCGTATCTAGAACTACACGATTATACGATTTTTTTAATATTTTACAAGCATTTGCTGCGTACAAATAAAGATAATGAAAGATAGCCCAGTGATTTTAAGACTGGCAACGTGGACATAAGCAAATTCAATCATTAGTAGAAGCACATTCAGAAATTATATCACAATTTGAGGCCAAACTTATCGTCTCTTTATTAGATAACCACTCTTAAGGTATACCCTTTCAAACAAAGAATCATCGAAATCGGTTCATAAACAAAGAAGTTATACCTGAAAATCCGTAAAAACTCGTGCGATGGTAAGCTAAATAATTGATATTTTCAGATCTCTGTAATTTTTTTATGGGACCACACACAAACTATATTCTTTCAAATAAAAAAAGAATAATTGAAATTGGTTCACAACTGGTGAAGTTATGTTAAAACATACATTAAAAAAACCGTCGACTTGATAGCCTCCTCCTTTTTTGAAGTCGGTTAATAAATTAAGAGGCATTCAAAATACATCCAAAAATTACGATATATTCTGCCGTGTTTGTCAAGTAGACTGTCATGTTAAAAAGGTTTCTTCCTCGAGAAATTGGCAGTGGGAAACCCTTCGGTGGAAATATAGCATTTCTAACGAAGTACGGACCCTAAAACACAATTAATAAATATTAAATAATAAATATTTGACAACATCACATACATTGCTCCGATTCCAAAGTAAGTAGCTAAAGCGCTTGTGTTATGGAAATCAGAGACAACGGTGGTATCACAAACACCCAGACCTGAGACAATATAGAAAAGTTTGTTTTCTAAATTGACCCAACCGGGGATCGAACCCAGGACCTCAAAGATGGCGACAATGAAAAACGGTGTACAAAGCCACTCGACCACGGAGGTCGTCAAAAAGAGATCAAAGAGGTCGTCACACAAAACATAAGTAATATTAAAAAGTGTTAAAAATTCAAATATTACAACTAATTAAAAGGAATAACAGTCACAATACAATAATCTAACTGACTCTTCGGTCACACAGTCGGGAAGATGAAACTTTGCAATAAAAGGTACAGGTGCTTTTACAAATTTCTATTAGCTTATAAACAAAGGCAGTACTTACGGCTGGCAATGGGCACAAATTAGGATTGATATTCGTGTAGTTGTTAAGGAATTCCATAGCCCATTTCATTTTCATAAACTCACAAACTGGCATGCCCAGTTTAAAGGGTAATGGAGCATTTTGGAGCTTATACACAAATTCAAACTAAAAAAAATAATCGTACCAAAAATATCTTTTAAAACGCCAGCGAACTGTGAGCTTCCCATACAAACGTAATACCAAAATGATTTGCAATTTGAGCATAATTAACTCTTCTTGTGATGTTATTCGGATTAAGACAGTATATTTCTAGGTTTCTGTTAAATAAAAATTCCAAAATACTAACCCAATTCAAAATAAATGCCAATTTTTTTCATACAAAACTGTAAATCACTACAATTTTATTTGGCTTAGTATTTTGGAATTTCTATTTAATAGAAACCTAGACAAATACTGTCTTAATCCGAATAACATCATAAGAAGAGTTAATTAAGCTCAATAATGTTGGTATTACGTTTGTATGGGAAGCTCATTGTTCGCCGGCGTCTTAACTCATTTGAATCTCACCTGGTGATTAGGCAGCAAAAAGCGTACCTAAGTGATTTCAAAAAGGGGACTGAAATAATAATATTCTAACATAAATAATATTAGAAAAAATACTAGAAAAAGCTCGACTCACCCGTATCACCTCAGACGGGTCTCGAACCCGCACCATTGGGAATTCGGCCCAATGCACTGACCAATTATGCTACCGAGTCGCAAGTGGGAGCGGCGTTTTCTAGTACTTTTTACTTCTTCGCTGCAAGCCAGCGCAATTTCATCAATGTGAGGAAATACCCCCACAAATATTATATTTTTTCTAATATTATTTATCTTAATATAAAAATAGCATTGTGAATGTGAAAAATCTAAATTTAATAATACTATTATTTTACTTATTTTTAATTCAGATATTATCTTATATTACTTACTGTGATATTATTTCCCCAAGGTTGCATTACAGTACCAGTGATGTTGGTTTTATATACGTCTCGTCGCTTCATCCTGGCGGTGTAGGCTTTCGCGTTGGTAAAGTACTTGGGATTGGCATAGAGAATCGACGCCCTTTCGTTGCTATATTTATCCTAAACAGTAATACCTATTACTTAAAGTTCCTACATATAAAGATAGATATGAGAAAGGCCTGTAAATTATTAGTCATCAATAGATCAATATTACGAACTGGCAAATCTAGTGTGAGAACTATTGTATAAAAATCAAAACAGTATATCATTATAATCTCACCGCACTACAGATAACAAGTGAATGTAAGTGGTTATATTTTAATAAATGTGTCACCGAATTCCAACGACAAAAATACGTTCGGAACTTCGGAACATTAGCCGTTCGGAACGTATTGATCATTACGTACAATCTCAGGTCAAACCGGGTTACAGTCAGTGCTGTAGCAAGCAGCTACTAGCGCAACAAATTAAGACGCCGCCGGCGAACAGGAGCTTCCCATACAAACGTAATACCAAAATGATTTGCAATTTGAGCATAATTAACTGATCTTGTGATGTTATTCGGATTAAGACAGAATGTTAGGTTTCTATTAAATAAATATTCCAAAATACTAACCCAATTTAAAATAAATGCCAATTATTTTTTTTCATACAAAACTGTAAATCGCATTAATTTTTATTTTGTTTAGTATTTTGGATTTTTTATTTAATAAAAACCTAGACAAATACTGTCTTAATCCGAATAACATCACAAGAAGAGTTAATTATGCTCAAATTGCAAATAAATTTCATTAGAGCTATACGTTTCGATCTTATTGGTGGATGTGAAGTTAAGTTAGCCACTATGCGCGCAGCCGTGCCCCACCACTCGTTTCTCCCACCCACTAACATCGAAATTGTGTTTTGCGCATAGTCTCGCGCGATGTTCCAACCTCAGAATAATAACTAAATTCCGACTTCTGAAATTATAAAATCACTACGTTTTTTTGGTACAACATCGACTACAGCTCGGTTTGAGTGTGTTATGCGTAATTTCCATGTATGCGTGTTGATTCGAGTGGCTCTACTGTCTGTGTACCTTATAATAGCCTTCACTACCTGAAGTTGAGATTTCCATAATAAATTTAATAATTTTGAAGCAATCAAATTAATACTCACAGCATTACAGGTAAATAATATAAGGGTAGTCAATAAAATCCAACAATATCTGAGCATCTCGAAGCACCAAGGTTACGTTCTGGTTCTACTGTACAACCAACTAAACATTCGTGAAAAAACTATTGTAAATGCTACTGAAATATTAAATATGAATTATTTAATGGATGTAGAGACCCAATTAATAGTACATACATTACTGCCGTGATCGGGAAGTAAGCATTTAGCCGTAGGCGAGAGTTTTAATAATAATAAATGCGAACAAGTTTTAATCATTCGAGGCAATGCTATCTAAGCTATTTATAGCTTCCTGCTTTTCTCAAATGCGAGAAAATATAATTTTCTAACCCCCTTACTAATAAAGATTGTATAGCAGATGCATAGTTACACAGTGTTTTGTCCCTTTCTTTTTCATGTCAAACTTAAATAGTTTGACAGGGAGTAACCATTGTGTAACAATACATCTGCTATACAATCTTTATAAGAAAGGGGTAAAATGAAATATTTAAATTATATGTGTCATCGATGTGAAGAGAGCCATAGGAACTTTGTAATAAAATCGTATAACCCCATCGAGTTTGGGCTCGTTTGATTCGTCTTCACAACTACTATGATGAAAGGCGATGTCCAGGGTCTGATTATGAGGCCCGAAGAAGGGCACAGGAACTCTGTAATTTATTTTATTAATAATCATTTATTTCAGATAACTTGATCCATTATTATTTAAACAAAGTCGTGTTAGTATGACTTAAAACTATTTTATAGTTTTCTAATCCGTTTTAAAAATATTTTAAGGTTAAAAAATCATAAATGCCAATAAAATTCAATAGTATGTACTTATGCCTAGTCTGTAAGCCTGCATATAATTCTTATATTATTATAACAAATAAAATATTAGTTAAATAAAAATCCAAATAAATGCGCACAATATATTAACATCATCGGCTAGAAACTAAAAAATAATTGATTAATTTATTAGTGTAAACATCAAAAAAGTTTTAAAATCCATTGAAGTCGTTAATGTTTTTGAACATTTTAACGTTCATTCTGACATGATGATGATGACTGTGATGTTTTTCCCCCACTTGTTCTACTGGGCAGTTCTACCGTAGAACTAATGAGACTTTTTCTCATTAGTCCTGCCACAACGTACTAAATCATAGAACTAATGAGAAAATGTGTCATTAGTTTTATGGTAGAACTGCCCAGTAGAACAAGAATGATAATGACAATAATTTTAATCTGTTTTCTGAAGTTTAAAAATTTCGCCGTCTATGTTCATAGTTACAAACCGCTCTTTGGTGCTGATTACGTATAAATCGAAGTGCATGGAGTACTTGGCGTACTTTACTGGTACAGGCAAGGTGGAGGGTGGAAGTTCTATGTTCCCGATGTGAAACTTGCCCTGGAAAACAAATAAGCTATGAGTGACAAACGCTTGGATGCCATTTACATGCTTGCGAATGCGTTAGTGTGTTCCGGACAGCCAAGCTGTGCAGGCAAACATGGCAGACGTAGCTATTGCTTTTGGATTGACATATTTTTATTTAAAATATGAACAAAAACAAAGGAAGCGAAAAGTTTGGCAAAGAAGATGGTGGATGTTATTATAAAATTGTGATAAAATATAATCGCGCAATCTCGCAATTGCGCGAGCTCTTGAGCGACACTAAACACGCGCCAACGTGTAAATACATAACAAGCGCTTGCCGCAAGCTCCTTTGATCTGTGTTCAAAAGCTCTTCCAAGCTCACGCAAGCCAAGCCAAACACCTGGGGCCCTACCGGCTAACTCTTCGAACTTCGGCGGGTCTGCCGAGCTTCAACTTAAAACAGATAAATCGAAGGAGTTTCGTATTGTACTATTCGCCGAAGTTATTTAGAAGATATCGATGTTCGTGTGACATCATGAATTGAGGTTCGTCATTTTGGCCCGATTGGGGCTCGATTATCTGTTTTAATTTGAAGCCCGGCAGCCTTTCCAAGGATCAATGTGATAGCCGGTACGGCCCCTGTTCACACGCTTGGTATTTGTGGGCGCTTGTCGAGACTTGCCAAGCTTGTATGGGTATGTTTCATAGAGTGACAAATACTCACAGAAGGGTACGGACAAGGGAAAGGCATCGGCACGTTCTGATGCTGCAGAAAGGCCACCAGCCACGACTGTCTCAAGTAGTCGCAGAAATTGTTGTTGAACTTCACGCGTACCCCAGGCTTGGTTTCCAAAGTGCCATTCTAAAACAGGCCAAAGTACAGAAAAAAACCCTTCAAATATACATTTTTAGTAGCAAGTGACCAAAGTATCCTATATTTGAGGGGGTTTTTAATAGTATAAATATTAGACGACCTCCGTGGCCGACTGGCTTTATACACCGGTTTTCAAGGTATGGCCATCTCTGAGGTCCCGGGTTCGATCCCCGGTTGCGTCAATTTTGAAAACGAACTTTTCTATGTTGTCTCAGGTCTTGGTGTTTGTGATACCACCGTTGTCTCTGATTTCCTTATCACAAGTGCTTTAGCTACTTACTTTGGAATCGGAGCAATGTATGTGATGTCGTCTAATATTTATTTATTGTACCCCCAAAACGAATTATCAAGATATTTACTCCAAGGAAATGGAGGCATATTGGTAGGCAGGTATTGGTTGTTTGTTAATCATGTCACATAAAATCATACTAACCATAGAGACATTGTTCCCAACAGGCTGGATGAAGGTCCCAGTAATGTTTGTCAGTATCTTCTTTCCTGCTTTGAACGTGGTGGTCGAGCATTCGACCACGTATTTAGGGTTGCAGTATGAAATTTTCGCTACACCCCAACTCTTTTTCTCTCGATTCTGTAAATATCAGAATTCATGAGAGGACTTCTCCTTTCGCAATTGGGAAGCTTTGTTTTCATCTTAAATTTAAGAAGCGAACACTAATCTTCTTGCTTATAAGTGTTTAAGTTTATATACTAACGTGAAATTATAATAATTCAATGATATTTGTAAAAGAAGCACTTTTATAAGTCGGTGTTTTTATAGAAACAAAAAAACGTAACAAAATTGATAAAATACTATAAAAAGACATAAATATATTCTAAAAAGGTAGCATTCGGCCACATTCTCCCCTTTGGTGTGGTACATCATTCTTTTCCATTCTTTAGTCATCCATCATCTTCCTATTCACTCCTTTATTTTCTGTGGTCTTCATCTTCGGCTTCTTCCATATTTGGGTCTATCAGCTAACAATTTAAATTCCCATCTTATAACATACAATGAAATATAAAAACAAAAACCGGCCAAGTGTGTGTCGGGGCACGCGCAGTGTAGGGTTCCGTAGCCCATCTTGGTTCATATACTTACTGCCGGTTTCACACACCTGACAACGTTATTTAAGTAGTTCCAAGTGAAGAATTTGTACTGTGCCAAGTACATTTTATAACTTGGTCGACTGTTACTCGTAAACTTGTAAAGCCTACTTAGCTGTGATAGTTTTCCTTTTAACTTCGTCATATACATGTATACTCTACCGTGAATTTTATAACGTATCCAAAAACAACCATTTAGCTGGTGGGGATTCACAAACGGATGTCTTAATCAAAAAACTGTTTCCACAAACCCATAATATTTTTAAAATTGCTATTTGACGACACCCCACGCTATGGAGTAGACAAGAAAAAAAATTACATCCCCACTTCACGTGTAGGGGAGGTAACCTAAAAAAAATATTTTTCAAAATTTTAGTTCACCAATTTGTCGGCGTGTTTAATATGTATATCTATACTAAATCACAGCTTTCTAGTACTAAGAGTCCATGAGCTAGGCTGCGGACAGACGGACATGGCGAAGGCGAAACTATAAGGGTTCCTTGTTGAAAGCTGACGTTGGTGCTAAATGACAATTAAGTGACTGAAAAAAGGAAAAAGTATTGGAAAATTTTTGACTTGTGAATATTATCTACATAACTAGTGGCTCAGTAAGCTGTACGTACACCTCGCTCTTGTATGTTCACTGGCGCGACAAAAAAAAATCTAAGTATATAATTATCTCGCTCGGCGGTCAATTACAAAGTAATGACCAACTTTTTTATATGTACAAAAAAACACTTACAGCACATTGAATTGTATGTAGATTTAAAGAAAACAGAAAAATTAATGAAATACAACTAAACATGTCGGCCATCGTTTCAGTTTGTGTCTTGTTGTTGTACTTATCTAATGTTTTCTTAATGATCTTCAATACCATTACTACACTACTAAACATTTCTAAACAGGTACGGCCAGCAACGTAAGTCGCTAAGCATGTTAGTACTTTGTCATAACAACTTTTTGATAAATGTTTCAAACTGTAAATAATCTGTCAAAAACGTTGCTACGATAAAGCACTAAAAGCCAAGGCAGTTCACGAAATCTACTTACTCTTGCACTATCTCTTTACAATATGGTTGATTATTGCATAGCTTTAATTGTCGCTTCGGCAGAAAATTGACGAAATTTTGTATATATTTTGTTGACTTCTGTCCCTTTACCACCTAAACGCGATATGATAAAGTGATTTATCACTTTTAAATGTCAAAAACAATAGATTTTGACAGTTGAGTGTCAATAACACGCTATAGCACGCGATGTTTATCGTGTTTCGGTGGTCTTTTTTTTATCCACTACGGGTTAGTGCTTGGCCTTCATCTCACCTGATGTTAAGTGTCGATAAGGCCGAAGGTGGAAGCGCACTACACTCGGAATCCTCACCACTGAGGAACTGGCTATCTTACCTCTAACTGCCGGAACACAACATTTTTTTTAAATTGCTGTTATGGCGTCAGACTTAGGTAAGATGGTGGTAGCTAGCCAGGCGGACTTGAAGTAAGCCCTACCACCAACCAAACCGAGTACAAATGTACCCCCCTCCTGGGAATCGAACCCGGGACCCCTGCGTCTTACACGGGTGGGCGAACCACTAGACCACAAAGGCGGTCATGCTAAGGGGCTGAAATACTGGATCATTTATTAAAAATGTACACGGTTATTGTGTTAGATCAATAATAAAAAGGCTATCCTTTTTGCATAAAAAAATATAACAATCACAGTCGTTGAAAATTACGAAATCTGACAATTGGCAGTTTATGTTTATAAATAAGTTTTTATGTTGCTGTTCAGGATTTTTTTTACAGAGTTACCAAGTCATTTTTCAATATTCTGTTCGGTTATTGTGTTTCTTTGTTTCTTTTTCAGTCTACAGTAATTTTTATGAAGCAGAATTCTACATCAGTTCTTCACTTTGGAAGCTCAAAAATCAATCTTTTCATCAGATCGTGAACTGGCCTCACCTTAAACTACTTTCATTGCTGACTGTACATTACTAAATACATTATAAAATATTAACAGGTACTCTCATCATAATCACCAGATTATCAATGTGATTATGATCTTATATCATGATTTTCAAATGATTTAAAAATAATTTTATAATGGTCTCGCAGTAACCAGCAAAACGTGGGTCCAAATGAGAATGTAGGTCGAAAAGATGGGTCCAATTAGGAATAAATGGTAAAACTATTTAGTTACTCTTCTTTTTTTTTTAATCTTGTTTATTATGTATATTTTTGTCCTAAGATCTTCTATTAATTGTTATAATAGAAACCAGCAAATGCTCTATAAACTAGCTATATTGACCACCACATTCAGGAATCAAACATCATGGGCATGCGCATCTTTCATAATCGTGTTTCGATAAATCCAATAATGGCGGATGTTGCGCAATAACGGGATATGACGTTTACTGAATCGTCGGACTTTATATCCGGTTATTATAAAAATGTATAAAAATTTGATGACTTTATTTTTTGATCTTATCTTAGATTCGGCCGTCAAAAATTGTGTCGTTGGGGTTTACATGTATCATTTTGTGATAACTTACGAACGAAGATGCTTATGTTTTCGTGGATTATTTTTCTTTTCATCTGTGTGTTAACTAGTGCAGTTGAGTTTATTATTTACTCTATCTCATTGTACAAGCACTTGCGAATGTCAAAGAAGTAACGTCATCGGTTTGCAAACCCTAAGCGGGAGACCTTGTAACGAGAAGAGAAGACCTTGTAACATCATGTTGCTAGCTGCACGACGTTGCTAGGCTCTCCCGAAAGTACCTCGACGGCTATCGATCCAACGCACACTCATATTGTTAATTTATTTTGAGCACGTTTTCAGAAAATATTTACTTAATTTATATTATTTATCCTCGCTTTAAAGGAGCTCGAAAGATTTGGTTGAAAATTTAGACAGCCGCATTCGTATGGACGATTGGTCGATCTATTCCTTTCTAATACCAAAAACTAATACCAAATGGTATTTGTTTATTACGGTTATAAAAATATTCCCAATAATACCAATACCGAATTTTAAAAATTTTAATATAATTTTTAATAAATTTGGTATTCGTTGGGAATATAAATTTTATATCGGCAATATAAAATACCATTGGTATTAGTTTTTGGTACTCGAAAGGAATAGATCGATTGTTCTGTCATCAATCCTTTATACTTCATCCAACATCATTATAACAACGTATACTAATACACTGTAGGACATAGATCTTTACGGTCATAATCTCCTCGCTTGGCTCTCTTGGTAGGCGGATCTATCACTTCTCACACTATAAATAATAAAAGTTTTTCTTTTTTCTGCCAAGTACCGGCATGGCTTAAAGCTCTGCTTAGCACCCCAGTTTCAAAAATGTTACTGTTACTGACAGAATTTCATATTTTGTTGTTCCTGAAGTTTTTAGACTGGTTCTTTGGAAATGGAAACTATAAAATAAAAGATACGAAAAGTCGAAAGAAATTATATTTATTTACATCATTTAAAAATTTCAATTAACAAAAGACATTACTTTTAAACTCTTTTTCAATCACAAACATGATGTTAATATGATATTATTAATATCGTATTATCTTTTACAGCGTCATTACCACCAAGAGAGGGCCCAGCTATTTTGTAACCCGAAGGAAATAGTGAATTGCACCGCCATAACAATTAGGGCTAGCAGGAAGGAGCCGTATAGGAGCAACATGACCGCAACGACACTGTCACCCTGGTACAACAACGTCTCTGTAAGCAATTGTGCCAATAATCCAAGATGATTAGGGCACAGCGTATTATTGCTACGACTACGTACAGCACATCGAAAAAGTGACCTCTTGCCATCCTTGATATTCTGTATATTCATTCTGATAAAGATAGTACAGATGAATTTTTAGTAGCAATATAATTAATATTCAATTCAATTTAGCATCAAGGACAACTTAGCATTCTATATAAAAAAGTAATAGGAGATAATTATATTTTATGGTCATCTGCAACATGATGTTTTCGCATACATAGTTACTGCAACATGGTTTTATGGTATTTTTATATCAAAATTGATGTTCATTCACTCATTTAAGGATCTCTAACAGAGATTACACAATGCTTAAACATAACTGTACTTTTCCAATAGGAGACTATAGTGAAACAACTGTTTCTGAAAGAGTTTTAGCTTTACCAGGCCACAATATAAAATTATTTCAACAGTTTACAGCTCTTCAATGATTTTTTAAAAATACCTTTACGTATCAAGTATACATTTTTTTTAATTGTAATTAATAAATACCTTAGTAAAGTCTGTGCCTAAAGAGAAGTGCTTGATAACCAATTTTGTCATGTTGACGGCAATGTTCGTCATTATAGTACGACTGTTATATCTTGATATCTATTAATTCAAGATAGTCGCCCTGTAATGACGAACAGTGCCGTCAACATGACAAAAACGATAATGAAGTGCAAACCCCATGACGGTTCTCTTTCCGTACAGACTCTACGTAATAATTTCTTTTAATTTTAGATGAAAGCTACATTCCAGACTAATAATACAATCATACCATTTCAAATCGAAAACAAGTTCTGTGACATTTTTAAAACAAAATGGATAATTGATTTTGTGGCGCTGTTTAAGGATGTACCAACCAAGTGTCCATTGTTGCCAGTAAGTGTTTTTTTGTGTAATATTTGTTTCTGCATTTGTTCATAATATTTTCCCTGTCCATATCTCAATTTATTTGGGAGCGGGGCGGACGGAGAGCGTCCTTCTCTTCCATTCTCTCCTGTCACTCCTCATCTCCTCGTTTTCTCACTTTGGATATAACATGTTGTATTAGAATTATGATCATGAATGTTCTTTTCCACTTTTTAACACATTTTGCTTTCTCGTTTATTTGTTTTTCTAGCCAACGATTTTATACTAGCTTCCCGATGAGCTTGAGACTTGAAACTTTGAACACTGGAAGACAATGCAAGATTATGTTGTCATTGAGCTGATCTGATGATAGAGCCGGAAGAAGGCCACATGAACTCTGTAATAAAACCATGTTTCATAAAGTTCACGATGCGATTTGCTAATTTTGTGTCGCCATGGCAACGTAAACGTAATTCACAGCTGAATCGAAGTTGAACTATTACTATTTGGAAACTTAAAGAGTTGGGAATTTGGGTTTATGTTAATTGGATGATCTCTCTAGACCACTTTGGGCAGATTCCGCTGTGGTCACTGTCTCTACGAATGTTGTTGATGATAAGATAATAATAATGATAACACGCATAACAAGAGTGTACCAAGTCCAATTAATTTTGTTTTTGTTTTTAGAGAACGTATAATTTCTTAAATATTGAGTTACCACCAAGAAATTTCCCAGTGCCGATTCCAGAAGGTAGAATTTACATCACCCTGATATTCTACTTGACAGAGACAAAAGAAATTTTATCGAAATCCACATTATCATTACTAGTAACTTAGTTGTGGTATTGGACATAGAAATAGCGATGAGTAATGAATATAAAAAAAAAGATGGAGATAAAATATTTTTTAAAGATGGCATAAATTGTATTGATAAATTATAAAATTATTTTTGTAATAAATTGGAATGTATCTGTTTTTTTTAATAATCTGGTTTTTGTCCTAAAGCACACATATTAAATAACTAGCTTTTGCCTACGACTTCGTTCGCGTGGACATTCGGAAAATCCCTAAGGAACTTTGACTATGTACAGGCTATGTGCTATTCCAAATCCGTTCAGCCGTTTTTGCATGATTGAGTAACAAACATTAAACATTCACATTTATAATATTAGGTTGATATCCATTTCCCGTTCCTGTTCGTTCCCGTTCCCGTGCAGTTGTTTTCTCAGGAATGCGGTTCTGCTGAATGTTGTTAGGTACTATTATGTATTCTGTGGTTAGGCATTCACATGCACATTGTTTTAGTGTGCGTCTGACAGCGTCTGCACGCTGTCGTATTACGCACACTAAAATATAAATTGTTATTATTCATTTTATTTTAGATTAATAAAATCCATACAAATGTGATAGTAAGGTTTTTTTTTTAATTAATATTTGACAACATCACATACATAATTAATATAATAATATTGAAAAGGTTAGTAACCACTGAGATAGATTTTTAAATTTTGAGATTTTAGCATTCACAATGCTATTTTATATAATACTAAATAATATACTAGAAAAAATACGACTCGCACCAGATCATGTTCTCGGACGGGAATCGAACCCGCGACCTTTAGATATCCGGTCCAATGCTCTGACCGCTGATCTGGTGCGAGTCGTATTTTTTCTAGTATATTATTTAGTATCACTGAGATAGATGTTTCTCAAAAAGTAAGTGACGCGGCGTGAATGCAACATTAGCTGCGAGTTTTTTTGCGCCAAAAGTGCCCTCTGGAGAGGTGAAAATTATTAAATCAAATAAAAAACATTAAGCTATCAAATCGGATTGTTTGCCCCACCTGAGTGGTAAGTATTCACCGTTAATTTTTAAGTGTATCTAAAAATGAAATGGGGATTTCAGAACCCGTGAGTGAACAACTTTTACTATGGGGCCAACCACGGAATCGCGAAAAAAAAAATCAGCTGTTCCATTCATTATAATCGAGTCGATGTTGTACTTTTCTATGGAACAGCGGATTTCTTTCGCGATTCCGTAGTTGGCTTCATAGTAAAAGTTGTTCATTCACGTAGTCTGAAATCCCCAATTAATTTTTAAATATACTTAAAAATTAACGGTGTATAAAAACTAATTAAAAGATTGTAAAAATTAACTTTAATCTGTTTGACGTAATAAACAAAGGAATATTTTTAATGGGTTTTTGTTAGTGTTGCCTTGACCTATTTATAGTAGCTAAACCACAAGCAGTCTTATAAAAACTTTATAAAACCCAACTTGTTTTTTTATTTGCATAAAAACGCATCACTTACCACAACAACGCTTCTGAGTCATACGAACCATACTAGGGATTCTCGATAAGGAGATATTGTTTCATAAAAAGCAATGGAACAATGTGTACAATATTATTATCATTACAAAAATATCACACATGCACTATAATTTGACTATGATGATGATAATGCTGTTTTTTTATTTTACACTCTTAATAATAAAAAAGATACCATAATTATATTTTTATTTGTTTTATAGTAAGTACTGTGACGCCTTGGCCGATGCAAACTTGAGTTCTATAACTCTTTGGTTGAGTTGCAGTCAGAAAAAGAAATGGAAGTTCGAATACGATCAGCGGTTCTCGATTTTTTGGTCGAGATCATTCTAGGTCGCACCACGGTCGCACTTTTCTAGTAGCGGGTTGTCACTATACTAAAATAAATATAAAAAAGTGAAAGTATTATTTATTTCATTCGCCTTGAACCTCATAGTACCTACTACCTAAAACCTTAGGTAACTAACTTAGTTAAGTTAGTATACCTAATCATATGTTAGTACCTAGTTTCTAATGATATTAATTACACTAATTATACCACGAAATGGCGGGCGACCGACGGACGGCACTATGTAAGTATATCAATATATAAAAAAGATAAGTACATTCTGTGAAAATTATTTTACGTTTGCACTGATTAACTATTTATAAGCTTAAACTGTTTTTATTGTAAGATTTATGATGCTCCATATTATAATTATTATAGCAATTAGACGAAGATTGTCACTTCATCGAGATCACAAGGAGTTTCTATAGTAATAGCTTATGCCCTTTTTTGCCTTGAAATTTAAATAATATTAACTTGCCCAGTGCTTGTTATTTTTCCTTCCTACAGTGTCATATGTGATTCCTAGCAGTAACGTTGTGATATTGAGATATTCGTAATGTGTGATACTAACGCTAGGTTGGACGGAAAAGTTGCTATAGTTACTGGTGGAAGCGCAGGCATAGGCTTAGAGACTGCAAAAAACTTGGCAAGCAAAGGTGCAAGAGTTATCATCGCAAGCAGAAATGTAACCAAACTCAAGATGGCTACGGATCATATTCAAAAGACTACTGGAAATAATAATGTCGGTTATGGAATTCTCGATTTGGCTTCTTTAAAATCTGTAAGGAGTTTTGTTAGTGAAACTGTGATTAATGAACCACGAGTCAATATTTTAATAAATAATGCAGGCGCTATCGGACTACCAGATCGTCAGACGGAAGACGGCCTGAATCTTACAATGCAAGTAAACTATTTCGGTACATTTTTACTGACGTATCTGTTACTGCCTTTATTGAAGAAGTCCTCGCCAAGCAGAATAATCGTCGCGACTGGAGCATCAATGTATGTCGGCAGCATCGATGTGGACCATTGGAACGACGTCGGCCGGTATTCTTGGGTTGAAAGCTTGGCTAATTCAAAATTAGCTGATACCTTGTTCACTGCAGAATTTAGTAGAAGACTCGAGGGTTCAAATGTTACGGCGAACACATTCGATCCTTTTATTGTGCGTGGCACTGATCTATTTTCTAACACATCTGGTTGGATTTACGATTTAGCAAGGCATTTCTATAGTCTTATCGGGAGACCTAAAGAGGAGGTGGGTCAACAAATAGCTTATTTGGCAGCAGAACCAACATTAGATGATGTTAGTGGAGTTAATTACAAGTTTTGTACCAAATGGCCAAAACACTGGTTGGCAAGTGATGAAGGTTTGACAGCCACTGTGTGGGACGCTTCCAAAAAAGCTGTCAAAATAACAGCTGAGGAAGACTGGGAGAACAATGTAGTTGATAACATTGATTTAAAAAAAGGCTTGTAAGCATTCTCTTTTTAATGTGTAATAGCTATACTATGGTAAAAACATTTAAAGTACCTAATTTCAACCAAAAAAAATCATTTTCCATGGAATTTGTCAGTAGGTACTTAGTTAAAATACAAATAAAAAAATATAAAATAGTAATATAAATTAGATTGCTTAAAACCCGAGAATAGAGATTAAACTGTCGAATTGTATGTAAAGTTTTATTTATTTAACATAGGTATATGTAGTCATTTATTGTATAGGTACCATTTTATTGTTAACAAAGTGTTACTTAACTGTTTATGTATTATGTATTAAAATAAGATGAAATAGATAAAAATCTAGACAAATCGCATCAGTTATTTAGAACACAACGGATATTATTTAATTATGACACAATCTATACAAAAGTATAAAGGGACCCAATACATACTTTAGTTAATGAATTTTTAAGGAATGTTATATTTAAAAGCAAATTGCACTTAACAGTGACAACTATACTACGCAATGCATATAAGTATAATAATGACTGTGTATGCTTCAAATAAAACAAAATAATATCTCTATTGGTTCTGAATAATATTATCACGAAATTGTTCTCGAAATTAACTTATCTCTAACATCAGGAAGTTTTGTAAACAGCGGAAATGCTGCCGTGATTTGTTCAGGGTCAAATATTATGAAGAGGAAACTGACGAGATTCATTTGTGCGCGCGCGCGACAATAAACAAAGGACTTAACATCCAACGAAATAAGGCAATGGCCTGGGCCTTAATTGTCATTGTCATTGTAATTCAGTTTTGTTGCAGATGTGGAAGTGAGACACCGCTGTATACAGTGTATTGCACCATCCCACTCTGAATGCCTGAAACGATCGTCATGAAACCCCATATCCTTGCATATCACAGCAAGCAGGGTTAATTATGAGTCATTTACTGATCAAGGAACTTCCTTATCCTCCATAAAGAAGTTCTTTGCCCACCCCATAAGGATGATAGGCCATCCACCAGCCACCTTGCGAACTACGGATTGGTGGGTATTAATTTTA
This sequence comes from Catoptria pinella, assembly GCA_963556745.1. Taxonomy (NCBI): domain Eukaryota; kingdom Metazoa; phylum Arthropoda; class Insecta; order Lepidoptera; family Crambidae; genus Catoptria; species Catoptria pinella. The sequence goes on along the minus strand of OY750774.1, from coordinate 11,760,878 downwards.
AGTGGTATTAACGACTGCAAATTAATATAGTCAAAGGAATGAATTAATAACTGTACGGAATGTTCATTCGCACAACCTTAGATAAGACTTTTAATGCCCAAAGTAAATTGAACCCAAAAAATCGGACGTAGGTCGCGCGATTCGACATTTGGGTTTAATTATAAGACTTAACTAAGCTAGATTTAGCTATCAGGTCACGTTTACTATGGAAAACAACGTTCTTAGAAGACACATAATACATCTTATACAACCGCAAACATTTCCAATAAGTAATATTTGCTTTGAAAAGCGATTTTCTTTGTAAATAAATCATTAGAAATGCGCCAAGTAGGTATGCGTTGGAAGACAAACATTGTCAGTAGACCGCAGAATCCTTCAAACCATCTTAAAACCCACCAGGGGCCCTACCGGCTAACTTTTCGAACTTCGGCGGGTCTGCCGAGCTTAAACTTAAACTTAACGATATTAAATATCGTGTTAAAGTTAAAAATGTACACAAAGGTATTTTTACTTGATAGGTGGTATTATTAGCTTTCAAATAGTATTTTTATATAATTGTAGGACTTTTAAGCCCGGAAAAAATATTATTCTTTGGCAGAGCCATCTAAAATAAAAAATGAAATTTTCATCAGATGTTGTTGGTCATTTCAACAGATGTTGTTATTTTTGTCGATAAAATTAGGTGTGTTTCATGCAATACTAATAATACTTATACTAGAATGTATTTATGTCCTTGAATTATCTCACAGCACAAAAAAAACCGAAAAAGGTAATTTGGGTATTAATTGTTAATCTGCAAGTTATGTCGTTGTTGCCGCAAGTTATTTTAAAAAAATATGTCACAAAATAGTTTTGATTATAAATATTTTAATGTATTTATGCAATATACTTTGAATTGATTACTATCTGCTATTTTATAAATTTCGCCTAAGATCATGAAATAAATGGAAAAATTAAAGTTAGAAATAAAAAGTTAAAAACAAACATTATAAACTTTGTAGCACGCGACAGTTGAATGCATAAAAAATATTCTACTTAAAATTCAATGTTAATGTGTTTTATTTTACAATAATATTCTTTATAAGGTAGGACCTTCTGCCGTCCTAAACACACAGTATTAAATTATCAAACGTAAATCTAAAAAAATATCTATGACATTTTGTCTACTTCCTCCCAATCTTCCGCGCCAGTGATCTTGACAAGTCTCTTAGATTCTTCCCATAATCTATTCGTAAGAACCGTGTCGTTAGCACTCCAATGACTATAAAACTCGGCACAGTGTCTAAAGTGCTTTCCACTACTACTCTCTACTCTGGGATCAATAGCCAAATACACAGGCATGGTCGCCACTCTATGAATGGGACTGCCAAATATCTGTAACGCACCATTCAACAAATTCTTCCAGAATTCACTATCAGTATTCCTGAAAAACTCGGATTTAGATATACTTGGGTCCATACTACACTCAGCGGCACGGAATCTTGGCCAAGCCCTTATCATCCGTTTTCAAAAATTGTATGTGTTGGTAACAAATGTTTTTAATGAAGGTAGAACAAAAAACTGTTTTACTTAATTTCTCGAGAGTAATTCACTATGTTCGTAGACTTACGCTTGTTGATTTTAATTTTTAGTAGAATCGCGCCATTTGATTAAATTAAGGTCTAAACTTTAATTTGGTTTTGTGTAAAGTGCATGTCGCGTTACTGAATGATTGTGATTTTGTGGCGTTAGTTAAAGTCTCAACTGTGTTTTAAAGTTATAAAAATGCCTCTAACACCAGCGCAAGCTGCACAAGCTGTAGCCTTAGTCAACAAAGGGCTCACACAACGCGAAGTGGCTAATGTAGTCAATGTACCACGTTCATCAATGCAGTACGCCTTGAAACGATACCAGGAGACTGGCAGCTACACAAGAAGGCCAGGTAGTGGAGGTGTGAGATGCACATCTGCTCGGGACGATCGTTTCATTGTCCTAGCAATTTTAAGAAATCGATATCTCACTGCCGTTGAGATCCGCCAGCGCCTCCAGATCGCGAGAGGTGTTAATGTAAGCGAGCGTACAATAAGAAGACGTATGGAGGAAGTGAATTTAAAGGCACGCAGACCAGCACGCGGTCCAGAACTGCTCAGACAGCATCGAGTAGCTCGACTTCAATTTGCACGAAATCACGCTAACTGGACTCATGAGCAATGGGCCCGAGTTCTGTTCACTGACGAGTGTCGAATCGCTATACGAGCACCAGATGGTCGCGAACGACTATGGAGAAGAAGAGGAGAGCGGTTTCTACCCAATACTACCACACAAACCGTTAGTTTCCATGGAGGCTCTATAATGGTGTGGGGAGGGATAAGTTCTGATGCTCGTACAGAGTTGGTTGTCATTGACAATCGATTAACTGCAACGCGATACATCGCAGAGATCATCCAGGAACATGTTGTACCATATATGGGGTTCATTGGATATGAACAGTTCCTGTTAATGCACGATAATGCACGCCCACACGTAGCAATTTGTGTGAACGAATACCTTGAAGATGTTGGTGTACAAAAACTGCAGTGGACTGCTCGTAACACGAACTTAAATCCCATATAACACATCTAGGACATGCTTAAAAGAAGGATAAAATCATGTACCAACCCGCCACAAACAATCAACGAGCTTCGAAACGCAGCAGTGGACGTTTGGGAGAACCTATCGCAAATCGATATCAAAAACATCATTCAAAGCATGCCAGATCGCATGCAAGCGGTTATCAGGGCAAGAGGAGGAAACACGCGTTATTAAAATGTATAGAGGACCGATACAAATAAGTGATTTTTAATTTTGTAGATTTTTAAACTGGATGTTTATTTCCATGAAAAATTGTGATTTTAAGTAAACATTATTTTTTCGACAAAAAAAACCTAATAGGCAGTAAATTAAGGCTTTAAAACATAAACAAGTTCATTTCTTATTCACTAACATCAATTTAATAGCAAAAAAAAATATTTCATGCCGTATATACCAAAAAAACCGGGTGGCCAAGTTTCCGTGCCGGTGAGTGTATAAATATTCACGCCGGAACCTCTTACTCGTCTATCCATTTCAGCAGTGGATAGAACAGTTGCTAACTTTGAGTTGCAATAGAATCCGAAGTTCGAATATCTTCCCACGTCATTCAAGTGTTCCAAGTTCACATCTCCTAGAAGCAATGCTAGAGATGAGATGTTCACTATCCTGCTTGGAGCTGAAGCTTTCATTAGAGGGAATAACAAGAAAGTGAGCAAAAATGCCCCGAAGTAATTTACTTGCATCATGAGCTGCAGATTATCCTCTGTCAATTTGTCCTGGAGTCCTATCGCGCCAATATTGTTTATTAGAATGTCTATGTGCGGTTCTGTCGCAATAATATCTTGAGAGAAATTTCTGACGGACGCTAGAGACTCGTAATCCATTTGCCTCGTGATTACCTTATCATTTCCGGATGTTTGTATAATGTCCTTTTTGGCGGTCTCCAACTTAGCGAGATTGCGGCTCGCGATGATGACCTTGGCCCCTCGCTTTGCCAAGTTCTTGGCTACTTCCAAGCCTGTCCCTGAAGTGCCGCCTGTCACTAGTGCCACTTTGCCTTCCAAACGGACGTCCGTTTCGCAATTCTTGAATTCATCACGTATAAACATATCGCCGAATCAAAACTAGTCTTTATGGATACGAAGTAGTTCTACAACTGCATAAAAATTCAATCATGCGAGGTGAGTGAGAGGTCCGTTATGAGGCCACGGAGCTCTAGCCTTATGAAACAAAACGCACGGTTGTTGCGTCTTCAAGGAATCTGTCATACCTAGTTAACTAATTAATGCTTAATGAGTTAAGCACTATGACAAACTCTTTGGAATGCTTTTAGGGTTAACTATGTGTACTGTGAGAGTGTTAACGATGGAATTATTTTGTTTGTAATATAGGGTGAAAACTGTAGTAAAGAATGTAATAATATTGAAATGAACCCTGAAGTTATTCAACCATATCAAAACTTCCGAGAAAAATTTAACGAAGCGAGCAGAGCCGCAGCGCCTTACAAATATAACAATTTAAAAATACCTAGTAGGTACATACTTAGGTACTCGTATTTAGTCATTCGAGTTTATGAAACCGGTACAACAATTCGATTACAAAATAACGCCCCTACGATGTTAAGCTGGTATTTAATTCTTACAAAATCACGTACGATGCTCCTGTGCCGGTTGGCTAACGACTTACTAAAGAGTCGGTGGTCACAATGGATGCGAAACAGAACGTGGGACATTAGATAACAAGTAAATCTAAAGACCCAATAAACTATGAATCAAAGGAAACTAGTGGAAGATGGTGCGTAATGATTTGCTTAATTATAATCACAGAATAGATAATTATTAGTACTACGTCTATAATGCTAGACGGCGCCTCAGCGGCATCATGTTATGTTGTCGCAGCCCTGGCTGCAACTGCCGCTGGGCAGAACCTAATTCCACGTCGCACGCAACGGGCTAGAGGTGAGGGGTGCCTTACATTTTGGATCTTGGGCTGCATTGTCGTAATGCAACGCCGACACTCGATGTGGCTGAGTAATTAAACCAATGGTTATCTTTTTCTCATGGTTTTTTAAGATAATGGCATTAGGAAACGTGCTGCCATTTATTTTAGAAATGCTAATATAGCACACCAAATGTAAGATTCGGCGGATCCACAAACTCACGAAAAATTTTGTATTTGGCTTAATGCGTGACAAATTAGTTACTATCACAAGTTACTAACACACACAACAAAATTATCTAAGTAGGTAAAGTACCTAAATACTAAATGACACAAGTTGAGAAGTGGCTATGTTATTTTCTTAATTAACTCTTTGGACGTGTTCTCGTTTTTAAAAGTCTGTTATAGAGTAAACACAAATTAATATGTGAATGGCTTCTTATTTATTAATTTTGTACACATACAGAAGAATTTTATGGGCACAGCTTTTTTCATTTTGAAATTTCTTCCAGCAGGCCCGTGATAAAAAAATGAGTGGATATCATCAGTAACATTTAGTAAAGCAGAGAATGTGCTGTGACCAGGGCGAAAACCAGATTGGAAGCGGTTCAATTCAAAAGACAGTTGAATAGGAGGCAAGAAAAGAGTTGCTTATGGACGATGTGCTTGAGAACTTTAGATCTAGGAATAATTTCCTGTATGAAATAAGAAAAATTGAATAAGGTTGATATTAACTTACTCAGAAAAAAGGGGAACACATTTCATCGACACAGCAGACTCTCCTTTTTTACATTGTTGTTATAATTTAGTTTAAATGTTCATAGACCAAAATTTCAGCGGCTAATGATTGCATCTAAATATTTTTTAATAAGATAATAATGTTTTTTAAAACCTTTTCCTTAATTATTATTACCTACAGTGAAAAATGGATGCTAATCGCAACGATTGCCAAGTCCATTCGAATTATGGTTACCTAACTACTATGGAGAACTATATTCAGATTTTCCGTTACGTTCCTATTATTCTACTATTTTTGGGCTACAGTTTATCTGTAAGTACTTATTATCAGCTATCCTATAAGTTTGTGATATTATCAAAGCGATAAAAAAGAGAGAAAGCTGTGATGCGAATAATGGTCATGTTTGGTGTCAATTCTTGCAGAATAGCGTTTCCCTTAAAGATAAGAAAAAACAAATGTGAAATGCGAATTAATTATTAGATTCTTGCAATACATCCCAATTTTATGTTTTGACCCAAAGCGGATGTTAAAAACAATCATAAATAATATATATTCGTTATCGCCTTTTGCACAACAAATTACTTACTAACTTGCGCTCGTGTTTTTTCACAGAATGGTGCAAAGAAAAGTTGGGGCACAGCCAAGCTGGATTACTGCAACCCAGTGTACACCGCCAACTGCTCCGTCATCACGTTCAATACCGGACAGAGGTCCCTCACCAACATAACTGTCAATTTTCTCGTGCCCATGGGAAATAACATCACGATTGTTAGTACAGTCGGCCTGAGAAGTAGCTTTGGCTTAACATAACACTTCAGTACTTTGTCACTTCAACTATAAGCTTGTACCAACAAGCTGCAATGAACGCGCAAAGATTGGCGTGACATGGTATTCGTTAGTTAGAGTGTTTAAGATGTTCAGCCACAGAACACATAATAGTCAACTACTTAACTTAGATTCTTAAAAGATCAAATGATATGCTGGTCTGGCCGCAGTAATGTTTTTACTTATGAATATTTTGTGCAAAGCCTCAATCAGGTCATCGAAAAGTAGTGTCGAAAAATTCTGCAATAAATTTGGTTTGTTACCAGGGTGCAACGGCGGAGTCGTCATCGTCACCAGAAGATAAAGTGAAAGTTGATTACAAGTTCTGTGTCCTGTTCAGGCAGACATGGCTTCTCTCATTCCTGCAGCGTCAGGAGATGAAGCTGCCTTACCCTTGTCCGTACCCAGCCGTAAGTACTGAAGTGCGACCTTAATTTATCAACGCCCGAACGGCCGAATGTGGCCGGAAAACAATGGAATATCTATAGTGTCTTATTTTCCGGGCCTTGGGAGTCTTATCTGAAAGAGTTTTAAGGTTTTATAGTGCAATGGATATTAGACAAGTAGACGTCTATACCCTTAGAATATATATAATATAGATAGGTCCAGTCTACCATTACCATAGGCCTTCTTAACATGTCAAGTCATGTAAACTTATTAACAAACTGGGTCATTCTTTAATAAACTATTTGGAATTGTTACAGGGTAGATTGTTTTTGTCTAATCTGAGCATGCCTCCGTCCAACCTGCCACTACCGCTGAAGAGAGGCAGGTATAAACTGATCCTGGAGATGTTCCGGAGAAACAACCAGGAGCGAATCCTAGCTATCATTATCGAAGGGGAAATCATTAAGAATAGTAAGAGAAAAAACTAAATAGACAGCGCGCATGACGGAGGACGAGCGGCTCGTCGCGTGGAGGCGCGCCCCAAGGTTCGGTTTAGAAAGTCGAAACAAAACAGCGTATTTTATCAGTTGTAATAATGTAAATGTTTTGTTTTATTTACTTACATTGATCAAGACTTTATGGATATATACTTTATTATTCAGAATTGTTTCTGAATTACAATTAACACAAGCCTATTCGGGTTCCCACTTTTGAGCTTTAAGTTTAGAAAGTAGAAATATTATTATGTTATGTATTTAATATGAGATCGGCCGCTTTCTCTGCCATTCCTATTAATACGGAATTGGGAAACAACGATAATGGCGACGGAAACACACTCGCGTCCATCACGCGCAGGCCAGACACCGACTTAACTCTGAAATAAAAAATACCATTAGATAATCTTTATTTGTGGAATAATTTGCTATCTCCTTAAAATCTGCTACTTATTTGAAGGAGTGTGAGCTTATTAGAATAAACTATATCGGGATTTACACCATGTACCTGTTTATTTTTGAGACTCCGATATTTCGGCGCAGTTGCATGCCATGGTCACGAAAGTAAATCCCGATATAGTTTATTCTAATAACGTCAAAAACCATGGAAATTTAAAACATTAGAGTGTGAACTTCGATCAAAATGATCGAATAGTGTCAGGTACTTAAAGATACAGCGCGATGGAAGCTTAGCAAGATATACCTTGCTTGCTTTTGCTTCATATTTACCAACTTATTTTTTTTTTCTTATAACATACTGATTAAAAATAATATGCAGACTTTCTTTGAACCTTAGAGTACTGTACAGTACTTAGAGTACTGTACAGTAGTACATCAACAAATCTTCAGCTGTGTTGGTAGTCGATACCCCACAGATACACACACTATAGATAGTCACTGCACATCTCCATATACTTCTCTACTGGAAGCACAATGACCTAAAATAGTTCTTCTGGAAGCCTACCTATACCTACCTGAGCTGGTCATCCACTACATTGCCTCCAGCGCAGGTGCCTGCAGCGTGGTGGCCGGTCACCGCAACCTCTCTCACCACACACTCTAGATATTCATCAGGAGGACTCTTCAAGCTAGATGGCTTCAACTTTGGAAGTTTCTGCTCAGGAGTTGAATGGAATCTAACAAAGAATAAATTGTTCTGGATAATAAGGTCACAAATTATTTTGTAAATTTGATATTTTAGCATTCACAACGCTATTTTTATACAAAAATAAATAATATACTAGAAAAAATTCGACTCGTCGCCCGAATCGTCTCAGGGGGGAATCGAACCCACGACATTTGGAAGTCCGGTCCAATATTCTGACCACTGAGCTACCGAGTCACTAGTAGCATAATCGAAACCATTCTAGTACATCCTACTCTTACGCTGCAAGCCAGCGTTATTTCATCAAATATTTTTTTCTAGTATATTATTTAGTATTGTCACAAATTAAATTACATAGACTAGGTCATACCTAATGAAAATTTAGGTACTTACCTTCTTCTTCGACGTCGATCCTGTCCCTTCTGGTCAGCTTTAGTATAATTCCAGAAAGACAGACATCGTTCTGGTCTTGGCCAGTGGATCTCGGCGCCGATGTCTTGAAATGGCTTCGTCTTTATTAACAGCTCCGCTCGCCGTATAGCTTTAAGAAACAAAGTTTACTCATTGGTTCATTTGGTTATTGAACGCACAAGCAAATTACAGGACCTTGAGCATGGACGTGCTTCAAAGGGCGCGTTAAACTACCTACATCATTCGTAAACGTCCAATAATCTGTATTATAGGTCCAAGGGATTCTAGATAATGATTCCCTGCCCCCCTTCCGCAGGAGAGTAGGAGGTTCAAAATGTGGGGCTCGCCAGAAGGGGACAGTAAAATTTAGCGTTGCGGCTCCCTCTACGACCGCCTCCCGTGATCCCACCTAGGCTTAGTGGCTCAATGGGATCTCGGGAGGGGGGAGGGCGGAATACCCACTAAAAACTCCGGCACTTGCCCTCTCGCCGCCGCCGGTTGGCCCTGTGGGACCCTTGTAGGATTCCAACTCATACCCCTCATGCGTCTCTGAGAAAAAGTCTATTTAAACAAATAGACAACGACGGATGACAGGAAGACAGACAAAAGTATTTTTACCGCTGTAAATGTACAGAAAAGAACCCTTATTAAAAAGGTCCATGCCCAAGCAGTGCTGTAAATCGGGCTGGTGATAATATAACAGAAATTACCTCTGATCATGCATTTTACGTCTTCAAACCTGTGCAAATAGTTAGGGTCGACCACTGGTGGGACCGTGGTGCTGGAGTCTTTCAGCGTGACGAAGCCTCTGCTCCTGGGCTGGATGCAACTCGCGAGGAACATAAATCCTTCTTTGGATGAGTCGTTGTGGAACGCGAATGTGTCACGAAATACCTGTAAAGGAAAAAAGACAACTTTAATGTACTCAATTAATAAATATAATTAAGTAATTGAAACCAAACGATATATAGTTTAAACTTTAAACATACACTTTACCTTTGGTTTGTAGTTAGATAAATCTCGCAGTAAACGTTCACTTGCGGTTCCCATTGCAAACAATATTACGGACGTAGAGTTGCTGTGTTCGATGCCTGCCACTGGAGGGAAAGCTAAATATCCTGGAAGAATAAATTTCAGAATTAGGTTTACTTACCAAGATTTGAAGTAAAACTTTAACACCAAACTGTTTCCTTATTTTGGAAGAGGTAAATTATTTAGCAACGAAACTGATACCACGTGTCTTCTTCTTCTTTATATCGATTATCCTCCTTTCAGCCAGGGTCCATTTTATAGGGAGCCTCCTCAACTTAGTTTGGTCATGGGTATCGGATATTCATATCATGATAAAGAAACATACTAAGTGATTGTTAGGTCAGACTGCAATAACTTACCACTGCCGCCCCAGTAATATTGCCAGGCGGTACCGAAGGTGAAGACTTTAGTCAAGGTGATGCTGATAGGCTTCCTGACACTTACATATATGGGCATGTTCATGTTGTCATGGAAGTTCTTCCCAACATGTTCGTTTGCCACTTTGACTTTTATTTTTAATCTGGAAAAGCAAAGCAGTTTTAACATTGTTTGGTGACTTGGCAGGCATACGAATTTTAATACTATTTGCTCACTATATTTAACAATTTTTAAATTCACCTTCAATAAAAAAGAAATGGCGATGGGTAATCGGCAAAACAATTACTAAATTATTACTTTGCGGCAAGAGTAGAATTAAGTTACGTATCCAAAGGTTGTTATTGGAGATTTTGTCATACTTAGATCTTACTTGATAACGAAAAAGAAAAAAAACCGGTCAAGAGCGAGTCGGACTCGCGCACCGAGGGTTCCGTCCATCATAATGTAAATACACTGCAGAATAGAATAATTATTGCAGTTTTAAGTCAGAGCCATCTCTTGACTGATAGTGTAACTAATGTCATTGTTGTTGATGATTTCTGAAAAAGTGTATTATTTAGAGACATTGTTTTATTTTTCCTGTAAGCTATTTACATAAACTTCTATCAAATAGAATAATTTCAGAATTTTCTCGAAGAAGTAAAATTAAAGATGGGTAAAGGGAAGGAACGGTATTTTTTATGACTTAAAAAAAGAAATGTTTGAGAATGTGCAAACAGCGCTCTTTCAAATACTCCACATGCCCTAGAAGCCCCATTTCGATAAATGTTTATAGCTGTGACAGATAGACTAAGTCCCACAATAAGTATTTTTTTACCATTTTGGTACGGAACCCTAAAAACATACCTCTCTAAAAGTGCCCTCGGCCCTATTCCTGACAGCATCAGAATCTGAGGAGTTTTGATAGTCCCAGCAGCTAATATGATTTCCTTATTAACAAATATATTGTCCAACTCTCTGTGGTTTCGTAATATGTAAACTGAAGATGCCTTTGTGTTTTCGAAACGAATCTGTGAATTAATTATTGTGAATCGTTTTAACCATCGTCGGTCTGGGACCCAAAAAACTACCGGGATTTTTCCAGCTCCAGGTCCCTCCAGATCCGGCCCACAAAGGGGGCGGCCTACCGGGGAAAGTCCCGGTATTCTCTGAGGCCAGACTGACCCTGGTTTTAGCACATACTTATTAGTAAAATCTAATATTATCAACCTCGCAACTTGGCTAGTTTAAAACTTATGGATTTTAATACGTAGTCTTACATAGGTACCTACTGCTAAACACACAGATAATGCCTTGAAATGTACAAAAAAATACAGATAGACAGATGATAGACCAGGGGCCCTACCGGCTAACTTTTCGAACTTCGGCGGGTCCGCCGAGCTTCAACTTATAACAGATAAATCGAAGTCAGGAGTTTCGTATTGTACTATTCGCCGAAGTTATTTAGAAGATATCGATGTTCGTGTGACATCATGAATTGGGGTTCACCATTTTGGCCCGATAGGGGCTCGATTTATCTGTTTTAATTTGAAGCCCGGCAGACCCGCCGAAGTTCGAAAAGTTAGCTGGTAGGGCCCCTGATCATATTTACGTACCTCTTACTTAAGAAGATGAAAATGATCCTACAATCATGATGAAATCATGGAAACAGATTGCTTGACAAAAAGTAGCGTCATAGGTATATATTTTTGATTATGTAACTAGGTACCTACTCACCGAAATTGCTTGAGTTTTTAGGAGAATATGGAGATTTCTTCTCCTCAATGCAGGTTTCAGGTAAGCATCCCAAGACGCATGCCGCGCTCCTTCTTTTACCGTAGCTGTCGTCTTCCTGAACGATATGTGTTTGGTTTGCAAAGTATTGCTAGCGTGTCTGAATGTCCTCATCAATTCATTCTCTTCATCTATCAGCTTGAGTTTCATAGGTGCCTGGAGCATTTTATTAAGTAAGTACCTACATAAGTATGAAAACTATATAATGTCTGCATTATGTGCCTAGGTAACTTATTATTACATTAATAATGAAAAAAATTAGTTGAGCAAACGTCATCTAAAAATATTCAAAATTTCAAGTCTATAGCATTGGTAGTTCTCGAGATGGATATCTTTGGGATCAGCTGTGACAGACAGACAGACAGACTGAGTCGCACCAAAATGGTTCCTTTTTACCATTTTGGTACGGAACCCTAAAAATAAGCGACACTAAGAAAAGCTTGGTGGTGAAGTGACTTAGCGCCTGGCTCTGCGATTGCGAGCAATTTTTCAATTTTCGCACGGGTCGGTCATGGATGGGTGACCAAAAATGTATTATCTTGAGCTCCTCCGTGCTTTGAAAGGCACGTTAAGCCGTTGGTCCCGCCTGTATTTGCAGTCGTTAACACCCACTAATCCGTATTGGGCCCGCGTGGTGGGTTATTGGTTATGGCCCATCCTCATTATCCACCCATAAGGAAGGCTTGTGCCCAAGCAATAGGGACTACGATTAAAAATGGCTGATGTCAAAGAGACACTAAACAAAATTATAGTCTCCTCCGTGCTCGAGTGGTTTGTGTACACCGATTTTCAAGGTGTCGCCATCTCTGAGGTCTCGGGTTCGATCCCCGGCTGGGTCATTTTAGAAAACGAACTTTTCTATATTGGCGTCTGGGTGCTTGTAGTTCCGCCGTTGTTTCTGATTTCCATAACACAAGTGCTTTAGCTACTTACTTTGGGCACCATTGGGATGGCACTAAATAATATACAATAAAAAATACGACTCGCAACAGATCATATTCTCGGACGGGAATCGAACTCGCGACCTTTGGATGTCCGGTCCAATGCTCTTACCGTTGAAATACCGAGCTTGATAAAATATCTGGAAAGATATTTCAATTGAATGTCGAAGTAATTCCTTACATTGATGAATTAACGCTAGGATATAAATACTAGAAGAAATTCGACGATGCCACTAGTGACGAGCGGTAAGAGCATAAGATTCACAGCAATGTTTGTGATGTTGTCTTCGACGACTCTTTTTATTTATTTTTATTAAAGTTAAATAAAGTAAAACTAAGTACATAACCAATCAATACTTACATTTTAAGAAATATTATGAGTGACACTGTAGGTCCTTTTAGTAATGTTGGATAAAAGGACCGTAGTGTTGCTTTCGTTTTAGTATTCGGCTGCTTTTATACTATAGATGTCATAGCATAGATCTTATGTCACAACAGCTTTAAATATCTGATACCTAGGTAGGTACTTAGTACAACCTAATTACTCTTAAAGCTGAGAGAAGATAATGAGTTCTAAATAGCTTAGTCTATTCACCGTATCTCCCGGACAAACTCCATCCATAGCGCAGTGGGTTGAGTCGAATTGATCCTGGACCGTGCCAAAAGCCTTTATGAAGTAAGGCTTTAGGTCCTCAAAAGTCCACCCGCGGAACCCCAAACGCGACCACCTTTCGCACTCTTCGGGAAGACCAAAACCATGCAGGAGAAAGTTGATCTGACCGGAGCCGCCAAGACCTTTCCCTCGAGGTAGGATCTGCGTCTAATATAAGAAAATATTTAAAAGTTTATGAAGAATGTTTCATTTCAGTATAATAGAATGTTACGGTTACAGTCCCCATCTGGCGAGCCCTACATTTCGAACCTCCTGCTCACCTGATGGGGGAGATGCCGAGATGCGTATAACGCATTTTCTTCGGCATACAAAAAAAGGTACCGTAAGTACTTAACAAAAAGCCTATGCTTGTGCCTTGTTAGAGATCTAAGGCTAAATAAGGAAGACAAGCCATAACCCACCACGCGGGCCTAATGCGGACTGCATGGTGGAAATGGAGGAAATTAGTTTTTTTTTCACTCATACCAGAAACAATCATACAATATGTGTTAAATACGATGCATCTTTGGCATTCGTCATGACATTAGAAATGGCTGATGACGAATCATATTGCTTTATGTGACGAATAGCATACTTAGAATATTTCTTTATTGGCCAAAGTGCTTAGTATAAAAGATATAGTGATTAGGTAGGCAGTGTTTAACTTCTTGATGTAGGTACCTAAGCTTCAAAAGCAGACGAAGATGAAAGATGAAGCAGGTGTCGCGACGGACACACCGGTCGCGATGTTTATTTCGCCGTTAGGAGTGTCGCGACGGCCACACCGGTCGCTATATTTGTGCTGGCAACATCAAGTGCCGCCATAATGCTAATGTCAAAGTCAAGTAAGCCGGCTTTGTGTTATTGTATCTTACATGTTATTGTAAAGTAATCTTGAGCCAGTATTAAATATGTTGATAAAGTGCCTACCTGCCTGATAAATGACGAACTCGATATCCAATGGAACATGAAAGCTAAGTAGTAGCATAGTAGGTACACTAAAATACTTTATAACTTGTTTTGCATCTCGTGAAATTGTTGTATGTGTTTATACTGAAGTTGATTACTATGAATGAGCTGTCTGAAGTGTCTGAATTATATGAATATAGTGCAGGTGGGGCTTGGGCACGCTTGCCGCTTGTTGAGATGTTATGCTGTGGATAAGTCGCGCGTACCATTTAGTGGGTAAATCGAACGCACCAAGCTATGCTATGTATTTTGGAATGATTGTAATATGTGTACGCTCTCTCACGGCGGTGGTCGGCGGCATAATAGTGGCATTGGCATTATGAATAAAGTGAGGGCTTGTGCTTGTGCAAGAGGCAAGTCCTAGGGATCCCTATAGAAGTCCACAATGAGAGCGTATGGGCACGCCCAGCTCTACACCTTGGACGGAGCGGGGTGTAGTAGTTGGGCCAGGTGGAGAGACGTCTCGCAGAGTTGCCATAGTAGTGAGCGTGGGCTCGTACTTGGACGCATGTACGGGTCGCGAAGAGGAAGGAACGGCGGTTCTAGTTACTCATGCTCACATCGTTTCGAGGGAACTTAGGAATCGGCTCGAAGTCTCCGTATAAATAGTTTAAACAGCTAACGTAAGCTGGAAATATAATGGTAATGAGTAAGATGATCTTGATACTTATACTTATCTATGGCAATATGATGTGTACTATGAATCCTGGGATCATGCTGTTGTAATGGCGTGATCCCAGGGCTTAGAGGCACCACGCAGTGGTGTCATAAGTTTATTTAACCTTACAGATGGATGAGGAGAGGTGATAAGAGGCGTGGACAGACATTCGCTAGTAATTGAAGGTACAGGACAACATAAATGGTAAGCTCTCGCGATAGATACGTTTATATTTCAGACATAGGATGTACATAATACACCCCGATTAGGAGTCCGCGACAGCAGGAACAGTCAGCATCGAAAGTAGCTTATCACTTTAAAACTTTATCATAGCAACTGTTTTGACAGATTACATGTCTCAAATTTTGAAACATTAGTCAAAAATAAATTACTAAAATATTAATCAACTTCCGATACTAACCGTATAGACTGACGAAAACAGATTAATTTTTCCATGTAGGTATTTATTACCTGTCTCCAAAGACCAAAAGACGAATATTTTTGCGACGTAGTTCTCACAGACCAGTCGTTGGGACCCTGCTGAGCTGCAGTAGGTGTTAGGGGGATCTTCGTGAAGTAGCCCATGTGGTCACCAGCTTCCACCAGCAGAACCTTTATGGTAGGGTTTTCGGAAAGACGGGCCGCCAGCACGCATCCTGCTGTGCCAGCACCAACTATTTGACAGATAAGTATATCATCAATCAAACTACTGGCGTACGAAAGAAAGTCAGTAACTAGGTAGGTACCTATTACTTTCGGGAAATATAGTTACTTACTTACTAAGTAGTTACTTACATTTGTGTACTACATATACACCTACTAGACTGGCTTTTTTTTTAAATAATTGACTTACGTAAAATATTTATGGTAGCTTCTACGGGAAACTGACCCTTAATGAAGTTATAAAAAAGCAGTTCTACGTGAAACTGACTCATTCTGTCATTTTATGATGATGACCATAATAACAAATAGGTAAGTACCTATTCCGTCTGTGGGTCATCACCACATCATATTTCATCAATCAATCAATAGGTACATCAATAGGCACCTACCTATTTCACATTACCCAGGGTCAGCGTCATCATACCTGAAATGACCGAATTGGTCAGTTTCACGTAGAACTGCTGTTTTATTCGGGTCATAACTTCATTAAGGGTCAGTTTCACGTAGAACTGCTTCCATAAAGATTTTATGATAACCCGAATAATTTGTCAGAATTTGGGCAACATTGCTATAAAACTTATTACAGGCGTTAGCAAACAAGTAATGTTAAAATGAACATTGACAATACTCACCGATTATGTAATCATATCGTTTATTCGGCTTCATTATTATGCTGTTGTACTCGGAAGCATACCTTTGATACACCAGATATGAAATGAAGGCAACGATCAAACCAAAGAGGTAAGAATATACACCCATTTTGCACTTAAAATTATTTCTAAAGCTAAAGAAAATAAAGCTATGCTAGCGTGTAGGTGACTCCAGTTGTAAGTCGTTATAAAAACTGATTTCCGTATTATTTAATTCAGCATTGCTAATTGAATTAGGAAGGAGCGCGCAACCGTTCCCTTATATTTATAATTTAATACTTACCTATCTTATCTAGGTCATTTATTTTAATTATTAGAAAATAGTGTACCATCATGGATTTAAAAGTAGGCAACATGGTGCCTAATCACTGTTCTATTTGTAATAATAGACTGCCTTCATTAGCAAAACTACGAATACGTACGTATAATCCGCGCGCGATGAGAATGGCATGCTACCTTTTGGAATTTTATTTTAAATGTGAGAATTTATATATTATTGTGTAATTATTTTAGTGATTAATTAATAATGAGTGGAAAAAGGGATAGAACTTTTTCCTTTTTTAAATTCTTTTTTATTTAAATATCAACCTTTTTTGCTAGCGATACTTGACTGCTTCTCAATCTAATAGCGCGCGGATTATACCATTCGTAAGTATGTAGATTGCTACGTGCTGCTTTTACTAGAAGTTGAAAAAAGAAAAGAAACAACTAGAAGTTAATAACCTTTGGGTACTTACTTACCTATAGCATGGACTAATGATACTTCAATGAAATAAATTGAGTTTAGAAAAGTTCTTTCCAAAGGATATATTTATTATTAATAGCCAAAAAGTTATTTATTTTCATGTGGTTCAATAGACATAAATAAGCGAAACTAAACTACTGCAAAAGGTTTAGTACTTGCGCCTAAGGACTTAAGAAGATTAGTCTAGCTGGCCGGAGTGCCATGAAAATCGATAATTTCATTATTATGACGACGACTCGACATCGCGGTACATATTATTGATATTATGCTTGAATAACTTCAAAATTATGGTATTTTGTTCATTAAAATTATGTTCAGGTTAAAGCAATAATCCTCGAAGTTTAAGTATAGAATTTATATATGTGATAATTAAAAGCAATATTTTTTTGTATTAAGGCATTAGTAAGTGCAGCTTTATACCTGCCACTGAGATGAACTGATGACCTCTTTTGTCAATAAATAATCTACACCATAAATTAAAATATTCTGCTAAAGAACATGACAATTTCATTAATTAGATAAACTTCTTATTGAGAAACAAAATAAATAACTATTTATAATAACTGTCAACTTTCTATTTGCAAAATACAATTTCATATGACAAAAATGTGGTTGGATCTACAAAAAGTAGTGAATGAATTAAATTCAAGTTTTTCAGTGCATGTTATCAAAGTATTAGGCTTTATTCCAGTAAACTTAACAAATGCATTGTAGGTTTAACTTGGTATTTAACTTAACTATGCCGGTAACTTATAACTCTATATCTCCTCCATCTTCAATCATCTCTCCCGTAGCAGGGACCATGACAGGAGCCTCGATAACTTGTTTACGGCCCTTGGCGTCAACTACCTCAATGGTCTCAGGTTCCACTTCCATTTCAGTTTCTTCAGCAGTTAGACGTTGTCTGAGACCAGCAGCAGGTGACCTGAAAATAAATAAATGAGTACAGTTCGAGATAAATATTAAATTGCCTAGAAATGTAACAAAAGGTCTATTTAGATTACTAAACCTTGTATTTAGTAAATTATTGATTGCATACATTCATTCCACTTGGTTACACTAGACATTATGACATTATTACAACGAAGAACATCTTTACTCCATTGTTACACCACTGTGAGAATAAAAGCCTATTTTCCAAATAAACAAAGCTCTCACCAAACAACTTTCAAAGTTTATCATGGATATCTTGCTTTCAAGTATACGCAACGGCACCTCATACTATACATGTTGACCTTGAGACTGCCTTTATGCCCTACGTAATAAAAGCTGATTTGCAGTTTAATTGTATAACCTGACGTGCAGTTGTGTGTACATTATTAAGTTAAAATATCACACATTTTATAAGTTGTGCAATCTATTGAAATGATAAAAAAATTATTCATTATTATTTAAAGATTATTTTGCACACTTTGGTTAGTGTGTTGCAAAGGTGCAAGACTAAATAATTTTGAGATGTTTTCGCTGTTACAATATTGCCTACATTTTATGATTGTATTGGTTAGATATGGCAAAAATAAAGAACTTTTACTCATATCTTTTTTCTCATACTTTCAAGTAAAAAAATAGAATGTTTTCAACAGTTTTTTGTATCTATAAGAGCTATGATTTTGTATGGAGTAGTTATCGGAGCGCTTTTGGTGTGCACATGCACATTGTTTTGTGTGCGTCTGCACACTCTCGTATTACACACACTAAAATAATGTGCAAGTGCACACCTAACAACATTCAAAGCAAAACGGTCTTCGTGAGATAGAACAGCTATAATAACACCAATTCTTACTTGATGAGTGAAATGTCCCTTTGCACTTCACGCACATCCCTCTGCCATTCAACTTCCCGACCTTTCCTTAATCTCTGCATTATGTAGTTGTTAGATCTCCTTTGTCGGATCTCCTCTACTTTCTTCATAGCTTCAATAGTCTTGGACCACAGTTCTCTGTTGTATTTCAAAGGTGTGTGACGACGTTTCTCAAATTCAAAGGAGGGGTCAATGGCCAACTCCTTGCCAGCAGTCTTACGGTAAGCTTTAGTCCATTTGGTTTTACGTGGGTTTTTCTTCTTTTTGAACGCTGCATGGCATTTTGATCGACAGAATCTGAAAATCTAATGAAGTTTATTTTTAGTCAAACTTAAGATAAGAAAATCAATGGATGAAAATAATGGTGTCACAGTTTGGTTACCTTGCAGTCGTTTCTCACAAACTGTATGCCATGACCAGGATATATCCTGGAGGAACAGAAATAACAAGTTTCTATACGCATTTTTTACACGTGCTTGTTTGTTTCACTACACACACCTCAAAAAGAGAAAAAAAAATGGTTGATCAGTGTTGCCTGTGCCAACGACTTGACTTGACTAAACCACAATTTTACCACATAATTTAAGTTGGGGAGCTCCAACGCATGATTCGAATTGGCTGGCTGAAGTTGAATCAGTTTCTTTGATTTTGTACTTAAAATTAAAAAACAAATAGGTTGGGTTTTATTGTTTATTTTACACTTAATATATCTTTCTTTTTTAATTAAAAATTGATTTGAAGAATTAAAATCGTCATTTAGTTTAAATCTTATCGATTGAAATCGAATCATTAATTGATTCGAATTGTCGATTCGATTTGAATTACTTCCGGGTGTTTCGAATCGATTAGAGGTTTTTTTAGATTCGATCCCATCACGTAAAATTGAAATAATTGTATTTTACTTGGTGTAAAATTAAATTAATTATATTTTACGGGGACACCCCGCGAATAGAGTGATATTGTCTTCTAGTGTTGCCTGCACAGTAAAATTATATTCCAAAAACAAAGAAAAATATGATTAAAATATGTAAGTAGACTTATTGGTTGACGTTACAGATCAGAACTATATTATTGTAAAATTTTCTTCCACTATACAAACATCCACTAACCACTAAAAGCAACTTTATGTCTCCACTAAAAGGAGACTCTAATCCACCAGTTTCAGCGAAAAATCCACTAAGTTGGCAACACAGTGGTCGATTAATTTCATTTATCTGCTATTGATTTTCCTCGCCCCGGATTCTTTGTGAAATCTCTATACACGCTGAAATTTTAATCATTTGGTTCCCGAAACGGAGTGACAAAACAAAACAAATTGAAGTGATTTATTAAATATTTTTAAACTTTTTTCTTTATTATTTCTATATTTAATCTTGGAATGCACACATTGTTTAGGTTTCTAACACGACATGAATGTATAAAAAACAATCATACAATGTTACTCGTATTTTTTTTCTCTTAAAATTACCCTAAATAATTTTATACCTTAAAAACTCTAAACGTGTAAAAACCCCCTAAAATTAAGGTGAAATGCCCTAAGGTGGGAACACTGAGACGATATGACTGACAGTTGGTTGACAGAATATTTTTTTAATAAAGGGTTATAGCATTGGGTGGGTTCTAAATTAACAGAATACAGAAAACGAAGCTTGTCATACTTATTTTTGGTTTTTGTGGTTATTATTATCAAAAGTTTGTTATTATTTTATTAAAAACAATTATTTAATTTTTCTTTTAAAGAGTGCTGCGCCATCTAGCGGCTGGTAGCATAAATTTGTTAAAGTAGCATGCTTTTGTGAATGTGTTAATTTTATTACCCGCAGGATGTCTTAAGATGAATTTGACAACAATATTGTTAAATGTGCAATCATTAGTCATAGTCATATGGGCCATATGTTTGAATAATGTTAAAAACTCTAAACGTGTAAAAACCCCCTAAAATTAAGGTGAAATGCCCTAAGGTGGGAACACTGAGACGATATGACTGACAGTTGGTTGACAGAATATTTTTTTAATAAAGGGTTATAGCATTGGGTGGGTTCTAAATTAACAGAATACAGAAAACGAAGCTTGTCATACTTATTTTTGGTTTTTGTGGTTATTATTATCAAAAGTTTGTTATTATTTTATTAAAAACAATTATTTAATTTTTCTTTTAAAGAGTGCTGCGCCATCTAGCGGCTGGTAGCATAAATTTGTTAAAGTAGCATGCTTTTGTGAATGTGTTAATTTTATTACCCGCAGGATGTCTTAAGATGAATTTGACAACAATATTGTTAAATGTGCAATCATTAGTCATAGTCATATGGGCCATATGTTTGAATAATGGGAATTATTTTTTATTGAAATAATAAAATGGTAGGTAGGTACCTATGTATCTTCTGAAACACAAATTTATTGTGCAAGCAATATTATGAAATAATTATTTAAATAGGAAAGAAAATTTAATTAACATAATCTGCACTTGAATTTTTGTTTAATGGCTGCGGGCCGGATTTCAACCATTCGCGGGCCGAAGATGGCTCGCGGGCCGTAGTTTGCCAATCCCCTAATCGATTTTGATTATGAATTTTGTATTTGCTGACAATTGTGTGTAAACCAAAACCAATGACTGTATTCTAGTTTTCGATTAGCACATGTAGTACAAAAGGGGTTAACACACTATATTTTATACGGTCCAGCAAAACAAACGAATTAAAATGGTAATTATAACCACGGTGGTCTTTGTGCCCGGGTGGCACACACAATCGTGATTCGAATCAACAATCGATATTATAATCGCATTCATGTTCATTAGGAGGTGTAATGAGGTTATAGAGACATCTGTTGAATTTTTATTGAGGATTTTAAGATCAATGGCGCACTAAAATAGTTCGTTAGAAGTCGGTAAGGAGTGGTGAAATATGGTGTGTTGTCTCCATTTAGGAACCATAAAGTTATTTCAAATTCAATCGGCAACAAATGAGGTCTGATATCATCGCCGCATTTATCGTGGGAATGTATTTGGTCTTTAAATTTTTTAAGCTACCGAGAAATTGCCCATGCTCTCCTAAGGATCCCTAGTTTTGTTTGTTTCAAAATTTACTTATGGAATAAAGAATAAGTCTACACTTTATGGCAAAACTTTTTATGTCATAATATTTTTATGCATAACAGCGGATGGCATAAACTTCATTTCGCAGAAAATCGTTTGGCATACACTCATTTATCATACATTTAAAACTTATAATTTTGTAAGCCAGAATCATCTTAGGCCATAATTTTCATATATTATACAACTTTAAAAGTAGAATCATCATATTGCAGAAAGTTCACAGTCAGAAGTCAGTCAGAATCGTCTTTTGGCATAAATTTCATATCCATAGTATACTGTGGTAAATAGTTTAATGTATAATTGTCAATGTTTTTTGTTTAATTGATTATTTAAGCACCTTTCTGCATGTATTCAGTACTAAAATAAAACATTTGTTTGTGAACCTAATAATGTTTTTATTTCCGTGTAAGCAGAGAAGCACGCAAACATGCAAGGGCAAGGAAGCACAGCAAGCATACATCATGCAAGCTTGCATGCAGCATGCACAACATGCAAGCAAGCAACATACAAACAAGCATGCAAGCTAGCAGCATGCATGCAAGCAAGCAACATGCAGCATGCAACGTATGCAAGCATTATGGAGATCCGTGGAGTGCACTACATAGCACATAATTCACAATTTCTCCTTTATTTAAGCACTATGATTTCTTTTCCAATGGCGGCGTTTGTGTGCAGACTACGCGTTCTTAAGTATATTGTGCTTAAGCAGCCATAATCCCTGACCACACACAACAACTAATGCACTCGTAATCACGTACGGGCCGTCTAGACGGTGCGGTGTAAAACTGTCCTCTATAAAGCGGGGTGAAAATATGCCCGCCCGTTATGGGGACACACCGATTCGTGTGGGCGCCGCTTACTGGAATATCAATTTCTTTATGTTTACCAGTATCATGGTTAAGAGATACCTATTGTATCCACTGTGTATCGAATTAATAGGTCTATTCTGCAAATAGGTAATTTTACCCAACAAATAAACAGGTTGCAAGTTTCAGAAAACTTGTAGGTGTTTTCCCTACCAAGATGCTATATCTATTCGTTTGGACACAATTAAAAAAAAAAACTTAATAGGGAAATCACCGGCTGCGGGCTGGCCGGAGGGGCCCGGCCGTTTTCGCAACTGCAATTCGCACCTGTTGCGAATAAATAATTTTTATTCCTAGTTCGTAACCAGTTGCGAATCAAGAAAACTTTTTCTTTAACCGCAACTTGGTTGCGAACTAAGAATAAGAACTTCCCAGACTTACATAGTTGCGATGGCAGAAAAGCATTTCTTAAGGGGGCGTTGTCTGCACACTACCGCTGCCATTCGAAAAAAAACATAGTGCCTAAATAAAGACGAAATTACGAATTATCTCTCTGTAGTGCACTCCGAGGAAGCTTGGTGGTACTTTTAATCACTAACACAATATTTTCTAGACTGTCGTTTAGTATAACGGAGTTTTATTGCTAAAAGTGGTCACTTTTCGCAAAAAAAACTCCATTAAACTAAACGTCAGGCTAGAAAATATTGTTTAAGCGATAAATTACTTACCTACTTTCCTTTTGTTAGCTTTTTCACATTAGTAAGTAACGAGTATCACACGATTAACCCGTGGATGATGGTGTGGGCTTCGCAATAAGCAAATTTGTTTTACTAATATTTAGATCATAAGATACATTGTGAACGCTGTTTATTATCCCAAATAAATAAATAAATAAAAAGTACCATAAAGCTTCTTGATGGCAATGGAATTCTATTGACTGGAGCCACGGCATTACCGTAACCGAGCTTCTCTGACCGTACCCTCGCTTTATCACTTAAAAGTATTATCGGAAAAGATTCATAACTAACTTTTCTAGTTAGTTACATAAGCAAAAACAATCCTTTATTATTTTTAAGTTCATATCGAACTTTTTGAGTTACTTAATTCATCATCGCCCGAGCGGCCAAATGCGGCGTGATTACAATGGAATATCTATTGTGTCTCATTTTCCGGGCCTTTATTTTAAATCAAACTATCCTAATTATCTGAAGACAACGGAGCAAAATTAATAACAGAGTAATAAAAAATAGAGCTCATCTTGACACAGCAAAAATCAAAAACAAAAAAAAGAGCACACTGTCGTCTCTACATCAAAGTTTTGCCGTGTCGCTAACACAATCCTTCCTTACTAATATTATAAATGCGATAGTCCATTTGTTTGTTACACCTTCACGTCACTTCACTTCTTTACTACTGAACCGACCATCATAAAATTTTGCATACATGTTGTCAGGGGTACAGGCAAGGACATAGGGTACCTTTCATCCCGAAAAAAATAATTGTTCCCGAGGGATAGCAAAAAACTTTCCACGCAGACGAAGTCGCGGACGGTCGCTAGTTCTTCAATAAATGTGCTTTGTTTTTGAGTAGCCGTACTGCATTGTTCTCAGTTTGATGCTCATTCATGCGAATGAGACAGAAACGGTTTATTAAATCGGAACGCACACTGGAGCAGTCATAAAGAAGTAACTTGATGAATATTCATTTGAACTAACTTAAAGCATTGGATAGTAAATTACGTTTGTAGTTTTCCAATTGGGTATTTGACTTGCGAATGGATTCTACTTTTAAGGTATAATAGAGCAAAAAGGGAAGCAAAATAATTTGGCTTGATTTGACGAATTTTACTATGATTTCTAATGGCTCCTACACATATGCCGGCGGCACGGGTCGCCGGCTTTTGTCTGCCGACGCGCCGCGGCTTGCCCGGCGGCATTGTGTGTAGGTGCCTGACTCCAGAGTTGGTAAAAAATCAAAATGCTCCAGTGACATAATAGTGTTGAGAATCCATACATAATTCCAAAAAAGTTTTGTATTGGAAACATATTTATAAAAAAATTTTTACTTCTTTTGCGCGCCATTCATAATGCACCGCGTGGTTAGAAATGTGACGTCACTTTTTTGATACTTTTGAACAGGGCGTTTCCACCGGCTGCCATGCTGTCAACATTCAAAGCATCATAATATTTCAATAAATATTGATGGCAGAAAAAAATGTTTTCACTGATATTTATTTAACGATGCACTTAATTAATTTATGAAATAAAAACATTTTTGTTCAGTACCTACCCTTTTTTTTTTGATTAGACTGAGGGCAAATACAATCTTTAGGTATACCAAACGACATGTTGGACTCGGTCAGCGCGCAGGAAGCCACTCCTGGGCTGTCTCTCGCCGCCCCCGGCGCCCCCGTCGAGCCTAAATAGTAGGCTCGGCGGGGGAGCCGGGGGGTTCTTACCTCTCCCCAGAGGAGGGAGAGGGAGAGAACCTTCTCCCGAACTCCCCATAAGGTTACCTACTCAGGTAGGCTGACCAGATGGGGTGGTCGAGAGGAGGCACCACTACCAAACCTAAACCCCTCACTACTTGCTCTCTCTCCGTCGATCAGTCATAGGGGGTGCGGTGGCAATCTCCCTCTGGTTCAGTACCTACCCTAATTCTATAAAATACCTACATCAATATTTGTGATTTACATAAGCGCAAGTAGTGTTTGGAAGCTTTGTTATTTAAACTTGTGCTTTGGCTTTCAAGGACATTGCTTTCAGAAAATTTATATTTAGAAGTGACATCATTATTTTCATCTGTCTCACCCCGTTCTTCTTCTTCTTTTTTTGTTATGGCAATCTACTTTCCTCTTGGAAGTAATTTTTGCCAGTGTCAAGTGTTAAATAGTTCAGTGGTAGATATTGTTGTGACTGACTCCTCCCCCCGTTCTGCCTCCCTGGCTGTAGTGACGGATGGGAATAAAAAGTTCGATCTATCCTCCTTTCAGCAAGGGGGGCGGAACGAGCTTTTGATAAATTGTTTAAAAAAATTGGAAATAATCGCTTCAGTGTCCGTTGTATCTAAAATCAAAATGCTCAAAGCGTCATTCCCACATGTCACCTCGTATGTCACAGTTGACACATGCCTGTGATTTTTATAATGCGCCGGAGTCGGTGGAAAAAATCGCACGATGCCTCCTTTGCATACTGCGTCGTGGGAATGTTAAGTTGCAGCGCCATGTCAAAACGCATTCCAATGATTTTAGCACTCAATTGAAACAATACTACACTATATATATTACACATATACAAAAATTAAAATCGAAAATATCAAAATGTATGAAACAGCTGATTTTTTTTTCGCGATTTCAGAGTTGGCCCCTTAGTAAAAGTTGTTCAGTTTGATGGTCCCTATATACCATATTCGGCATTAGGGGTATTTTTGTAACACCTTGTATATTTGACAACATCATATATATTATGTTTCTGTTCTCAATTTTGTTTGTTGATACAAATATTTGGAATGTAGTCTTCGGCAAAATTATTATAAAATTTCAGATAATTTTTTTAAGAGATATAATTTCAAATAATTTTTTTGAGTAATATCTAGTCTCTTTTGAAGTGGTGCAGTGACATTTTAGTTGGGTTCGTAACGACGCTATCTACCGCCGAAAAGCGAAATTATTTTCCCATAGACAATTTTACTATATCGAGTACTTTTTTCTCAATAGATGTTAGTGCTAAGGGTAAGGTTTTCTCTCATGAGAAGCATAAGTATTGATGAGAAAGTAACGTAGTTTGCTTTGGTTTTGCTTCCTGACATAACAATGCGACTATTATGAAAAACTTCGTTTGTTATGCAAACAAAAAAGTATCGCTAATACTCGATGACATGAGGCAGTTAAGACTGAGTTAATAATTTTTATTTTCGTGCTTAAAAAACTTACTACTTACTTATACCGTTCACTTGATTCGATAATTTTCTTGTTAGTAAATCTGCCAAAATAAATTGGAATTGTATTTCGAATTTATAACTAACAGATTTTGTAAACGAATTTTCATGTCCATTGGAAAGTATGTACTTAACTAACGGCCAAATACTCAAACGAGTCTTAAAGTTAAAGCCACCTTAAATTCAAAAAGGTTGTCATATGAATCTGACAGGTTCCTTAAAGTTAAGGAGACCTTAACTAAAGATTTTAGCTAACAAGTCTTGAGTATTCGGTTATATATATTTTAAATATAATTAAATAAATGTTGGACAACATCACATACATTGCTCCGATTCCAAAGTAAGTAGCTAAAGCACTTGTGTTATGGAAATCAGAGACAACGGTGGTATCACAAACACCCAGACCTGGGCCAATATAGAAAAGTTCGTTTTCTAAATTGACCCAACCGGGGATCGAACCCAGGACCTCAGAGATGGCGACACCTTGAAAACCGGTGTACAAAGCCACTCGACCACGGAGGTCGTCAATATATAAGTATTAAGTAAAAGTTATTATTTTTACAGTCTAATTATTCGAGTACGTATATTGTCTGAGGCTGGATACCTTGTAAAAAAATTTACTATACAAACAATCTAAAAGACGCAAGTTCTATCACAAATTTTGTCAATACGAGTATTGTATTTATTGGCACAATTTGTAACTATAGTTAAGTAGTTACAAAATATGTCTTAAGTGAACCAATATAGTAAAACAAGTAGAAATCGTTGATTTCCCCCTTTGAACTCGTTTCAATGATCTGAGAAATGACCACCAAAGAAGATTTAATGCTACCTCTTTAACATAATAAGCGATTTAATGGAGTAAAGAACAGACTCATTACTGCTCGTTAGTTAATGTCTAATCTGTGATCATAAGCAATTCGGTCCGCATGCGCGCTGCTGGCTGAGCAGGCACAAGGCATAGTACAGTATGTGTGTTTTAGACAGAAGGGCTACTTGGCCATTTTTAGAAATCATTCGGCTTCAGCCATTTCTAACGTCCCCGCTGTTAGCTAGAAGACCCGTACCTTCCATATGGGTGGATAAGGAGGATGGGCCATAGCCCACACGCGGGCCCAATGCAGATAGCCGGGACCAACGGCTTAACGTGCCTTCCGGGGCCATGGAGGAGCTCGAGATAGTACATTTTTGATCACCCATCCCATGATCGACCATTGCGCAAGTTGCTTAACCTCCGCAATCGCAGGGCTAATGCGCTATCCCACTACCTCATTTAGCTCCTTAAATCTTTACGTCTTTTGTTTTACTGCGCTAGAAACTCCTTGGTAACCTGATTGGCCTGAGACTTCCTGTACAAAATATTTATGTCTGCGTGCACGGAAAGTAGCGATGTTCCGAGCAGCTTTTCTGACTATTTTGTGTACTTATTGTGGAGCAGGTGCCTGGTTTGCAGTCACAGTGGAATCGGTAATGCTCACTTCCTGAGGCGCCTAGAAATTGGAGCAGTTAACACACTTACTGAATAGTCCGTTATTGTTAGGGATGTGACAAAAATTATACACTTTTAAACTTTCGCATTGCATATTATACTTAATTATAAAAACGGGGCTCTATTTAATAAACGCGACATTTTGTCACGTGTCATGGAATGTCGTGTTTAGATCGATTGCATCAACCAATTTAAGGTTTTTAAGGTTTTTATTCAAAGCAGAAATTTAGTTTTTTTTTAATTGTTAAAACATAATAACATTTCCATTATTTCTGACGTACTTAAGTATTATCTTGAGTTCACACAAAATTGTAAAATAATAAAATCCGGGAAAATTTATTTAGTTTTCTTGGCGTAAAACCTATTTCATTTTATAATTTGGACTACGACTTACGAACGAACTTTATAAAACATATTAAATGAAAAAAAAACGATCAAGTGATGCGCTTACCAAAGAACAGCATTAATTTTTTTATTTGTAAGATATAATTATATGTATAAAAGTACTTTAAAATCAGTTAGGCTCTTAAACGCCATGTCGCGTCGTAGAAAGTGGTGGAAAATAGTTTCCTTTATTTTGTAACTGCTTACTGCAGTGGATGGGTAGTAAATAGAGTGAAATTCCTAGTCTTTTAACGACATGTTAATCAAGTAATGGTTGTATCGATGTTATCTCAATACGAATCACTAATTATATACACTATGAACGCTAATGATGCGTTGACAGTAAATAGCAACATTTTATACTGCAGTCAAAAGTTAAAATGTTTAATGCATAAGGTTTAACATTACAGCTTTCATTGGTTCGTATCGTACCAAACATAGATCGAGGCCCTTTTTTGAAATCATCCGTTTGAAATCGTGCGACATAATGTCACAATTGACAACTAAATGTCACTCCAAAACCACGACTAAAATCCGTGTAGTAAGAGCTCTCGACACCAGCCGAATAATTTCAAATATACATACTTACTAACAAATACATAATAAAAAAAATCAATATAGTAAAACCATTCAAAATCATGAAATAAAAAAAACTCAGATAAAATTCAAAATTCCTTTTTATTTCGTTACAAAATACCAAGGAACTATTTATTTCTGCGAACTTAAACGTAAATGAACATCAAACACTTTAATTTAATAATTCGTACGCAATTTTGACTTATAAATCTTTTGTGGTGGCCGACAACTTTTTCATTTAATTTTACAGAGTTCTTATTACGTTCCTGTTAAAGGTGATATTGTCACAATTTAGTGTTAAATTTCAGAGGTCGTTTAAATCCTGGGTCTGTCATATTTTCGCCTCCGGGTGACAAGTGATTTCGGACTTCTTTTGTTTTCGAAACATGCCACAAGATAAAGAACCTTAACACTTAGCAAGTTTTAATTCACCGAACAATTCATTCTGATTTAGTAAAATACATATAATATAATAATAAAAGTAGTTTAATGCTGTCTAACTTAAAAAAATACAGATTTCACGCTCCACGCAACTATAAGAGTACATTGAAAATGATCATAAAAATAAAAAAACGGCACAAATGCGAGTCGGATTCGCCCACCGAGGGTTCCGTACAAACATGATGATTGATTACATATTTTAAGAAAAGACTACATTTTTTATGATTTAATTACAAATGTATTGTTTTCAGATAAATTTTTCGAAACACTAAACGACAGGCTAGAAAATTACTACAATGCTTCTTCGGAGTGCACTACAGAGAGATGATTCACAATTTCGTCTTTATTTAAGCAGTATGATTCTTTTCCAATGGCGGCGCTGGTGCGCAGACTTCGCGCTCTTTGCGTTTTTCAAAACACGGAAAATCTACAAAGTATTAAGTTAAGAAATTATCTTAGTATCAGAATATCGAATAAACTTATTATCAGTACTCCTTAGCATGAACATCTACGTAAGGAGAAAAAAAAAAACTCAATAGAGTTTGTCTATGAAAAAAGTAATTTCGCTTTTCGGCGGTAGATGACGCTGTAATTTTGTTACGAAATTTTTTTTGTAAAAATTTCCCATACAAAAATACACAATTTAATACTTTACTCAATACTAGCACAAACATCCATCTTTTTTCTCGGTATATGTACTACCTACTGTATTCCTAAAACGTAGGAATAAATAAATAAATATATAAATAAATAGTTGACAACATCACATACTCGGTAGCATAATTGGTCAGTGCATTGGGCCGGAATCCCAAGGGTGCGGGTTCGAGTCCCGTCTGAGGTGCTACGGGTGAGTCGATTTTTTCTAGTATTTTTTCTAATATTATTTATCTTAACATCACATACATTGCTCCGATTCCAAAGTAAGTAGCTAAAGCACTTGTGATAAGGAAATTAGAGACAACGGTGGTATCACAAACACTCAGACCTGAGACAATATAGAATAGTTTGTATTTCTAAACTGACCCAGCCGGGAATCGAACCCGGGACCTCAAGAGATGCCTTACCTTGAGAACCGGTGTGCAAACCACTCGACCACGGAGGTCGTCGGAAATGTGGAATAGAAACAACTGTTCTTTTATTATTGGTACAGATGAAAGTAGTGTTCTTATATTATTATAATGTTGTACATTGTATGTACAACATAGTATCAAAACAAGCTCGTAAACTGTAGAGCAGAGAGCTAGATTCACACAGCTTGCTTCGTCTCTTTAGGACAACCACTGAGCGGAGGGAAGCCGCTGCATGATAAGTAACTGTTAGATTTAAGTATATTGATAATTATTTATTTGCACCCAGCATAATGAACACATCCAAATCGCTGTTGTTTTGAATAAATGGTAAAAAACTATAGCAGCGTTAAGAAGAATTGAAGATTAATCAC